>JAWNKY010002566.1:0-326247 GCA_035041765.1 Drosophila algonquin
TTGTCAAAACAAAATTGTATTCATTATATTTGTTTGGTTATCTGGTTACACAGATACAACACAACACAATTATACAATAAAACGCTCAACAGCCATAAACCAAAGAGCAAAATGATCCCAGAAGCGACTGGATCAGTGATGGCCATGCGGCTCACATTGAAGGACTTGACGCAGGCGCGGCCCAGCTCCAGCAAAGACCAGAGCATCCACTTCCCCCTTTATGGCCTTCTTCTCGATGTCGGCCTTCATTCTGACGCTCGTGTCGCCGGCGATGATCACCAGCTTGGCCTTACCGTTGCTCACAGCCTTCAGGGTCTCCTTGGCGCCCACGAAGTACTTCCCGGACTGACCACCTTGGGGATGCGCTCTCTTCCCCAGTGGCCTCCATTAATTATACACCACCAGGACGCAGGTCACAGAGTCTGCTACGAGTATATATGTATTTAATTATACATCCACTTACCGAAGTGAATAACTGACTGCTCATAGAAATCTTAAATCTAGTCCGGAAATGTCGTCTTCCTGCAGCTGTTACATGGCTTAATATCCGCCGAGGGGCCCCAAGTAGACTACACTGCGGAGACTTTCATGGTTCCCCTTGAACACCTCTGCCTGCTGCTGGCCAGGTGATTAAGCTGCTCCTATTGGCCCTATTGTTTGCAGGCCAAGGGACAGAGCCAGGGGGCAGGGGGCCAAGCACTTGCCTAATGTACCAAGGAATTTGGCCATAAGCAAAGTTTTTCGCCGCCTGCAAGTACGCAGCATAAACTTTCACCAGAAACTTTGCCATGTTCCGCAATATTTAAAGCAGCAAAAGGAAAAATCTTGTACTCTTTTTGCTGCTTTCTGTTTCTTACCCTGTACCTTGAAGAGTACATTCGTACAATTACTAGTCTACTAGTTATAACTACTAATAAGATACTGTATATTGAGAGTTCAATGACAATCCTAATACTTTTGGGTATAGCCTAGTCGAAACCACGACTCGAACGACTTTCCTTTAAGTTGTTTGTAGCTTTGGACAGGGCGAAAAACTTTGAGCCAACTGTCAAAATGTTTTGCAGTTGTTGTCCGCTGACAATTTGCGTTGCACTTGCAAGTGGCACAAGTCCACAAAGACAGGGGGCAGGAGGCGGAAGGGGACTGCTGCTGCTGCTGGAGAGGATGGTTCTGGTGGCATGGTATCTGATTGGGGCACTTGAGCAGCGGCCTTTGCTTTGTTGTCGCCGCCGCTTGAGTCTTAAAGTGGACGTTGCCATTTGCCAACAGCTTCTGACCAAATTTAAATGCCCCTCCGAATCGGTGCCAACATATTTATGAAGTGTGCCGCACGGGCGCGCCATGGGGGGTCCATTGAGCGGATCCGTATCCCTATCCCTTTACCCATCTAATGAGGGGACAGTTGGCAACTGCTGGCAGTCGTTATGGCCATCACCGAACTGGCCTTCAGTGTCATCGTCATCGCTGTCATCACTGTCATCACTGTCATCACTGGTGTCCCTAAGTGGCTTCTGGGCTAATAATGAACACGTGCCAGCAGGAACAGAAGGACGTAGGACGGAGGGCGGAGGCCCGAGGACCGAGCAGAGAGTAAACCAATTGTCAGCGCGTGGGAATTTCCCGGAATGGGGAGGGATTCGCGACATGATACCGGAATGTGTCCGCTCTGACAAGTCCGAGTGTAAGATTTACGGGGAAGAGATATCTAAATTTAGAGGTCCCCCCCAAGGGAGTTGGAGGTGTTTCCATTACGCCGTGTTTCGGAGAAATCCGTCGCTGGACACTAGAAAGGTTTTAATTGCCAGCTCTCCGGTATGCCAGCTATTTATCTTTGTTAGTCTCGGTGTGCCAATAATAATTACAAATTTCTCTATAGATCTACAACGTTGCAATATTGCATTTCCATCTGCCAGTACATTCCGAGCATTCTGTAAATTCTGTCAACTGTATAATGTGTTGAATGTAAATCAAGTTGATTTTCTGGCCAAACAATTCAGAAATATTTCCCTCACTTTGGAATAATTGAGATTTATACTCTAATACTTAGAGTTCTGCATAAATCCCCAGTCGTTGTAGTTATCGGTTTGATGCAAATATTATCCTTTCTGGCTCCTTTTTGTTGGGATAACGTATATATATTTACACACTCCCTCTGGTTAGCCTACATCGCCATGGGCCCACTAAATCCTGCCTTGCAATAATTGTTGACTTGTCTGCCATTTCCATTTTGATTTCCTCAAAGACTTGGACTACTTGGACTTGGACGTGTACGTGGATGTAAACACGCCATTGTTGGTCCTAAAATGTTTACTTTTCGACCGCACTGCCACCTGCCACCTGCTTGGACAGCTGTCCAAGAGCTGTCCGAGAGAATTGAACCTCCTCACTCAACTGTTCGTTAACTGTCACATAATAGCCAAGCAATTCCCACTCGACCGGAACACAAAAGCAAACGGCAAAGCACAAAAAATCACCAGAGAGATGACTCCAGAATGGCTGATGCGATGCTATCCGTTGCGATGCCACATTGAATTAAAAGAATTTTTTAAACCCTGTCAATTTTTTATGAAGCTATTTGTCATACTCCTACAAGCCGAATGAGAATGGATACGTGAATGGAGGAGGGATCTGCCTCCGCCGTTGGCCAATTTATTGCGAAAAAATCTTTATTTTTTCTGTAATTGTTGGTAAATGGAATTCGTTGACATTTCGGGCTTTTTTAGGAGGATTCGCAGGAAAAGAAGAGCATATTTATAGAGAGTGCATTTCCAAATAAAAGGCGCTTCTGGGGTTCAGTGAAAGTTCCCATTTTTAGGAGGATTCGCAGGAAAAGAAGAGCATATTTATAGAGAGTGCATTTCCAAATAAAAGGCGGTCATTTTTGAGAATGTTGAGAATGATTGAAACGTAAGTTAAGTAAGAAATGATACGGTTTCTAAATAGTTCCCTTTACTTCTTTAAACTAGGAAGTGAAGCTTCCTTGGCTTGGCTTTGCCCGCTTAAATTTACATTATTAACTTTTCCAAAGGAGTAATTATCGTTCTGCCTTTACTTTTCGTCAGCAAACAGCAAGCCAGTCCACCCAGATCGTTTTCTCGTACCACCCACCCAAAAGCACACACAATCCTGGTTCCTAAAGTGCACCCCCACAAGCCCCCGAGAAAAACGCCCACTCCTCAATGCCCCAACGAAATTGGAGCCCCAAGCTAAAAGGAAGTTGGACTGGACGTCTGTCGGGGCTGTCGTTTTGTAAAAGGATAGAGTGGCAGAGCGGTGGAGGTCTTAAGTCTTTCGACTGGAATGGGATTTGTATGAATGAAAGTGTTGTGAAATCGATTAAGCCCACGGAAATTAGCAAATGCGTAACAGGCATCCGATGGGATGCGATGCGCATTTCCCTCGCAACAGACGACTTAATTGTTTACCAGCCAATGGTCCGGAGTCCGGAGTCCGGACCTTTCCATGGGCTTATCTCTGCGCACATCCAGATGGTAATTTCCCCTGTCTATCGACGGCCATATATTGTATTTGTACGTATGCAAATGCAAATATAAACAAGAAAGAAATCCGCAGTGGAAATTTCGAATAAAGGATACCCATGGAGTGGAGGCCACAGCTTTCTGCGTTGGCACCACAACATACCCGATTGACTCAACAATCACTGGGTATCTCAAATTGTTTACACTCACTCAAGGTGGATTGATGGTGGGGTGGGCTGGCTGGATAGGGGTGATTGATAAATGGAACGGGCAGTCACTACTCACCAATACTGCCACATTTTGCGAGCATGATACGGCAGATTGCAGAGGGCAAATGTCAGCACGAATATTATCAGCATACGGACGACGCCGCGGCGGGCGCGCAGGACGTTGCTCGAGGAGTGCGACATGTGGGTGGCACCGGTCATGCTCACGCCGCTGCCGCCGCCTCCATTGCCCTGGCGCGGATGATGGTGGTAGAAGCTCGTCTTGCGACAGGCGCTGACAATCGGTCGATCGGCCTCCAGAGATACCTGCCAGATGGATGGAACAGATTGAAAAGGGCATTATCGAATCTGCATCGAATAACGGATGGATATCCTATTGATAGTTGACTTTCGATTGAGATTGAGGGGATTACCTACCTGGCAATTATCAAGCTAATTGTGGAGGTGTTTTGTGTGTTGTGGTGGTTGTATTTGGTGGGTTAGTAGAGTGGGAGAAACCAAACGAGCAAACGGTGTGGTGTTATTGATCAAACGAAACGCACAGAGATACACAGAGTAGAGAGAAGAGTTAAAAATAAAGATAGTTAAAGATCAAGGCTGAGAAACGGGGTTTAATAAACTAATTTTTTGGTAATTACTTGGGGAGGTGTTTTGTTTCGGGTAATTCTTAAATAACTCTTTCGGCAAACCAATCTAAAAGTTGTCCTCCACTCCGGCCCCTCCGAAATGTGTCAGACCATAAGCCAGATCGATTGCACTGTTGGCCAAGTTTGCCAAGTAATCATTTCTATATTTTATTGTGTGCTGCACTCGCCTGTCGGGGCAAGTAATTCAACCTGCAAGTGAGTGCCCGTCTAAGCTCCTGTCAGGCACTCAATTGGGGCCGTGGCCGAGCGCAAGTGGCGGACTTGGAGAAAATAAAGTATACGCCAGGTGTTCGCTTGCTACGACCACCAATGATGGCACAACATTTCTCGCTTTTCTCAACTTTCTTTCTTCACACACACACACACATACAGCTTTCCTGGTCTGGTTGGTGTTTTATTTTGGCTCTTACCCGAGGGACAACTGTCAAACGAACTGCTGCATTAATGGACAGATGATAGCCTTAATGGCCACTGACACCTGCTTCAACTCACGCGAATGAAATCTTTGGTAAAAGTCTACACAATTGACACATCTGTATCGACTTTAAGAGGCAACACATAAAAGGGTGCAGCAGCTGAATTTAAAGCTCCTCTGACCATCTCAGCAGCAAGCAATTAAGGGACAAAGCTCCCCCTTGCTCCCCCTTGGCTCTCCCTTTGCCATTTTTGCATATTTACGAGCATATTAACATGGTTATAGTTTCACTTGGGACCCTGGCCATTTCCCTTTCCCTTCCCTTTCCATTTTTTGCATATTTTCCCCGACTTGTTTGGCATTCTTTTTTTTACACATTTTTCTTGTGCTATTTTGTCGCTCACCTGCGAGGCGAATAAAAACTCACCTGGCTCTCGGTGATGCTGACGCCGCGCTTCTCGTATTTACTGCTCTGTTTACGTGACAAGGACGTGGTGCTGCTGCTGCCGGAAGCAAGTGACGCACCACCGCCGCCACCGCCACTCATTCCCATTGCCAGGCCCAGTCCTGTTGTAGGTCCTGATCCCGCCGCTGATGCTGCTGACGCCGCTGTTGGCAACTGATGATGATGATGCGCGTGGATGTGGTGGTGGGGATGATGATGATGGTGGTACATGCTATTGTGCATGCCCATGCTGTTGTCCTGCCCAGAAGGATGATGCGGCTGCTGCTGAACCACATGCGGTGTCAGTCCTCGGGAGCTGCGCCACAGGGCGATGGCAATTTTGCTGTACAGCACCTGCGACAACAGCATTTTAAACGATTAAAGATTAGTAGATACTTGAAGTAGTAGATACTTGAAGTAGTAGATACTTGAAGTAGTAGATACTTGAAGTAGTAGATACTTTTATAACTAACTCTAGAGAAGTGTAGGTCATGATGGCTAACAGTGAGCGGCCACAGGCTGTTAACGGTGAGCGGTAGCAGGCTGTTACCCTGACTGTTAACAGGATCACTAGCTGTGATCGGCCACAGGCTGCTAGCAGTGAGCTGTAACATGCTGTTACCCTGGTATGTTAACAGCGCTGTTACCCTGTTGGAGCCGCTCTAAAGTCTAAGGTCTAGCGTCTTAGCCCTCTAATCCACTCACCGTCATCACTAGCAGCGGCATGACATACAGCAGCACAAAGTTAATCATGTCCAGCAGCTTGGAGTTGAACATCTCCCGATCCAGCACACAGATCTCCTCCTCCTGCCCGTCCTGGGTGTGGACATTCTTGATGGTCTTGCTGAAGACGAACTTGGGCGTTGAGTAGACGGCCGATGTGATCCAAACGGTGACAATGACCATCTGCAAGCCATAGAACATTGTTAGCCATTGTTGGACATTGTTAGCTGCCGAAACACGCAAGCAATTTGTTTAATTCCGAATGAACACACACAAAAATTTGCATGTAAATGGCTGCTGGCTGGTCTCCTCCCATTAGGGCTGTCTTCATGTCCGTTGTTGTTTAATTAGGGGCCATCACCATTAACAAAACGCATTTTTAGTTTGCCAAATTGTTTCATTTGCCTAACAATGTGTGGTAGCCCTCCCCTCCCCTCTCCCAGAAGGGGTTCTGGGTTCTGGCGGAGTGGGTGGCTCTTGTCTGGGGTTGCTGGGGCCTGCGAAAAACTTTTTGTCAGCCACAAAGTTTTTGCGCCATGGCTTATTAAGCCTTTTGGGACTCTTTGGTAGCATAATTTTTGCTGGCGTTGGTGTTTGCTCCTTTTTTGTTTGCTGGGGCTCGCTTTAATAAGTTTCATTAGCTTGCAAATTGTGGTCCAAATTAGTTACCAAAGTTCCGGAAAAATGGTAGAAAATTTGATGAACAGCGGCAGAAGTAAAGCCTGAATAATGTCTACAAATTAAATGGTGCTGTGGGTGGCACAGAGTATTTATAGATCGGAAAAACAAGGATACTTTTGATTCAATGGTTTTTTGTAACACTTTATTGGCCTGTGAACTCTTTTCTTTTTGCTGTTGCACCTTTGTCCTTTATTGATAGAGGGCCGTCCATTAAGTGTTCATTGACGTGCCTCGAACTATCGTGCTAGCCAGCGCTTGCTCTGGCCCTCCCCTTGTTGTCTAGCCTTCAGATCGAATTGTTTCAAAAAGAAAGGAGCCATAACTCACCCTCAGACGTGCCGCAGTCAGGATCTGTTTGCAGGTTATGGGATGCACAATGGCGAAGTAGCGCTCCATGCAGATGACGACCAGGATGAAAATCGATGCCGTGTAGCTGAGGGAGTGCACGAACTGGTACATGCGGCACAGGAACTCTCCAAAGACCCAGCTGGAAAGACATGCAACTCGATGAGTATTAGTAATTATTTATGGCCAGAAAGTAGCTCCTTTTAAGGGGACACTTGTGCGCACGGGCCAGGACTTTAAGGCCACCGCCACTGCCATCGCCACATAAAATTTTATGGACACGCCCACGAAACTAAGGCGACATTAAAGGTGTCGTTAGTATTTTATGTGGCGAGAAGCTTTTTCCTTTCTTTTATTCTTTTTATACTCGTATTATTCTTCGGCCAAAATTACATTAAATAGGGTAGGGCAGGGGGTTGGGGGGTATCATTGTATTTTGGGGATTAGCACGTAATTCTATTTGTGGGCGGTTGGGTTTCCAGGACGGTGAAAAGTGCGCTCTAATAAGAGGAAATTCTGATGCTTTTGTGGTTTGATTGCGCTGTACTTTCGCTGTTAGAAATGATTGGCGTGTCCTGTTGCCAGGTGAAAATATGGGTTGCCTGGCAATAAAATGGCCACATAATTGAGAACCATAAGAGGGCATGTGTCCTGGCACATAACTTTACAGACCAGACAATCTTTACATTTACATAATTTCTGGAGATTCCGCCCTAATCTTGTCCACTTTGCATATGGTTTTTGTTTTTTGTTGTTTGCGGCCGTCATGAACTTGTGCGCATAATTTTGATGAAATTATGCCGCACACATATTGGTCAGCTCCATAAATTAGGCTTTTAATATGATAATTGTGTGGGGGACACACTCACGAGAGATTCTGGGAATCAAGAGAAGCTTTTAACGATGTCACACATCAGACAGCAGAAATGAAATTGAAAATATGCTAAACGAAATTTCGCGAAAACTTAAACACACTCGGGAATACATATAGAAATATAGATGGGAGCAATATGTATTTAATAAATAATTTTATTGGCCATTTTTATGAATGCAAATTGGCGCATTCGGAAGCCACATAAACATATAATTTATTAATATTCGGAATGAAATGGAATGCCATTAGTGCACTTGAAATAAAGGGTGCATCAAAATGCACACAGGTGCATAGGGGAATACCCTTCCAAAGGAAAGAAAACACATCTGATTTGGGTAGACGCTTTTGATGGCAACTCTCAAAGGAAGTTTAATTCTCAATCGATCAGGAGAACTCGTAGCTAACGCACCGGTAACAGCGCTGTTACCCTGTTGGAGCGCTAGCAGTGAGCGGCCACAGGCTGTTAACAGGCTGTTACCCTGGTCTGTTAGCAGCGCTGTTACCCTGTTGGAGCCGCTCTAAAGTCTAGCCCTCTATTCCACTCTCCGACATACATCAGCACAAAGCACAAAACACCCTGTATCCTTGTATGTGAATAATTGAAATGCCAAATGTCTACATATTTCTATATTACTCGCATTTTCTCATCACGAGATTATTTCGAACAAATGTTTATTTTATTTGCCAAACAACAATTAAAGCGAGCGAGAATATTTCCACAAATTTCCACTCCAACTGCAATGCAAATGAGAAATGTGCTCGGAATAATTGTTATTGTTATTTGGCATCATTTTTTTCGGCTTGACTTGTAGTTTCGGTTTCGGTGCTTCGGTTCTGCTTTGATTTGTTCGCCCGCAGCCAGGCCCAGCGACCGTGAAATGTACGAAATGTACGAATGTATATTCAACCAAAAAGAAACTAAAGCCAAACGAATGAAAACGAGCATGCGAACAAGGAAATAAAATCTATTTTCACAAGAGAAAGTAGCTGAATATATGGTACATATATGGTACACTGAGAGAAAGAGGGAATAGTAGTAAGAAACGGACTTAAATTTCAATGAAATATTATGTAAATAAAATTAATTTTGATATTTTAATATGGCACATATTTACTGTAAATATAAAACACTTTAGAGTTCATAAATTATATTAAATTTGTATGAAAATTATTAAGTTTAATTATAAAAATATTTAATTAAGGAATGAACTTAAATTTCATACAAATATTTTCATATTACTTCAGTGGAAATATTTTAAAAAACAAATATTTTAAAAGTCCTTTTTCTCTGGGTGTGTGGTAGTTATGCGTCTCTATTTCTTAAATAATAGAAAATACTTTCATTTCTGTTTTGTTTTTCTTTCAGAGAATAATATTTAATAAAAATCTGCTGATTTGATCTTAAAGCAGACACGTTTAATGGGTATCCCCTGATCGAGTCACTGCCGACAAGAGCTTTGTATATGGTGATATTTTTTATTTGTTTATTTGCTGGTGCACGTTGCTGCCACACGTTGCCGAATGTGAAAGTAGGAGAGGCAATGCAAATAGTCATGACACGTAGCGAAAGTGTCGCTTGTTTGTGTTGCTGTTGCACATTTGTTTCTGCTTGTGGCGGGGTGGCAGGGATGCAGGGATGTGGTGGCTGTTAAAATGTTTCACAGTTGAGAGTTAAAAGTTTCAGGCGCTTCGCCACAATACCCTGACAGCTACGTCTGACAGCGACAACCACTGAATAATGAATTGCAGGACGACTACGACCTGCGACTCGACTAAGGAAACTACAGAATACCCTCACAGGAACTACATATAGCAGAACGGAATAGGAGAGAGTACAATGGTATGTGTGTACTCACCTCTCAATGAGATAGATGGACAGGTTCTGCATCACGCAGAAGAGGCCCACACAGAAGTCGGCGAATGCCAGGTTGGCCAGAAAGAAGTTGGTAATGGAGCGCAGACGTCGCGACAGGGTGACCACCAGAATGACCAGTAGATTGCCTGGAAATAAATACACAAATAACGATTACAAATAGAACGATTACAAGTTGACAGCTGCCGGAGGAAATGGAAATGGAAAAAACAATAAAAAATAACGAAATGGGAATTTCATTTTTATTCTTTAACCTGGCGTGCGCTTGTCAGCGGCACAAAGCGTCCAAGGCAAGTCCCAGCCGAAAGACGGCCAACTGGGAGATATTAAAAATGTTAACAGAAATATTTGTGCAAGTGACATGCCCGCTGGCAGCCAAACGGCGACATGGGTCCTTGGGCGTGAGTGTGGGTCTAAACTTTTGCTCAACTGTCGGCGCACACTGCACTGGGAGCAATAACTTTTTACACTCAGTGCACACCCCCCCACCCCCTGGCAGTCTGTGACAATTTGCTGTATTCCCCTGACGTCCCCGTTGGGTGTAGGTTTAGGTTTAATGTAGCGTTGAAAGTTTATTTTAATTAGGGTTTCACTACATGTCCGGGCATCTATCTAAATTCGTTTCGGCTTGGCCATAATTAAATAAGGACTGGCCCCTGTCTGGACTGTGGACTGTGTAAGTGAGAAGCTGTTTTGACAACTTTGAATAGCTAAGAGAAGTTTTGGAAAAGTTTTTGCTTTGGGGAGATCATGTTTGAGGGCTTCCTTAAAGTTAACTTTACCTCATGCAATGTACAAAGGTTGGGATGGATCAAATTAGTTGCATTATCCGAGCAATTTCAGCTCCCAGCACGTGCCATGTGTCAAGGCCTCAAACAAGAAACCTCAATCGCCAGGAGCTGGCAAACCGCAAGCCAAATGGCAATCAAGTCAAAATATATAATGCATATGCATATGGCCAGGAACTGCGGCTGCGGTGGCTCAAAGGAGCACTTTAAAGCTCAACTCGTGGCTCTCGATTGGCTGGCTGCTCGTTTTGTTACTACTATAACATAATTTGCATAAATAAAATGCATTTTCAGCCTCACCGATTCTCGGTTTTAAATCTCATTATGCATGCAAGAAGCACTAGCAGCAGCAGCAGCACAACCAAAAAATTGGAATGCAAAATAAATTATTTCAGTTGCACACACACAGACACAGCCACAGCACACACACAGTTATGTAGTATACTGAAACCACAGAAGTGAAACTCCATATGCTGTTTGTTGACTTTGCGGACAGCAAATTGCATTCCATATTTCGGATCGGTTACAAACTAAATCTCACGAAATACAGAAATCCATGAAAGCCAGAGAACTTAAGGGTACTTTAAATTTTAGTTAATGAAATTTGGATTTTATTTATTAACAATAACGAGGGAAAACGTTGTAGGCGCGACAAGGGACGAGGCTCTAATAATTCACATAATTAATAGCAGAAGGGCTGTTCATAGAATTTTTTAGATTTGAAGATCTAAATACAGCCCCTCATCGTTGATATGGTTCTATCTTCAAACTAAACAGAAAACATTTATGTTTATACTTGCCCAAAAACGTTAGGTTTTATTTTATACCCCTGTCAGGAGTAGCAAATGAAACCCCAATCCACACGTTCCCTTTTTTGGCCAAATAACACATCATATTGTAGTTGTAGCTGAAATTTTCAAGCAATTGGCCAGCAAAAACATTTTATTCTGCGGAGCAGACGCCTCGCATGACAAACAAATGTCGAGTCGAAACTTTTTTAATTACTCTCGATTGGCGGGGAGTGGCGGGCGGCGGGGGGCACAAGACCCGAAACAAAACCCCAGCGAGATGTGCCAAAAAATACCGAAAACGTGCAACACTTCAAGGCGTGCCACGAAATACGATATCAAGGAGAGAGACAGAGAGGGAGAGAGGACTTTCTAGGGGGATGGCAGGACAGGGAGACGGAGGCTGTGGCTGGGGCTGGGGCTGCTGCTTGTGTTACACACCATACAATATGTTGGACAAAAGTTTCCTCTTCTCTTTTATGTGTAGATATATTTTTGTTGGGGTTATTAAATTTGTTCCAATTGAAGGATGCAGCGGCTGGGCGGGGCGGTCTGTCTTCATCTGTAACTTTGTGCTCAAAGCCCAAATAATTGTTTAAATAATAACTATATCTGTGTGTTTGTTTTCAAACAATTCTTTTCCTGGCGACTGTTGTCAATTTATGTGAGCTTCCGGCTAAACACTGGACCGTAAAATTAAGCATACAACAATCTAGTGTTTAGTGATGAATGTCCGCCCAGGGTTAGCCCTGAATCAGGCCCAGGGGAACAGCAATTAATGGAGGAGCATCCCCCCCCCCACACACACACACACACATGCACACTCAAGCAGCAAAACGGGCAATAAAGTGACTTGTCACAGGAGCAGCAATACCAAAACAACAACTTTGGAGAAATAGCTACGACTGTAAGATACCCTAAAACCCTTTAGGGGGCAACTATCTAAAAGGCTCTCTAAATTATAAGAAAATATAGAACCTATATTTTCAGGATATACTATACTACTATACTATACTATACTATACTTCATGCAGGATGTAACAAGTATTCGATCATTATCATGGGATGGATGGAATTAACAGAAATAGAGTGAGAATATCACAGGTTGTCCTTCTTCTGATTGCATAGAATTTTGGTGGATCGGTAGCTAGTTTCTGTCTGTATCTGTACGATTCTTACAATAGAACCACTGGTTAATATAGCTCTTATGATGTCCGAATTAAGAGTGTCGTTAGCTTCCCTCAGACTGTCACAAACACTCTCCCGAATGGCATATACCCCTGTGCCCTGCCCGAGTACTGGGTAAATGAACAACCAGCCAGCAAGCAAGCAGGAACTTAGAACGTGACTGCAACATGCAAATTTTATGGCTGAGTGTTGTAAATGTCCTGGCCCTGTCACTCTCTTTGTTCCTCTCCTTGTCCCTCTCCATATCCCCCTCCATGTCCCCCCCCAAGTCGTGAGTGCAAATAAGTTGCTTACATTTTGCAATTGTCTCTGCCATGTCTGTGTCTAATGGGCGCCCATTTGACGCCATTTGGTAAGCCGAATGCACTTGTTCTTCAGTCATTCAGTGCGTCTGTGTGGCTGTGCGGTTAATAAAGCCCCCCAAAAAACTGTTCCCCATGGCCTGAGTGCAACGATTCCATGGAATTGATTCCAACAGTCAGATGTTTTATCGTGACATTAAGCGGACATTCGATATTTATGATTTTGCAATTAAGCATTGCGAAAGCACATAACTAATTCATTAATGAGTGCCATCAATTAAGTGCCTGTAAGTACGCGTCCCACGCATCGCGCGCGGCACATGCGGCGTATGCGCAATGTGTAAAATGATCAAGGTCAATGGAACATTAATTTCGGATGACACAGTCGCCCACAAAAACCTCCAACAGACAAATGTGGTTTACATTCGGAGTAATCGTGAAATATTTATGCTAACACCTGGTGATTCATTTATTCAGCTTATTCGCTGGCGTTTTATTGGCCATTTCTTGAACCATCAAAACGTGTCGACTGAAAAATACCCTTAAATATCATCTCTACACAATAAAGTCATCCGTGAGTCACCAAAAAAGAGACAAAAAACTCGAAACTCAAACTGAAAGTCCACCCACAAAAGGCGCCCAAAAAAGTTGTGCAAAAAAGGCACCAAACACTGGGCATTGAGTAATTGGCGAGTCAGCAGTAAATTCACTGCGGCCGTGAAATACACAACGGGTCTCAATGGACATTAGCACGCACCCGGAACGAGGCCCGGGATGCTGCCTTGCCACTGCCACTGCTTATGGGACACCACAAAACGGCTTGTGGCAGGCACTTTGCCTTTACTTTCATTCAGGCTTTGTCCTCCTCGTGGTCCTGCAATCGGACATGACCAGCAGGACCGAAGCCAATGAATGAATATAAAAGGCCACCAAGAGATTTGGGCAACAAATTAAGTGGAGAGGTCTATAGACATGCGGCATGACCTGTACGCAAGAGGGTAACAAATGGCCGCCTGGTCAGCGATTATAAGTCTTGTTTACACAGTAAGTACTGCCCATTCCGTATCTTTAGCTCTAGATCTATAATTCTGTACTCACCAAAAAAGCAGCAGCAGAAGACAATGGTGTAGAGGGTGATGAATATGATGCGCACGTCGGTGCGATCGAAGATATATTCACTGGCATTGGCGGCATCCTCCTCGTCCTCGATTACGTCGATGGCCGTACCAGCACCCGCACCTCCTCCGCCCAGGACTGGTGCCAGAGCCGTTGTTGTGTCACCAAAGAGCAGGGCGTAATCGGTGCCATTGCCATTGCCATTGAACGACAGGCCCGTACTGGCCATCGTGGAGTCATTTGCAGACGACGAGGCCAGGGTGGCAATCGCCTGGCAGAGCAGGAACAGCAACAGCACCACTAGCCACGGAAATGAGCTGGACAGGGGATTGCTGGTCAGCCGGAGACGGAGCCGGAGCCTGTTGTGTCGCTGGGTGGTGGGTCGGGGTTGGGGCTCCGGGCTCTGTCGAGCGGAAACGCTATAACTCGCTGAGCTCTTGCCTCTGCTTTGGCTGCTCTTTTGATTATGCCTCTCTCCATTCTTGTCAGCATTAATATCGTTGCTATCATCGTAAGCTGCTGATATGTTTGTCCTGCCACTTTGTTGTCGCTGTTTATGTTGTGCCTCCGCCTCCCCTGCCCCCTCCTGCGGCAGCAGTGTGTGCACTCGGCCACCAGCCAAGCCTCCGCTCATAATGGGATGCAGCTGAAAGGATAAAGAACAAGTCCATTGTCAGTATCGATGGAACGGCAGCGGCACCGGATGATTGGCTCTAATCAGTTTGCTGAGCAAACAAATTAAAACCAGTAGCGAGTACTCTTTAAAGTCCCAACCATCAGGAGATTTCAGCTTTGAACTGGGACTAGAAAGTAGATATCATACGATGTATATACCTAGTATATAGAATAGTTATAGTAAGTTACTTTGTAATTAATATTCATATTTTAATTGCTGTTTGAGTTTTACTTCTACTAATTATAGTACTGGGGATTCACGTGGCCTGTAAGTACTGTGAGTGCCATGAAACTTTGACCTATAGGTAACAAACAAATGACAGCTTCACTTCATTAACTGCAAAGTCACGTCTCGTATTTCTCCTCACATCACGCACCACGCCCACCCACACACCCACCCACTCGAGGGGCAATTAAACATGACCTGACAGGCCCACAGATTTTCTACTGCCACACATCTGTACTTTTTCTCTCTGTGTGTAACTGTACCTCCGCTCTCCCCCACTGTCTGGCACTGGTTGGTGTCTGTGTCTGTCGGAGAGTAGACTTTTTAATTAAGCTTTAATAATGAACATAATTAAAACATTTGTCGGCACACACACATACACGCACGTATCGTGTCTAAAAAGGAAATTATGATTTGCCATTTCCCACGCGCCACTCTCTGGACCCTTCAGTCTCGTTTCTCTCTTTTATACCTGGTACTCGAAAAGTACAGAGTATATGTGTATGACACCCAGAAGGAAGCGTTGCCGATGCTTAAAGGTTCCAATATATACGGACTGCATACCGGTTATGAAGTAGAGCCGCGTCCCTTGCCGCGGCTCGCAGCATTTCTGCTCGTTTTTATTTTTTATTTTTGGCACATACTTTTCATATGCACTACTACGCTTTGTTGCTAATTACGCGAGTGCAGTCGCAGGACCTCTCGCCTCCTGCCAGGCCACTCATCAAAATGTCGCTTTGATTATTGCTCCCCCGCGCCTTCTGTGAGCGTGTACGTGCTCTAATTAATAGAGAGTCGCGCACTAAACACACACTAGTTAAACAAAACGACTATCAAGTAATTAACACTGCTCCGCTGAATCGTCATGTCTCCCATATTATAAACAAACACATACGAGTATTTCCAGTGGATGGCAAATATTATTCATGGCAAAGGGCAGATGGGTCAGGGGGAAGGGGAAGCACTCGTACACCCACCAATAATCCACATGGAAATGAGCAAAACTGTCGGATAGATAAAGCGACAGTTTTACAAGCTATTGGGAATACATGGGTGCAATGTTTGCTCATAGCCAACATTCGAGTGTCCCTGAAGAGCAGACAATAAAATTAATAAAATATACAACTATTTGTTTGTAATATTTGCTGCAATAATTATCATATTTTTATCAATTGCTATGAACAAATAAATGATACTTCTATCAAAGTGGAACCATGTCACATACCAGAACACAATGTCTCCTAAAGATGGAGCAATTATAATCCCAGCCACTCTATCAACAGAGTCCAGACACAGCAATAACCAATAAGAAACACCGCCCTACCACAGCAATCTAATAAAACCCCATAAACGCCAGTCAAAGTTCACTCAATGAGCCATTAAGAGCCCGCAATCAGGACGAAACAAACACCAAAAGCCCAAACAAAGCGGAACGAAAGGAACCCTTCAGAGCACAAAGGCAGAGGCGGCACAGGCAGAGGCAGCAGCAGCGACTGAGGCAGCGACTGAGCCTTGTTGCAAAAGTTACCGCGATGTGGGTCAAACTGCAGGAACAGTAATTAAAGGGTGTACTTAATTGCCTGAAATTATAATTAATGAGATCCACCCACACAATTCCTCCCACTCAACTTTTGACCATGCCGCGCGCCTACGAATGCAATTGAGGGGAAATTGCCGAGAAGAAAAGTTTGCCAGAGGCAGAGGCGTGGGGCATCAAAGTTGAGAGATATAACTTTTGTTCATTGAAATCCGATCCAAGTGCTGGCTGTGCTGGTAATTGTATAGCAACCGACAACAGCACATCCCATTCTAAACAGCATCTGAACATCTGAACACAGGGCTGAGCATCTAATAAACATTTCGGTGTCAAGTGTCAGCAGTTTGGTTCGTCAATGTTTGCCGGCACTCGGATGGCTCGCAACCCCCAACCCAGCAAACTGTCAACCAATGTCACATGCAGTGGCCCAAGGACAAGCCTGTCCTGTCCTGGTTATCCGGATCTGGCTGAGAGTGTTGTTGTTTGCCCTTCTCATTTCCTAGACTCAGACACAGATGCTTGAAGAGTTTTAGTTTGAACTCAAAATGCAACTAGAAGTATACCTAGCCAGATGGGGAAAATGAATATACTTCACAGCAGATTTAAATATCACCTCGAACATCAGAGAGCTGAGAGCAATATGGGATAGTACGCACTTTCCTTACCGAACTTCTATACATTGCAATCAAAAGCCTATTCAAATCCGTGAATATCAATTAATACATATGTATATCTGGCTGTTATTGGATACATTAGCCCAGTGTTAAGGAACATAAAATATCGTAACCTAACTGTTAATCCACAGTGGCATATCCACACATTTTCTAACACTTTTTGATGGAATTTTGTTGCTCAAATAACATTCAGCGTCCAGACTTAATGATACGCCTTCTCCCTTCCACAACTTATGCATTCAATGGCGAACATCCCATCCCTCACCTCACAGCATGCCGCACATTCCATCCACATGTCAACTGCACATGGCCATGGCCAAAATCATTGTCACACTCGGATACTCGTAGTAGATTTTTTTTCAGGCTACAATTGGTTTTCAATCATGGCATTGCACAGTTCCAAACTTGAGCCAGGACTCTCTTCAGCCAGGACTCAATGCAAATGTCTGTTTTTCTGTCAATTTATTCGTTAATTGCGATGCACAAAATGTGCATTTTCCATCCCATAATATGGAAGGATCTACAGATGTTCTATTCACATGCCATGAAGAGTAATCTGTGAAAGCGTATTCTTAGTTTCTAGGTATTTTGGTTGGTTAAGTCCCCATTTTTAGCTTTCATTTTCAGCTAACATTTTTTGTTGTTCACTCTTTCATATATGTTTTTTTTACATTTTATTCATATTTCTTTCCGCCTGTTTGCTTTTTTAGCATCTACATCGCCGTCTCCTCACCTGAGTTTGCACTGCAATTAAATTGAATGGCAAATGGCATATTTGTCTAATGGTTTACTTAAACCAACCAGAAAAACTGTTTTTTGTTCAGCCCAGTAAATGTTAATTGTTATTTTTATGATTATTATTATTATTGTAGGTACTCGTATTCTGGTTGTGTTTATATTTATGTTTATGGGAATGTCTGTGGCATGTAGGGGTGGATGAAGGGGTGTTGTTTAGTTTACGCCTGGATTCGGTGAACTTTCGGCATTAGACGTTTCCATAGTCTACCCCGTAGCACCCCCAACCTTTACTCTATGGCGTTACCCTTCTACCCGCTGTTATCTGAAGTTACTGCCCAACTTTTAGTTACATTCCCTAAGTCTCTTGTTTAGTGAGAATTTTACTAGAATTTCTTTAGTTTCCACCTGCACTAAATTCCAGCATAAATTCCCTTTGTAGTGGCGCCTTTCGAGACCTCCTTCGACTGCACTTTAAGCACCTGATGGGACCTGGATGGCTATGAGGCTATAAGGGCTATAAAGTGGAGCGCCGTAGAGTGCAGTGGAGTGGAGTGGATTGTCGCCCTGGCGCTGGCGACGACGACTTCCGGAACGGAAATTGTTTGGCGCTTAATGAGCCAAGTGGCGCACAGATTGACGTTCCGTTCAGTTCTGCCTGAGAAGCCGCTAAGGTGCTGGGCGCTTCCGAGAAATGAAAACGAACACTCTAGCGGGGGGCGGGAGGAGGGTCTTAACTTCTAAATTGATTTGCCAGATACTGATTTAATTAAAAACCAAACTGCAAGTGCAATGAAAGCTTCCATCGACAGCTGTCCTGATTAAATCCCCCCTGAGGGTATTTGCCTCCTGTATAAACAGGACGACAATTGCCTGGAATGCCTACGATTCGTTTAAAGACTGCCAACATTTTGTGGCACATTAAAGCCTACTGCCTGACGATTGATCAAGATCCCTAAAAATAGTCTTCACTTATGCAAATCCTTGCCGTATCATTAGGCTTCACTGTGCTTCGGCATTTCGGAACTTAATTTAATGTACAAAAATCACGCAAGAAGTTGGCCGAAAACAAAAACTGAAACCGAAACCCAACTGCCAAAAAACTTGTGCAATTTTCTTGTGCAGCCTTTTGCCAGGAAAAACTAGTTGGAGGGGAGGGGGAGGGCAAACGAAAGAAAAGTCATTACAACTTGCACACAGCACAGCGAACAAATTGCAGAGGAATAATATTTTCCTGTTTCTGTGTTGCGGCATTCGGCATTCGGCATGCGGCTGCATGTTGCATCGCCCTTTCTGTGGCAATTGGAATTTTGGGCTCCATTTTCCTATCTTCCCGAGAGCCATCCACATCCTCGCTGCCCCCAACCCAATGTTTGCGTAAATTGTGCTGAAGTAAGGACATTAAGTGGTAATTGAGTATGCCGGCGAGAGCCAAGTGAAATATGCTTTCCCATGGCCTTCCACCTCTCCCTCTCGCACCCACTGGTCCGACATACATGTGAGCGAACAAATGGGAAAAATGGAAGGAAAAAGAGAACTCGTAGAACTGCTAGGAGTCTGCCGGAGCAGCATTTGGGGGGTGAAATGAGTGCGGAAGCCCTCATGATAACCATGATTTATGATCTGTAGAATTTTTAAATTTTTTGGCAAAACCAAACAAACGAAAATTGAATGCAACTTTTGGCAGACAAAGCGGCTTTCTGCTTTCTGCATTCTCTGTGATTGGCCCCGGACGCCGACCAAGGTCCAGGCTGATTATTGTCCAAAAATTACTATTATTAGAGGTGTTTTTAAGTAACTATATAAAAGTAATATAAAAAGTTCTCTGCAGATTCCAAGCCCTGTTTAAAGTCCCTTACCAAACTATTGATTAAATTCTTATATTTTCAGCAGCCTCAACAAAATGTTTGAGATTTTCTTTAAGCTTGAAAGCGTCAACAACGAGCAGGCCCAGTATTTGGCTGGAGAAATGCGTTCACACAGATTTAGAATGACACTTGGACGGGGGGTCGGCCTGCACAGGTGCACCACACAGGAAGGAGGAACGGAGGGCGGGTGTGTGCAACCCGACCTTGGATACCTGGCGGCCCTTGCGGCCCTTTCGGCCTCGCCCGCCGCCATTGTTGGCCAAAAACTTTTGTTTGTCTACCAGGCGTAACAGAGATATGTATTTTAGGAGAGGAGAGAGGGGGGGCAGACACAACCCGACCCATGCCGACCCCGATGCCCACACGTAGGTCGTGGGGCCATGTTATTGGAAGCCAATTTAGCAGACAACATCGCCGGCTCGATTGGCAGCAGCAGCCTCCTCCGTGCGTCCTGTCCTCCGTTGTGCCACCACCAATTTGTGCAATAAAAGTGCTGCAACAAATGCCGTAGGCGACGGCAACGCCGTGCCTCGTGTTGCATATTTATGGGCATCACGACGATTTATATGGCTCGAATGGCCAGAATGGAAGGAGTGGAGTGGAGTGCTGCGAGTGGGCTTAAACGGCAATTGGCAAACGTCTTTTGCCCGCGACAATTTTCATTAAATTTGCATTCAACCAGCTCCTTAGCCCCCGTTAGCCCCCTCCCCATTGCATAATTTATGGGCCAAAAATCCACCAGTCCCACCCTGGGGTGGGGGAGGTGATGGGTGAGTGGGCGGATGGGTGAATGGGCGAATGGGGTGCCGGATTGGTCGAAGATTATGCAAAGTTTTTTCGGCGCCTGCTCGCGGCATGGACAGCGTTCAACTTTTTCGAGAATTTCGCGCCTGACTTGAGCAACTTTTGGCTATTGGGGACTTGCCACACCCCCACCCCCGCCCCCACTCACTCACTGTGTATGACAGGCGTGAGAAAATTGGAAAACCCAGGGGCGGAAATGAAAGAGATATGCGGCAAGGACTGAGCCTGGATCCGGCATGCCAGCAGACTTTAAAGTTTCATAAAAATACGCAACGCAACCTGGAAAATCCCTCCATGGAATGCACTTCCGATCAACCAATTTCCGTTTCAATCTTAAGACCAAAAAAACCCAATTCAATCCCACAAGAAAGGGCCCCGGTGGCCAGTGGTTTCGATACCATTTGCAAACCGCAACAATTAAATTGAAATGCAAGTGCAAATGGCAATTTCCAAAAGCCACAAAACAGTGGCAGCCTACACCTGGGCTGTGCGTTAAGGGTGAGGGTGGGGGTCAGGTGGGGGCCAGGGCACAGACCGTCCTCTAGGCTCGTATATCTTTTGCTGCTTTTGCTGAGGCGAACGTTTGCATTTGGTTCCCAGACCCAAAAGGAAATAAATTACAAAATCATTTGGAAATGCATTTTCCAAGCACATGCGTTACCCCCACACACACACACACCCACACAGCCATACCAGAAAGGAAACGGAAACTAGCAGCACGCCTTAAAGAAGGCAATAAATTTGTATTTGAAAAGGCAACCGCCTCAAAACTGTGGCATACCCAAGGCTGCTTTTCAGATTTGGAACAACCCAAAGAATAATTTTATGCAATTTCCAAAACTAAATCCTTTGGTGGACTCTTTAAACGGAGATCCTGCTATTCGTCCTTATCGAAGATCGGCAGTTTATGTGAATACAGTTTGGTCACTTCTTCAGGCTTCTCTGCCTCTTCGGGATGCATCTCCTCCAGAGCAGCATTCTTCTTCATGGTCTCCGCCGCAGTCTCGTGCTCCTCAGCGGTCACCGCCTCTGCCGTGACCTGGGTATTACTTGAGCCGCCATTTTTTTGCCAATTGCTCAGCAGTTTTTCGAAATCGCTTAGACGTTGCTGTTTCTCCTTCTCCGTCTCTGGTTCCTGGCCAATTCCCTCTTCGTCGATTTCATCTTCGTAGCCAACCGGAGGCAGAGCGTTCTGGCGGCTATTGTGAAAGGCGGTTCGATTGCCGTCCTTGAACCAATACGGCTTCGTGCGCCTGTACATGTACTCATAATACACAAACTCTGGATGTTCGTGCTCCTTATGGGTGCCCAGCACAAGGACCGTCAGTACGATCACCAGGGGCAGGGTGGCAAAGAGGGAAATGTTTCGCCAACGCCTCGTGCCTGGACCGCTGCGGCCGGATTCTTTTTCTTTCGGGCGCTTGCATCTCGGTTTAGTTGAATTGCCGCCTCCCGGGGCTGTGGATATACTTTGGATAGTGGGAATCGTGCCACAGAAACCCTCACGCTTCAGAGGCAAGACACTGCAGCTTGAGTGCACTGATCGCACTGCTCGTCCCGGACAGATCTGCTTGGACAGGCTCTTCTTGGGCATGCAACCGATCCCGTTGGCATGGCACTTAATAGAGGTCTCTGAACAAAAAACTGTTCGCAAAAGGTTTGAAAAAAATCCCATAATTTTTAAAGCCAAAAAAAAAAACAAAAACGGTGTGGTGATTCGATGAGGGAAATCAATTTTGAAATAGTCTTTCCAGAGCTTGAAATCTGCTTTGATAGATTTCACAAAGGAGCGACAGGAAGTTTGTGTAAATTCTCTTAAATAAACCAGACCATAGTAGACTCTACTCCTTTATGATCTTCTCTTTCTGTTTCGTATGTGATCATTCTTCTCTTCTCTTCTGGCTTTCATGCATTCTGCTTCGCTGCTTCCTTCTCTTGTTTTTTCCTTTCTTTCTCTTCAGCCGCTTCCTGGGCGGCGACATGCTTTTGCCAATCCTTGAGCACTTTTTGGAACTCTTTTAGACGCTGCTTCTTCTCCTTTTCCGTCTCTGGTTCCTGGCCAACTCCCTCTTCGTCGATTTCATCCTCATAGCCTGCCGGAGGCAGGGCATTCTGGTCTCTATTATGGAAGAAGCTTCGGTTTCCATCCCCGAAGTGAAACGGCTTCGTTCGCCTGTACTTGTAAGGATGGTACACAAACTCGGGATGCTCGTGCTCCTTGTGGGTGGTAAATACGAGGAGCGTCAGTATGGCCACAATGGGCAGGATGGCAAAGAGGGAAATCTTTCGCCACATATCCATGGCACCTCCTTCGCTGGCCTCCACTTGCCGTTTCCGCCCGCACGGAGTCCCGCCCTGAATCTCCGTCAGTTTTGGCTTCGGCTTTGGCTTGATCAACTTGTCGCAGCCTTTCTTCTCGTCTTTGGGAGGTGGACACTCGGTTTTCTTCTTGGGCGGGCACTTGGTGCCCCCTGAATGGCCGTTTCGTCTTTCTTCTCCTTAGGGGGAGGACTTTTCGGGGGGTCTTTTCGCCTTTCGGGGGATCGCATTTCTTGGGCGGTTTGCTCTCCTTGGACATCTGGCGGAGTACGAACATGGCATTCCTGGCATTTGTGGCATTTGGGGCATGCCCTGCTATTTGCCTGCCCTTTGCAAGTAGGACCAACCGCAGCATAATTATTTCCAATTTTGTGGTGAAGGCTTTCCGAAAAATGAACTCTAAATAATACTATACCATAACTGATGATACTAACTGGAGTGTCAAAACTACTTTGATGGGTTTTTAGAATGTAAATGCTGGATTAAAGAACAATCTGCTGAAACCCTTTGGTTTCACTTGCAGTTCTATTATGATTGGAAGAACCGCAAGGACACACATTTCATGCATAATAGACAACACTTGACTTTTATGGCAGAGCATTCAGGAAGGAGCCTGACTGTATTCCAAATTAGCTCTAATGTGACAGAGGAAACAGTCAAGAGGAAGTCCTTGGGCCAAAGTCCTCCCAGAGGTAAGAGTACGAGGAGCACATTCCACACATTTCCCCACAGGAACAAAGGCGCAGCCCACTGGGCATAGAGACAAGCTTAAGTGCCTTGTAATTTCCCCAGGAAAGAGAGAGAGAGACAGAGAGAGGTGAGGGGAGGCCCTCCTAGAGAGGCTCATTAATTAGGCAGAACCACAACTATGAGATAAAGATAAGAATTGAAACAATGGCCGAGACGGGGCCGGACCTTGAAAATATGTTGGGGCCATCATCCATCATGCTCAAGTGTCGGTTTGTCGGGCAGCCGCCGCCGCATAAATATTACATTATAATTATGATGGCCAGACGGCGGGAACTGCCGATGGGTGGGTTGTTGCGGGGGGCGGGGGCGGAAAACTTTTAGCTGGAAAATTAATCAAACACTTCACAAGAACAAAAAAACAAAGAGCAATACTGAAACTGCTCTCGGCCATTCATTATTTTCGAATGCCGTCTGTCTGTTCTCAGACGAAGGAAGAAACTTTTCCAAGCAACTAATCGAAGACATAAAAACCGTGAAATTAAATGCAAGGAAACTCAGTTGGGCGAAAGTGAAAGCAATGCCTGGATACACTTTCTGAGGTTAAGAAAACCGTCTCTACCATTTGTTAGAGCATCCAAACAAAGGTGTAAACTCAGTCCCTACGAAAAGCCTTAAAGTCACAGTCGAGTACCGAAAGTCGTTCGCCATAAGACAGGAATAAGATCCCTCTTTAGCATTTCTTGTCCTTTGCTCTAATCAAAGTGCAAATGCCGCACACACACACACACACACACACACAGAACAATAATATCACGTATACGCCTTGAAGGCCCTGGATACATAGTACATGTAGGCACGACTCGTGCGAATATCTGTTTAGGTTAAAGCTGCTGTGATTGACATTGTCAAAACAGGATGACACTTGCACTGGCACCAAGTCAACCTTGTGACATTTGCTCTCCATCCCGAAAACTTTCGTTTAACCTTGCCCCTGCCCCCAACACACACAGAAAACTTTCCCTAACCCTTAACCCTGGGAGTCAATCTCCATGCTCACACGTGCTGCTGAGGCTGCTGCTGCTGATATATCACATCACACGTCTGGGGGACATTTTGACAAGTTTTTCACACGCCATTTGTGGGCGCCATTAGCCTGGTTAGAGGATAAGCCAAGTTTTGGCATTTGATTCAATTAATTGGGGATTACCTAAACACCGACAAAAAACTTCGCTTTGGCGCCAAACTGCACAACTTGTGGCTTGGCTTATTTGAAATTCAAGAACGTTATTACACGCGATACCCAGCAAGAGGAATACAAAAGAAAGCCAAGGGTAGATTAAGCTAGAAGTTGAACAGAGAAAGTGGAAGGATTTTTCATACTAGAACTAACAATTCGTAACAATTTGGCTAGAAAAGGGAAGTTGGTAACCATTGGTAAGCTTTCAATAAGAACTTCATCGATTAATACTCTTTATCTGTGGGTTAGAGAGCAACTTGCTGGGTATCAATCAGTCTTATGCTCTGCCTTGCCTGCCGCCTGTCAAGCTGATTTCAAACCCAAAATGTATCCTCCGCCCCCTGGCCCCCCGGCTCCCTGGCTCCCTGGGTCTTGCCAGCACTTGTCGAGGTGTCAGATGGCCCCCCAAGGCATCGCTGCCATTTTCTCTGTGTGTGTGTGTGCCTGCGTGTGTGTCTGTTTGCGCCTCTCGCTATCTAGCGTTCGTAATCATTTGTCCTTGCGGCAAAGAGATCCCTTAGCCATCACCTTTAACCAGGCCCAACCCAAACCTTAAGCACACAAAATAATATCCATGGCTGCAGGGCAGAACGAGGCAGAAGGCGGCAGAAGGGGGCAAAAGGCTCATAAGTTTATCAGTTTAGCGCCATCTCCAATGGAATTTCCGTGAAAGTTCAGGTACGACTCGGGGCGGGGGGTCGCAAAATTGATTTTCTCCGTGGCTGTTGCTCCAGCTCCAAGCACCTGCTGCTCCTCCCGCTGGCATTGCTCTTTGGCGTTAAATTTAATTTATGCTCTCGGAATGCAAAAACACACAAAAACACAAACGAAAAGTGTGATTTACTCCGCGAGTTTTATGATGGCCACTTTGTTGTACGACCGACGATGAGTACTTCTACGGACGGAGTTTGTTTTTCCCAAAGCCAGGAATTTATGGGCTTGCATAACAGCATCTCGAAATTGATAGCAAAGCATTAGCGCCATTTAAGGAGAGAGACAGAGAGAGAGAGCTGGGCTATATATGGGCTATGGATTGGATGATTGAAGGATCATACATCAATGGGGTTTACAGCCTCAACAGTTCGTAACTTAACGCTCAGGTTATCGAAAAAGTTCTATAGATGATTTTTAATTAAATTTGTCATTAAAAGTGCCAACGCACGCAAAGAACTGAAAACAAAATGAAAAAAGGAAGAAAACAAAATGCGAGAAGCACAAGGGATATTAAGACTATCGGAATACCCTGTGATTGCAGGACATAATTTAACACAACAAATAAATAAAATAAAATAACAGCTAAAGGATTTTCTGTATATTTTTGCTGTCACTGAAATATATCCCCTAGCTTTTTCTACCTTTTTCTAAAAGTTTTAGTCCCTAGATCATTTTTAGTTCTTCAGACAGAGACGTGTAATATCTAGAGCCTTCGAGTATACCCTTATTCTGTAAGAGTACCCTGTACTGAGAGCCAAGTGACAACCTCATTGTGTCCGGTACGGTGCCTGAGAGAGCTGAGAGCCCAAAAGTAATCTCTTTTCGGTCTGCGTCTGGGTCTGGGTCTGCCCTCTCCCCTCCGCTCTTCTGCTCTTTTGATTGGTGCTGGCCACGAGGAGCAATCGTCCGGGGAATTGTGCGGTCCAACGCTTCTGGTTATACGGCTGTACGGTTGGGTATATATATATATATGGCTATATTTTGTATTCTCCGGCTGGAAATGTATATCTGGTAAATCAAATTGAATTGAAGGTGCGTAAAGCAAGTGGAGAAAGCGAAAAGCTTAAGCGAAAATATCCTTACGCAAGGACTCGAGTGAGGCTTTTGGCATTGAATGAAACGGGTTTCATTCATTACGTTGAGGGGGGCGGGGGCTATATCCGTTTAACTGGCAATTACCTTTGAATGGGGGCTGCTTTCATAAATTTAACAATCAACTTGAGGGCCATCAAAGGCCATCGCAAGGTGTCTGGCTGGCACATAAATAACCAGCGGAATTTCCCCAATTAGCTGCTGTCTGGATTGGCCATTTTCATGGGGAATCTGCACTATTCTTCAAGAAAAACCCCTGGGCGTTTCTAACCCCTAATTATTACCTCATTAATTTATTTTCCACATTGTTTTTCACGCGAAAATGAGCTTTAAGGCTTTCCTTCTCCACCTGCTCTCATGGCACTCTTCACGCTTTCTCCCTCTTTCTTTTTCCGAGTTTTCTCCTGGCATTAAGTGCAACTCACACACACGCGTCCCTTTTTGGCACTTTTTGGCACTTACTGCCTGTTTTTCTTTGGCTGTTATTTAATTTTTATTTATCTTCCCAGACGTTGGCGGTTGCTTGGTTGTTCCCCTGCCACCTGCCCCTGCCTCATGTGAAATTAATTTTCATGGCACTTTTAACGTTGGCTTCTTCCAAGCTCCTTTTACTTTCCCTTCCCCTTCCCTTCCCCTCCGATTGAATGAATGAATTTTAATTTTGTAAATGAAGCATTTTATATAAAATTGATTCCCATGTGGGCGCGTGAGAGTTTTTCCCCAACTTATTTGCGTGTGCTTACGAGACCGGCAAGAGCCAAGTTTTCTGATTTTCCTGATGTGATTTTCCCGGATTTTTTCATTGCCCTTTTATGGTGGAAGTCAACAAGGAAGTTGCTTGCCCTCCGGGCCAGGACAGACTTTTCCTTGGCTTAAAGTACATTCTGTCCTTCAGTTAAACGCCTTCTATAACACATACATATATGCCATATCGAAATGGGGAACCTTTTTCCGGGCTCCAGCCCTTTGAAAAAACAAATCCTGACATTGTAAATATTCAATTATACCGCCCTAGACCCAGACCCATCCAGAGTTCGGATGATCCGAATATTTACATACAAAATGCGATGGCTGGAACGTGCCCCCCCGATGGCCACGCCCCCGTAATCGGAACAATTGCACTTTGACAGAGAATCCAAAAAATACAAATACAAAAAAACATTGTAAGCTCTCGTTTCTCATTTATTTGTACCTTGTTTTTCCACTCCCCTCCCCGCCCCGCCCCTTTGGCACCTGGCCACACATCGAAATTCATGAAAATTCTCCTCTGAACTAAATGGGTTTTTGCCTTCCCTCTCATTTGTTGCTGTTGCTGTCCCTGTCCCTCCTTTATGTCCAGTTTTCAGTTAGTTTTTCAATGGCGAACCGCTTGATTTGCTGTCTGTTCTGTTCTGTTGTTTCGGTCCATATTGTGTCACAACTACTATGGCTGCGGCCTCCCCATACCAACTGTGTGGCATGGTGGTTCTATTTTGTGGGCTAGACAAATGAAATGGAAGCGTATAAATGGAGAGCAGAATAATGAATACAAATTGATTGGTATGTCAGTGATTTATTCCAGCAGCAATCCGGATAGATAAATGTACGAGAACTACTTTAATCTCCTGCAGATTCAGATCGTATTCATTCAGCCACCCTATGGCAATGTTTTTGTGTAAGAAATAAAGTTTTTATCGTTTAGTAATCGATTTAACTTTGAAGATATGTTATATTTGTTATAGAAAAATGTATTGGCTCACAGCAAAGCGAGTGAGCAAGGGGCTTGCCCTCTAGTTAGATAATAATATTCTTAATAATTTAATAATCACCTTGCAAGACCTCATTCCCCTTCCCCACTTCAGCCTCTGACCTTTTTATAGTTCTTCATAATCGGATATTTATAACATCAAAAGTTTTCTATCGCGCGCAAAAGTTACAATAGTTTTCTGTTTCTGTTTGCTGCGAAAAAAACAACAACTTTCTACCCCTTTCTCCACTTTTCGTGGCGTGGCAGCAACATTATTTAAGTCTACAAAACTGCGTCAAATTGTCGTCGTCGTCGTCGTCGTCGTCGACTTGTGCGCCCGGAAATTGTTTTGACGTTTGTTGTGGTTTATAGCCCTGATGATTTGCTACCTCCCCCAAAAAAAAAGCCACATAAAAGTGCCAGCTACTCATCTCTGTTGTTGCTAGCAAACAGGAAGTACAGTCCCGTCCCCCCTTTGCCGCAGTTGCCATAGTTAGTTGGCTTGGGGAATTAGCGGGTACCCTGCAGTCGAAGGGGTAGACTGGAGGAAGGTAAAAAGTACTTAAACAAAATTATATAAAAATCTAGCGAGACATTTGGCAGAAGTTGAAGATTTGGTAGATTTACAAACATATTTTCCATATAACTATTTCTGCAAAAATTACATTTGAAATGTAGAAAACTTCTTGCTTTGTACCAGGTATCCTCTAGTCGAAATGCGCTTCTACTTGTCATTTTGTTGGCTGATTTCTTTTGGCCCTAAATGAGAGTGCGGTTTGGTCGCTTAGCTGTTATTTCAGTTCGTTAGCATAAATTTGTGCTGTCTGCTGTCTGCCGTCTGAACAACACAGAATTTGCCACCGACAATGACTGTCTGCATTAAAAGTCGAGAACCTAATTATCCGGAGGACTAGCAAAAGTAGCAGCAGCAGCAGAGGAGCAACAGGGGGGCAACAGAGGAGCAACAGTGGCAGAGGCAAGGAGTCAGCTTTCCATGCAAATGAGTTTAAAATTGGGGCACAGCAAAAAAACAGAAAAACGAAAAACAAAAAGCAGAAAAACATGATGAAGAAAATACTTAATGAATGCATTGCGAAAATTACATTGTGGCAGCCACTGGATTGCGTGACGTCAAGCCATTCGGGGGAAAGGGTTTTTGGCCAAAGGGTTTTCTGGCTTTTGGTGTCTCTTCTGCGGTTTGCCTGTCTCTTGGCCAGGTTGAAAGTTCAACCTGGCGATTTTCACCGCTTTCATCGAAGGTCACCGAATAAATGTCTTGACCCTGAGTGAAAACCAACACCGTTTCCTTGTTGATTGTTGTGTAAATAATAAATGGGAAAATAATTATTTGTGTCTTCATTCGACCTGAGGTTATCCCTAATTGCATTCCGTATACGCAGTGTCGGCCACTCGAACACAACTTTAAGGACGGGCAGGGGGAGGGGCGTGGTTAGGGGGAGGACACGGACACGAGCCACGAGCTACCGACTAGAACGAGGGTCGAAACGGGCCAGGAGGCCAAGAGACATTCAATGTCAAGAGCCAGTTGGTAATGGAAACCCAAAGGTTATCGATAATACACATACATACATTTATATCCGTTATGGTATGCAGAAAAAAGTGAATGCCACACAGAGGTTAAAGTGTGATTGACATGGGAAAATATTCAATGGACTCGTATTGATTGTGTCAGCGAGAGGGTCAACACAAACCGTTTTGCAATATTATACAAAAAATATTAATAATAAAACGGGAAGGTAACACACATTCACCTGGAACATTTCTAGAACCTTGTTTTGCTATCCAATCCTTTCAAAACAATCAATGTTCATCTACTGAGAGTTCAAATGCAAATAATTCGCATGATTCACACACGAGTGGCAGCACAGCCCGCATTCGGGTAATGAATAGCAATTAAGCAATATGCAGTAAATAACCCACAGCCTAATCTGCATAGCAATCAGTTTAATCAACCGTACTAACACACATACCCTTCGTCCCCCTCCACCTGGGGAGACATTTAAGGGTCCAGGCATCCACCTGCTCAGATGCGCCCCCGCCAGACAGAGCGCCCATTAATATGCAGAAGACAGAACGTGGCGAACAGACTAGAAAACATCATATCATACGGCACAAGGAACATGTTTATTTGGGTCATTATGCAAACAGGAGGCACCAAAGAGAAACAACCGAGACTCAGACCCAGACTCAGACCCAGACTCAGACCCAAGACCCTGAGACTATGATGATAAATGATATGCTGCTGGCCTTTGAACCGTAAATGATGCCTATAATACTTTAAGTTGGGCTCTAAGCCAAGCTCTCTCCGTGGGGGTCGGTCGGAAGTGCAAACAAATGTGTGCGGGACGGGAGGGAACGGGACTGGTTGGGTTGATTCAATGAAGCAAAAACCAAAATGAAGAAACCTACTCTCCTGGCGAGAGAGAGAGGGCAATGTACGGCTGCACCCCATCCGCCGTATTACCAATGCAAATCCCAGCAATAAGTTCTGTAGTGCCTATTTATAGGGGCCTCGTCTTGGTGCCTTTTGTTTATCTGCATTTGCATATGCCGCCCCCTTGTGCCCACGCCCACCCACCCCCACACCCCCACGAGTGTGTTTTATGACTGAAATATGCATGCAGCGGCCTCAAAGTACAAATACAATACGAAAATGCTTCTCAAGTTTTGCATATTTCCCCAAGTGCCCCAAAAAAAAAGGGGAAAAACTTTATTCAAAACAGCAAAAAAAACAACAAAAAACCAAAAAAGAAGGCCGGAAAATGTTCTCGAAGGAACTTTACTTTATGTTGGGAGCAACAGTCGTAAAGGAAACTTATAAATGTTGAGGCAACCCGAGAAGCTTCAAGGCATAAATCCCGAGACACGACACATCCTGAGGCGAACAGCATGTAAGGATGGGACAAAAGGGTATCAGAACTATACAAACAAGGGATGCATACGAAAGGAATCTGACATGAACTATAGACTAATCAGATATACATGTATAGTAATTGCAATTAACTACGTAAACAAGCGTATATAATAATATAATGGATCGTCCATAGTATTGAAACACCTCCGCTGTGAGAAGCATGCGGCTTCTCCTGATTCTCCTCTTCTTTGGTGCGTTTCATTCTCATTTGAGAATTCCTCTCTAAATTCTTTTGCCTTTTTTTAAGCTATGGTCCAAGGCCTCGATGCCACCAACTGTTCGCCTGTCTGTCCAAAAAATCTCAGGTATTATTGTGGTTATACACCAGACTGTAATGTTGAAGCTTGGAACTTATGTCTGATGGGTTATGAGATCTGCAGACGTGCAGAATCTGAACTGCCACGTAAGCTAAGATATGAAGTTTCCAAAAACACTATTCTGATTCCGATCTAATTTCATACAGCATTTGACGAAATTGCCCCTGGACACTGTCCATTGGATAAACCCAGATGCCCAGATGTTCCCTAAATAGAGCATGTTGACCACTCAATGAATTTTGAACTTTGTAGCAACACATTAAAGAAAAGAATGGGCTAATATTCTGAATTGAAATATTTACTTGAAAACCATTGATTTTTGTACCGAACAACCCAGGATGAATAAGATAAAGCCTTGCTAGTTAGCCTCTGCATTAGATGACCTTTGTTAAGGGGGTCGAATGCTGTTAAAAGTCCATAAAGAATGGGTACATCTCTTTGCCCTTCTGCTATCGCCTTTTGGAGCACCCCTCTCTGAAGCCCACCTGTCTATCGCTGAGTGCTATACCCTTAGTAAGTCGATTAAACAGAACTGAGGAAAGGTTCTTAAGGTTGAGCTTAGGAACTAGATTCCCCTATCATTTTGGTAACCCTTTGTACATTTTGTATACGTTGTTGGTCCGAAATCTAGCTGAATGTTTTATTGAAGGCTGCTGTCAATGGGTGCGTAAATTAGTGGATAGGAGATTACCAGGAACTCCCAGTGCACTCTATGTGTTTCCCTGAAATGTGACGCGATCATTTTCCAATTATTGGAGGTATATGCAACCGACGTATGTTACTAACGAAACTTTACCAAAGTTAAGACAATTGTATGTCATTTCGTTAAATTAGTTAACATTCCTTAGATTAACGAAATAATCTTCGATCTCAGGTGTATGAAATTCGGTTTGCATTGACCTTCAATATCCGGAAATGGCAATTTCTGGTTACGCAACCTGAAACCAATTCAATTCCATGCAAAATTATCCACAGTCGTCGCGCATATTAGCCTGGGTGTATAAAAGCATTGAAAGATCCTTAGGAATATTCACTCCGTTGTAATATCCCAACTACTGAGCATCATCATGAGGATCTTCGTGTTTCTTTCCCTAATTGGTGAGCAAAACTCAGCGTGCATTTTGGGATTCTAATAATTTGTTTCTCTCAATTTGAAGCTGTGATCTTAGGAGATTTGAAAATAAAAAAAGAGAAGGAAATCAAATATGAACCGAAAATCCATGGGCACTAAGTTCGTATACCTCATTGCGCGGTGGATGAAAATGGTGGTACTTGCGGACTGCAGACACAAGTGAGCAAAAAAAATATATGCATAAATCAAACTAATTTCACAGTGACCCATGACAATTGCAGCTAAAAATCATGCATTTATACCTTAATTTATTGAGGCTATCTGTACATATTTTTTGTATTTGTTATCCATCAAATAAATAGGTATATATGCATACATAATGGCCTAAATATCTGGGGAAAAAGAAGGGGTTTCAATCTTTTGATTGTACTTAATTTACACCGTCCCAAAACTATTATAATTTCATGAAAAATTATAGATTTTACGCCAATTAGTCTTGGCTCTTTAAGAACATAGCATGACAGCTAAAAAAAAGCATTCCGTTGTAATATACCCACTTCTAAACATCGCCATGGGAATCCTTTTGATTCCACCTCTAATTGGTGGGTTTCAGAGCATTAAATTTCTAATATTCGATGCGTTTTCTCTGTCACGTTTTAGCTGTGGCCACGTTAGGGGTATTTGCGATATCTGTGAGCCTCTAATTTCACAGTATACGAAATGATTTTGGACGGCCCATGCCCCACCCCTTTCCCTTTTATTGAGCTGAAGTACCCCGTCGATTGAAATTTTAGTACTTGGGAGGCTGATCATTTCGGAATATGCAAATAATTAAAACATGGCAGCTTTGTGCCTAAATGGAATACAAATAATGATGCAATTTCCTATAATTTATCTTCATTTCGTACTCCCAATGAAATTTGTATATCCTGACCATCTTAATGGTTAGTTTTGGCCAGATTTGAGAACTGCAGGCAAGACAGGAGAATAGAAATGGAATTTCCATGAGTTTCATGAGTAGCACAAATATCTTTGGCTCTAGATTTATTCTCAAAATGCAGGATGCTGGCGGTGGAGGTGGCGTGTGGAGTGTGGCGCAGCCTGCAACAACGTGTGGCAGCAATATTAAAAATTCCACAGCTACAGATGGGTTCTCAAGGAAACAATCTCAAGCCGTTGAGTCGAATATCATCTTGTCGTGACTTGTCGGCGACGACGACGACGAGCGTCTCTCTCTGTCTGTCATGCTACGAAATCAAATTGTGTGTAGTGTGTGTTTTTAGTCGGAAAATGGCCAACTCACTCGCGAATGGAGGAATTTGGAGGAAGGCAAGGAAAACCCCTTGCTGTGATTGCATTGTCAAGTGGAAAACGTGTTTCTACTTCACGGCAAATTAAGTTTCGCCAGAATGTATCCAGGCAAGGCCTCAAGCTAAAGTATTTAATTTAAGATATTTCTTTCCATAATCAATTAATTTAAAGAGAAGCCCAGCCATAATATAATTAATTTACATCTAAATTGATCTCTCAATCTGAAGCATAATTAAATAAATTTTTCAGAGGACTCAACAAAGCCGCCAGAAACAGGAAAAATTCATTAAATCCACCTCTGGGCAAATCCTTAGAGCCTGTCGGCAGCAGAGAGTGTGAATGCGACGACGAGTGAGACGACACCTTCTCTCTCGCACTCACACCTTCCCAGCCGAGTTGACAATGTTTGTCATTTGCGCTTCATTTAGTTTTGGCCATTGAACGAGCACTTAATGCCGAAGCCACTGCCACAGCCGATGTAGATGCCGATGTAGATGATGTCTAAATCAGACGATGTTGGTTTATCTGTGGTGGAGGGGGGGCTTAGACCTCGTTGGGGTTTAGGAGGACCAACATGAAGTCTCAGGAAATTGCCGGAAATGTGTTTTTCACAACTCTGGCCACAGAATTTGTTTTGTTTCTCTATTAAGATTACTTTTTTTTCCGGCTCCCCGAAGCGTATAATAATTTATTATAACTGATGAAGATAATCATCCACAGGGGATCCCGCGTGTGTGGCGGGGACCTTGAGAAATGACAGCTGTCATTGCCTAAGCCACAAAAGACATTTATATTAGGAGTTTTTTTCATTCTATTTACTAAGGGAAACCCACAGTCACAGGTGATATCTTTATAAAGAGAACATCAAGCTTCAATCGAAATTTTGTGAGAAATTTCTAGGAAGTTACTATTTAGGGAATTACTTTATGAAATGTGAGGATTAGAGGTTCAATGGAGATGCATTGTCTGAGGTACTAATAAAGATTTAAGTTGAAGTAAGGTACAACATTTCAACTAGGAGACCATTAGGGAACAAAGGGGAACATTTTCATTTCGAATTTAACTTTTAATTAGAAATTCCTTGTCACCATAATTCTTGTGTATTTCATCTATAAAATCAATACAGAAGGAGTGGCCCCTCCCCCTCTTCCTACTGCCTTTCAATTACCATATAAATCCCAATGCCATAACACAGTTAATGTCCCCTCCAGAGAGTACAGCATATAAACAACACACGTGTCGAGCCATTTTTCAAAAGGTTTCCTAATGAACCTCCCGGGCAGGCAGGCGTCTGCTGTCTGGCGTCTGCCTTAGACAAATACAGGAATCTGCCATTTGTTAATCGGGACACGCACACGCAAATCAAAATCACAAACACACAGATACACAAATACACAGATAAAGAGAAGAGGCGGAAAGACATAAGGCACACCTGCGACAGGTTCCCATCAACGTTATTTGTTCTCTTTTGTTGACAAGTTTTTCTTCACGTTCAGGAAATGCCCCAAAAATTGTGTGTGTCATCCGAAAATAATCATCATTTGGCAAAGAGAACTTTATCGAATCAAAGTAAATGTATGGTACTTAGATTAAAGAAAGTTTACTTACCAGTTTCAGCGTTTCGTAGGTGAATTTCAAGTATGAATCCTTTTAATGTACGTTTTATCGTTGCTTTCTTATCCTTAACCCGATTTTTATGCTGTTTGTTTAAACTTTCCTTTTGTGCACTGACTCTGGTCAAAAATCACTTTTCGGCTACTTTGCTTAGGTTTGCTGTTTGTTCTTTCAATAATGTCCTCTATGGTCTTTGGGTGGAGTCTTTGTCCCAGTGAGCAATTGGAATCGCTAGTTTTTCACATGATTTAACATGCAAAGCACAGTTTGACGAGCGCCTTGCCTTGCCTCGCCAGAAAGATGCTCGGAGGGAAAAGTCTCGTTCTCGTTCTCGTTTCGGTTCTCCTCTCTCTCGAGTTTAATTCGATTTTCACATAGAACGTTGGTTATTGGCTGGTTTATGGATGGATGCTTACAGCATATTTTTATTGCACAAAATGTTTTGTTAATTCGAATTTGCATCGCTGGCAACGCGCTTTGCCTTTGCTCTACATATTACAATTTCCATTTCCGATTAAAGCTGGCAATATTTCGTTTAATTTCTAAAAATAAAACACAAAAACCACTAAAATACTTTGTGGATACAAAATAAGAGCAAACCGGAAGCCAATTGATCATCTTCGGTCGTGTAATTATAAAAAGGCGATTAAGGCAAATGCCACTTAATTTAATGTCTCCCCCAAGTCAATTTTACTATGCCAATAAAATCATCTAAGTAATTCAATTCTGGCTGATGGCTGATGGAGGGCCAGGCAGCACTTCAAGGTTTACCCAAGAGATTGCCATTGCCATTGCCTTTGCCGCCTTGAAGAATGACAAATGGTGTCAATCATTGCCGGGATAACTTTTCTGAGAAACGCTATCCCGACGACAATCAAATTGAAGTTACATCACGCGAGAGCTGCCTGCTGCTGCTGCTGCTGCGACTATCCCAGAGCACTTAAAAATATCTAAGCTCTACTCAGAAACTTAAAGTTTTGAGTGCACTAAGGAGGAGATTTGAGAATATCAGTCGGAACTCGTTAAATTTAAATGCGCGAGGAGGTTCTCTGGAATTAGTCACAGTTGGGCCAAAGTCTGTTTTGGAATTGCTTTGCTTTTTACGACTTTTTGTTAAGTATCTGCATAATATTTAAGTGCACACACATACGTACAGATATTGTATAAGTTTCTTTAGAAAAAGATAATTTTTTACTAGTTAAATGGCTGCAAATATTTTACAGGGAATTTATAGTTATATTTATGAATTATCCATATTTTTATTTACTTTTAATACTTTATTTAATTTCTATTAACTTTGTAAATTTCATTTTCGCCTTTTCCCATTTAAATACTAAAATATTGTACCATCAATTATTCAGTTTATTCAGTTTCGCAATGTTTTTCCTCTGAATATTTCGTTATTGAGATTTCAAAAACTTCATAAATCACATGGCCACTATTTCGTTTTGTTTTGACATTTCCGTGTAGTTTTTCAGCATAAATATTCCCAAAAATCACGTTCCCACTCACTCTCACGCACACACACTCAAGGGAGGAAAACGCGATCCAATGCTCGAATTCTACTCGATGTCTCAGTACGAAAACACTTGAAATATTATCCAAAAAGCTCACGATACGATGAGGGATCCGAATTTCCTTAGAATTTTCACATTTCGCGTCCGAATCGTTTGGGATGCCGCGACATTCTAACGGCTCGTTCCCGAAAGTCGTCGGAGTCGGCGGCGGCGGCGGCGGCGTCCGACGGCCAGCTAACAGCTAACAGCCGATGCCAAAAGCTGTTAACATTAACAGTGGCTGCCGACGTTCGTTGCTGCTGCTGCTTGTTGCTGCTGTTGTTGCTGCTGCTGTTGTTGTGGTGGGTGGGCGGGGGGCTTGCTGTTTGCGTCACGTGCTGGCGTTTTGTTGCTGCTTTTGTTGCATTGAACTTGAACTAGTAACAAGATTGTTGTAGTTTCTGTTGCTGTGTGGTTGTTGCTTCTGTTGTTTTGACGTTGGCGCGCATTTTGCCGGCTGTTTTGTTGCCTTCCCAGCGCTCTCTCCATGCGCATGCTCTCTCTCGTTTTTGGGTGACCATTCATTGGAGACACACACAAGAGTGGCTGCCTGCCTGCCTGCCGCGTGTAGGAGTGTTGCCTACTTGCCATTTGCGAAGGCGTTGCAGCGGTAAAGTCAAATTAATTAGGCACCCAACATCTTTGCATGTGTAATATGATAATGCCAATGGAATAATGCATTAAAAGGGGAAGCTAATTCTGGACTCGAATATGTTTGAAATGTACTACAGTACGTATGAGTAATCTGATTGTGGGAGATTAGCAAGGAACAGTTTCCAGGAACTAGAGCACTAAATACAGTGGGTCGTAGTAACTTAATATATGTAGTCTGTCTTGTGGGAGGTTTCATTTGCCAGATTTACCACGAAAAATAGGGTAATTATAAAGGATTATATGCCATCAAGTCATTTGCTTTATACTGTACTTATACTGTTGTTCTATTTATAGAAAATGTAAAATATTTGTTGTATAAAAACCATGCCACATACTCTGGCTATCATATGAAGAAGCCGCAAGCAATTTGGTGCACGCGTTGCGGAGATTATACTATATACTATAATTTATAGTATAGATTCAATTTTTGTATATTTTATAATTCAAAAATCAATTAAAAGCTCTTGAATATAATAGAATTTCACTTACTGTCTGCTAAGTCGGGACTTCTTGTTTTTCCTGGCCTTTTCACCCAGATTCTCTCATAACAATAGGCTTAAAGTCCCGCAAAAATGTTCTGTGGTCGAATGTCAGAACAGAGCTTCGCTACACAGTGCCAGAAACGTGCAAAACAGATCCGCAACAAGAACCACAAGAGTGGCAACAGCCTCAACGACTTGGCCAACAGCCATCGCCATCGCCAGCTGCGGGGGAGGTGGAGACCAGAGAGAGACAGAGAGATAGCTACGTCTGGGAGGAGAAATTAATGCAGTCCCATGTGCATACAGCGACAACGAAGCAGGAAAAGCCCATAGACCAAAAAAAAACAGAGCTTCAACTGCCGAAGGATGCGAACCATTTTATGGCCCTTGCAATTAAGAGAAAATCGCCAAGGTGGCGTCGCGTCGCGCCAGAGAGGGAGTGGCAGAGGGATTTTCCGAGCGAGCTCATTAAATTCAAAACGTGCTGAAAACCCAGAAAAAACAACGACTTCGTTAGCTTGAATGGCGATGATACGGCTTAGCAGCTCGCGATCCGATACTTCATTTAGCGAAAATGCTGGAAATACTTAGCGGGAGAGGCATGTGCGAGGCATGGGAGCATGGGTTGTGGGTGCCACAGAATGGGTATGCCATGGGCATGGTCAGAATGTCCAACTTTATTGCAACGGAAGTTGTTGGCAGTTGGGCGGAAGTTCCGCCAGTTAAGTGCTTGCATCTGCCGCTGATTCTGCTGCTGCTGCTGCACAGATGCGGCGCCCAAAAGCAGACTATGCATTTTTCAGTCGTCTCTTTTTGGGTAGAAAAAGGTTTTTGGGATGAGCATATGCATTTTTGGTTGTTTTTCGCTGCTTTTTTGGAGGAAAGAGAAACGGTGTAATAGGAAAAGGAGTTTCAAGAGGAAAATTAAGGGAATAATTAAGGCTAATGAGTGGGAATAAATGGGAAAAGATATGAGAAGAGGAGTTAAAGAGTTGACTATGGGACTATGAGTAGAGAGAAGATCTAGGCTATGCCTTAGAGATATTTGAGATGGGTTCTGAAGGGACTTGGACAGAAGAAGATATAAAACTGATCGAGAATGAATTGGAGAATGAGAGAGAGAGAGAGATAAGGAAAGTAAAGAGGAAGCACGCTGGGAAAAGAGAGAGATAGAGAGAATAATCGCGTGTAAAGACGCCTGCTTAGGTAGGACATATGAGAAGCGCATAGAAAGGCGCTGTTAAATGACCCTCTGTTAAAATATGGAACTGTAAAGATGCCTATGTTAAGCGTAGCATAACTGTGGAACTGCTATGTTAACTGCGCTTTGGGCACTTCTCCCTCGTTATCTTTTGCCTTTTGGTATAGTTTAACATCCAAACTAAATCAAGTTGACAACATCTCCCTGTCTTTTAAAGCTCTTCCCCTAAAGTGCGCCATCGATGCGTGCAGCAACTTTAATTTAATTCATCGATTCTTGAGATGCTGCGGACGAGTGCTTCAGTCAAGTGGCAGTTACAACGTGAACTTGATACTGAAAAATTGAACAAAGCAGCGAAGCTGGCAACGTGTGGTGAGCGTTGCACGGCGTTGGAGATTGTCGAAGATTTGCTTGCATAAAAGTTTACGAACAAAAATCAATTGTCGTTAGCAACTCAGCACACAGCCAATGCCACAGCCACAGCCACACTGCCACTGCCACACTGCCACTGCCAATGTCACCGAGAGACGAGCGGAGCGAGGCTGCTGCACTGTGCATATGTTTAGAGTTGAGATCGTAACGAATTGGCAACCATGTTTGTCGGGGGCTAAGCCGCAAACTAACCGAAAGACAAGGCAAGTTTTTCGCTGCGCCACAACGGAGGGTAGTCCTTTCTCCTTTCTTTGCTCTGGGTTCTGTTTCCGGCATTCTCTTCGTAACTTTTGAGACTCCTCTCTCGCAAATTCTTTTCTTGAATTTCCGCCAGAGAGACAAACAAAAAAAACGAGCAGGAAAATCGAACTGCAACTTAAATCGTGTGCCCTCCACGGCCAAGTTCAAGTGGAAAAGTAGTCATAAGTCGCTGCCACATGGCGCTGCATGGGGGAGTACTCGAAGGCAAGCTTTTGGTAAATAATTTAAGTATGTGTACATTGGGCTTAGGGCTTAGGAAAGAGGCAGCCAGCGCAGCCAGCGAGGAGAAGAGATAAAAAGTACCCACTGGATGGGATGGGATGCTTTGGATGCAAATTTAATTTTGTGTCACAGCATGGCGCAACGGGGGCAAAGAATTTATATAAATTGTACCAGTTGCCCTTCCCCCTCCCTATCCCATTGCCTTTTCCCATGTGTGGTGTGGGTACACACCAGTCCACAATTCAATTGAAATTTAATTGATTTTTGCTTCAGCATTTGGCAAACACACACACACACAAACACATCATCAAAGAGGGTTTGGCTGAAGCCCAGGAGGAAGCTGAATAAATGTCGTGACCAGGCTAATGAATCAATCAAACTCTGGTGAACAGAACTCTTTCTGTTGCTGGAAAACCTTTTCGTGAGATTAAAACAAACAATACGGAAAATATTCTCAGCTCTCAAGGGTATACAATAAAGTATACAAAAAACTTTTCCCATATCCATGCCGGAAGTTGGGCAACACTTCTTCCGGGGCCAGCAACATTTTTAGCCGTCTGCAAAGGAAGCCAAGCCGAGCCACATCCCCGGCTAACCACACACTCCTCCCCCCAAGGGGCTGACTGATTGATGAATTTTCATATGAAAATTGCATAAATTCAGAGCATATTTTATAGCGAAAAGCAACGCCTCCCCCCGCCCCCACCGATGACCCATGCATTTTAAATCTGCGCCCATAAATTCGGGGATCGTCATCTAAGCAACATTCATTCTGGTGGAACATCGACTTTAAGCGTTTTGTTTATCAGAGGCCAGCATTGTTGGGCCCACAAATAACTCATTTTACGACTGGGCCACATAAGCGTACAAATTTAATCAAATGCTTCCCCACTATAAACTCGGAGAGTCGTAAAGCTGATGAGAGTTAAGACCAGCTAGAAGAAAAGAGGAAGTCAGAGGTAGAGCTTTAGGCTATAGCCATAGCCTTTCCCGACTTAACTATGTGTTGTGTCATACAAGCAAATCGAATGACTGTGTTCCAGGCGGCACTTTCTCTTGGCTCAAATCTTCCTAGATGGCAGGGGAGTGAAACGCCAAAGAAATCCGATTGTGGAACCTCCTTCAAGTGGCATTAAACTTTTGTATCTTTGCTCTAATTATCAGCAGAAGCGCCAAACCATAGCAACCATCTAGAAGATGTGTTGGCCTGTTGGGCCACCACTTTGGCACGTTGGCAAATGTTATGGCATAATTCCAGTTGGGGCCAGCCAGCAGCCAGCCAGCCAGCCAGCCGTCTAATGAATAATGACAGCCCAGAGCGGCATGAAAGATTCTCCGGCCGGACAGCCGCCTTTCGTGTGCGTGTCGAAGGGCGAGTGCAAATCGAACAAACACGACCTTGAGAACCAGATAAGTGACAGCAAAGTGGTGTGGTGGGGGGCTGTGTGGACAGCACCGAAATATCCTCAGGCATCGACAATTATACAAACCATTTGCTTCCATTCCATTTCTTTTCGGGGCCATAACTTTTCCCAGGTCCAGACAACAAAGTTTTGGATAAGGCAGGGGGCAAGGATGTTTATAAGAAGTATTTCCTACCCCACTTAAAGTGCAGATAATCCCAATCAACACCATTAGGAGATTATGTTTCTAAGGAATTAAGTTCCTCAATAATAAGGTGGAAACTTGTGGAAGGTTTTTTAGACAAATTGCATTAAAATTATATAAAATATGGATTTCATAGGTATATACCCTTATATATTTTGTAGGAAATAACTTACCAACGATTTTCCATATTTTTATACGATTTCGGATTCATTCCATGCCTTTAAAATAATAGAAAAAAAATCGGAATTAACTCAAATTTAATGATTTTAAAGTAGCAGTCGTTGAAAGGCTTTCAGAGGTTAAAATTAAACAGTCTTCAGATGACATAGCCAGATGGTAGTTGCGGGGAGTACTAAACCCCTGAAAAGGGTATTAATACCTGCCATATTCCGATGATTCCTCTGGCATTTGCAAAGCTTATCCAAGGCTTCATAGCCAGCCAGCTCCTTGGCTCTCTTTTCTTTCTTAGGGGCATTTTCTGAAGGGAGATTTTCTGCACCACCGCACCCCCCCTGGTGCTTTGCATACTTTGCGGCGCAGTGGCATCGTACATCGCCCATCGCCAACACCGTATGCCCTGGCCAATGTCATGTGTCACGTTTGCTTTCACTTTGCTTTGACTCTTTGGCTTTTGTTGACAATTTCTTTTGCTGTGTGTTTGCTCGCTTTGCCATTTTTGCCGCAGTTGCAGCTGCCATATATTTTCTCCCTCTCTCCCACTCCCTATCTGACTATCTTTCTTTCTGTCTCTTCCCTATCTGTGGATGCTACCTTCTGTGGTACACTTGCATTTTATACGTTCATTGGCTTTGATGTTGTGCGCTGGAAAGTGTAATGAACCCTTTGGCGGCATGGCGTTGCCGGCAATGGGGCATAAAGCACACCAACCAACCAACCAACAAGCAGAGGCACTTTCTTTGAGATAGATAACACTTTCACTGTGCGAGATAGTTTCTTTGTTCAGGATACATGTATGTATTTATATACACATTCATACATTAGGGTCACCCCCGCTGTCCTTTGACACATTAAATTAGATCTTAAGAATCTTTTGAGCATTCAAAGGACATTCTGGTGTTGTCAATCGATATTCCTGGCAATTGTTTGGGGCTCTTCAGGGCTGATTTATTTAATTACATCCCAGCACCAGACACACTACAAGTCATTCGAAATGGCACAACATTTTCAAGTGCTCAATCAGTCGTTTTTGGGGTTGACAACATTATCCACAGCGAGGGGCGTGGCCCAGAGACAGAGACGGAGAGGAGCATAAACGTTTAGCCAAATGTGGCCAATTTCTCACATTAATGCGTTGGGAACAAGGACAGACGGGAAAAACAGATGGTAACAGTCTGGCAGCCAGTCAGGCAACAAAGTAAGCCAATTCGGGAAACAGGGCTGGCAAAATCAAGTCTATAAAGGGGACCACAAAAATGTTTACTTTAAATTTAATGTTTGCTTCTTTAGTTTCTTGCTAAAAAACTACATATTTTGTTGTAATTTATATTTAAAGTTAAACTGCAGCCCTGACAGTCTCCATTCAGCCATGCCATCCATACATCTTAACCAGACAAAAGTCGCCCTGCCTTTCGAGGATATTCAAAATAAATACCCAACTTTAAAGACAGGCCAGAAATAGAAAAACAGGAATGTGGGCTGGAAAACAAAAAATGACAAAATTGAAGCTACAGCCAAGAGTAACGGGCTGTTCTGGCCGTGGCGTTTATTCATTGTCCTGGCTACGGACGGATACGGATGCGACTACATGCAGTGCTGCTGCACAGATATGGATGAATGGATATGGGCATGAAGTCAAACACTGAAGCGGAAATTGCACGGTCGTGTCGGTTGCTAACAAAGCTGCTCCGTGTCCTGGTCTAGCGAAGGGGGGGCGCGCTGCATGCCAAATGAAATGCCAGGCCTTATGACCCACCGCCAGCCCAAGCCTGTGGCACACAGGCAATTTGATGGAAATACAGGAGTACACGAGTTCGCATCGGTAAAATAGAGTTCAGTGCGTGAGGGACGGACAGACGGGCGGACAGGCGAGTGCCTAAAAATAATCGCATCTTATGGATTGGCTAAGCCGACAAATGGCAAACCTTTTGCAAAAAGTTTCAAGGATAAAGGATAATTGATATGCCGTACAAGACACCAATTAGTGAGGCTGTTCTCGTATTTGGGGCACTCATAAAAGGGCAACTCAAACATGAGTCATGAATTTCAAGTGGGCTTATTTGGGTTTACTTTAGCCAGGCTTTTACTTTTTAGCCATCAATTTTCCACCCACTTTTCTCGTCGACGCCTCGGGAAAAGTTCAATATTTGAGTATAGCAAAGCATTTATAATTCAATTATGTTGATGTCTTAATAAAGAGTGAGGAAAGCGCGCTGCCTGCCCCGTTATGGTGGTAGCCGGCGGAAGTTTATAATTACAGTCCTTAAAGGCAGCCACAGGCCAGAGCCTACAGGTGGGCGTGGCAAGAAACCCCCGTCATTGTCATCGTCATCATCGTAGCCAGCCCAGGGCACGTTTCGTGTCAATAACTTACAATTAGCAAATGGGAAGTGCGAGACCCCGTGCTGCCCCAGTGGGAGGGTGGGGGGCGCGGCCATAACTAATAGATAATAATGACAGGACAACGTCAAGTGCCTGGATGGTTGGTTCGTTGTGGTTCAGTGGCCGCCAGGAGATGGATGAGGGAGAGTTCACTGAGCTATGGCTACTCCTGTTCAGTTCTGTTCTTTGCATGCAACGTCGTCTGTTCGTGCCAAAAATGTCTTGTGCCAGAAATATTTCATCAACTTTAACTCCGGCCAGTGCATGAAAATGTCCAATCACACTTTGCTGAAAATGCCAGGCCAGGCCGGGCCAGTGACTGGCGGAATTAATGGAGCCCAAGGAGGGGAAGGCCAAAACGTTGATTATTTCTTGGCGCTGAGGACAGAATTCTAGCAAAGAAGAGGCACTGCTTCATATTAAAGCGGTGGATTCGTACAACAAGCAGTGCAAAAAGGCGAAAAGTAGTCGCAGTTTAGTCGCAAGCAGTTTAGAAAGGCCAAGAAGCAGTGCACAAGTCAAAAAATGTGTTGATTTATCGATTAAACAATCGATTAACCAAATCATCAAATCACAAAGTGAACTTTTGCCTTATTTAATAGGCTAACAGACCAAAGTTGATGAACTTATATGTCAATTGGTTAAATCAGCTGAATTTTCATATATTTACAAAATAATATCGGGACAAAAGTATATAAAAATGTGTTGTTATTTAATTTTTTGGACACAATGGAAATGTTCGATTATACTCGTTTTCACATCCCATCCATGCTGCTAATGAGATCAGAGCTTCAAATTGAGAGAAATAAATTATTAAAATCCCAAAATGCACGCTGAGTTTTACTCACCAATTAGGGAAAGAAACACGAAGATCCTCATGACGATGCTCAGTAGTTGGGATATTACAACGGAATGAATGTTCCTAAGGATCCTCCAATGCTTTTATACACCCAGGCAAATACGCGCGACGAATGTGTTTAATTTTGCATGCAATTCAATTGGTTTCAGATTGCGTAACCAGAAATTGCCATTTCCGGGTATTAAAGGTCAATACAAACCGAATTCCAAGTACCTCAGGCCCAATATTGCTTCCTTAATCTAAGGAATGTTAACTAATTAAACGAATTGCAACATTCGGTTGGTCTAGCTCTTATAGACAGGCTGATTAATAACACCTATACATTCATATGTACATATGTATGCATATGCTAAATGCTGCCTTCTGCGTTTTATTGTATTTAAATATTGAAATCAAAATCCATGACTACATACTACAAGCAAAGCACTTTTAAGTGTTTAAAAGTTTTTCCAAATAAAATTAATTTCCCTTTCGTACACCTCTCACTTTCACAAACATTTTTGACCATTCTCTGAGCTTCTTGTTGCCAATGAAATAAATTGAAGTAAAGAGAAAAGTTTTTTTTGTTATGTGCGTTAACCATTTTGGAAATCGAAACGTTTGCCCAACATAACCAGAGGGGGCGGGGAGGGGGGACTGTGTGTATGTGTGTGAAGCGGTGAAGCATTAAAAGTTCAAAATTCTACTCAAATTTCATTAGATCTGCTTGGGCCAAAAGACACTTGAAAGTTTCTCGACATGCGATAGCCAAGATATATGGACTCACTTTCTCGGCAGATAGAAGACGCCCACGAGTATGCAATGCCCTTTGTCAAGCCATTGGCAGTGGCAGTGGGTGGGCACTGGGAGGGCCACAGAGCTTATATTTATAATCGCCTTCAACGCCATCAGGCACACAACATATTGAAATTGTCTCTCGTTTTGCGGCCGCCCCCGGAGAGCCGAACCTGGGCGACAGTTCAATGCACCAATGTTGCCTATGCAACGTGATTTTAAAATCCTTCGCGTCCGGTCAAAGTTGAATGGTCAGTGGGCAGTGGTTGGCAGTCGGTAGTCGGCAAAAAGTAAAAAGTCAACGCTCAAAATGTATTTTTGCCAAGTGGTTAGCCTGGCAATTTAATTGCCAAATGCAAATCCAGAGTCACAGAATCCCCAGCGAAAACTTTTCGCCAAACGAGCATCAACATCGTAAAATACAAGTCAAAGAACATTTCGTATTCCAGCAATTAGGTATTGCTCCAGGTGCTGCTGTCCCCGAAAAAAAAATAAATAAAAACGAGGGAAAACGTTGTGAGCTGCGGCAAGGGACGCGGCTCTACTTCATACCTGGTACTCAGTGAGTATACACATATGTGAGCTAATAATTCATGTAATTAATCGCAGAAGGAAGAAACATCCGATCAAAGTGATAATACCCTTTACAAATGGGCGTATCTGGTTACAAAACCTGAAACTAATATAATTGCGTGCAAAATTAGACATTTTCCAGCATTTACTGTTCATTTTTGAGCTTTAAAAGCATTGTACGGTGTTAGAAAATATCCATACTGCAGTAATATCCCAACTGCTAAGCATCGTCATGAGAGTACTCTTGATTCTGTCCCTAATTGGTGAGTTTTAGAGCTTGCATTTTGGAATTTTCTAAAGTTTTCTCTTTAAGCTTTGGCCACGTCAGGCGTTATTGGAAGTAAGTGTAACAAAGCTTGCTTTGAAGTCTTAAGCCCTCGTTGTGGGTTCGATGAAAACGGGAAGCCACATAATTTTGACAACGAATGCCTTCTCGAGGTTTCTAACTGCAAACGAAAGGAAGCAGGCTTGCCACGTAAGACTAAAAACGGAAGAGTTTGTAGAAACCATTTAAAGCAATCTCATTTTACAGCAATGAAGAATATTACCAAAGGGAAGTGCAAAACATGATTTTGAGCCGATAATTTCATTGATGCAATGAAATAAATATAAACACGACTCTGAACATTGAATTCGATTGATCTTTATTATATTATTATTATATATTGCTACAGCCAGAAGGAACAAATGAAATTTAAGTGGCTTTATACTTAATGGGATAGAAATCAATTCCTTGTCCACTATCGCCCGCAATCTAATATACCCCTATACTCTTCGAGTACTGGGTATAAAACAGACAGAGAAAGACCGAAGGGAATAATATAGTACACTGAGGGAAAGAAAACGCAACCAACAACCAGTTTCGTATAGTTCTGTGCTCAGTTTTGAGTGATTTTTTTGGGCAGTGCATGTGTCATGTGGCTTAAATTTGAAGTTGAACAAGGGACAAATCGTTAAAGTTGGCAGGAATTGAAGGAAAGTGTCTTGAATTTGCTTACCAAGTGGAATTTGTCACGTTTTGGCTAGCGTCGGGAAATGGGCCCTGGAAGAAGATGCCATGCCCTAAAAGGGTTCACAGAATGGCAGTGTGAACGGGTTTTGATTGGCCCTAAAGGCATTTCGGGGAAGTCAATTTTCTTGTTGAATAAAGAAAGAATATTCTGAAAGAATGTCTCAGATATTTTGGGAATTACTTTTTCCACTACCTTTGCTATACTTATTTCTGTCTCTAACATTTCCGATAAAGGTCAAGCAGCAACTGCCTGAGTTTGACCCCTCAAAGTGTCAAATGTCATGTATCCGTGTCTGCAATCAGTCAAGGATCAAGCAAACTGGCCGCAAACACAATCCGTGTACTGCATCTGCATAGCCTTAATGAAGCAGCATTCACACATCCGTTGGCCGGGGAATACGAGTATATTGGCAATCAGCGACACGACTCCACTCCTCCGAAGACCGGAGTCTTGGCCGCCTCCTATCCGCCACCAGTTCATGCCAATTAGCATGTCTCGCTCTCTTGTAATTATGGTTACAACATGTGCTGTCAATAATTGATTCTGGGGGCCATTGTGTGTGTGGTGACCCCGCACTGCCACAGCCACTGCCACTGCCACAGCCACTGCCACCACCACTGCCACTGCATAATTATCCGCATTGAGACCAGAAAAGCAAACAAATTTGAGGACCATTCACCATTCATTTTGTAAACTAATTCCGGTGCAGAGATGGAAACCACAGAAATAGAAGATTTTTCTGAAAAAGGAGCTATTTTTATCCCTCTGAAGGGGAGACTGTGTGACCACAGAGGGAAAAGACTTTTCCCCCACATGTAGACTGTGTAACCACAGAATGGAAAGCTGTAACCACAATCGTAAACTGGAGTCGAAAGGATGTGTGTAGGAGTGGGCGGGGGCAACAAGTTTGGGGTTTTCTTTTTATTTTTAGGACTTTGTACTTGGTTGCACATTGCAAACCGAATCAAAAGCTGAAATAAACATCACAACATTGCGGTGACAACGAAAGTTAACACTGGAATTGAGGAAAACCAACATTTCGAGGCGTAAAAAGCAAAAATAAACTCTGATGAAAAGGAAGGAAGGAAGGACTACAGCACCAGTCAGGGAATGGCTTTTCGATTACAACCATTTTCTTCATCATTTGTAACATTCGTTGAACATACTTTCAGCATTCATCAACTTCAATTAAATGCTTATAAATGATCATCAGCAATGATACTTAGCCACATCCAAGTTTGATGAATGGCAGGACTCAAAGAAGGGAAGGAAGAATCCAAATGAAATTAGTGCAACCGCAGCTGAGTGTCCTGAGTGACTGACAGATTGCCTTTGGCCTTTGGCCCTGGCAGAGTTCTGTGGAAATGCCAATAAATTGCCACGGGGCAGACGAGGCCTCTTTAAAAACAGCTTACACGAGCGGAGCCACCAGCACGTCCCACTCTCCCCCTCGCACACTTTGGGTAGTAAAAATGTTTGTTAGCCGTGTCTGGACATTGTCCAATGGTTCTGGCCACAGTGGCAGCAGAAAGGGGCTTAGAATATCCCCAAAACTTTAGCCAAAAGTCAGTCAGGCAGGGACTACTTTTAGCTGGGATCAATGTAGGGTAAAGGTCAGTAATTTATGGTATATTTAGGGGAGGCCCCTCTTCAGACTACGCCACTGCCTCGGCCCATATGGCAAGGCCATAAAATTAATTCATTTCTTTTCGTTTAATTGAATTTTCTTGTATTGGGGAAAAAGAACCAACTAAATGGAGTTCTTGACAAGACATTTTTGGTATTCCGAAAGGAAAGGCAATACGTAATGCAATTGTCAAGAAAGGACATAAAAAGTTGATATTTCTGTACGATATAAAATACAAATTAGAAGTGTTTAATGTTTTTTTATAATAAAAAAGGAACATATTGAATATTAAGGCAATTTAAAATGTAAGAAAAAGAAGAAACTATCTTTAGTTCGAAATCTAGTAATAACAAAAGATTTTAGCAAAGATTTACCAAAGACTGAAACACTGTTTAATAGTTAAGTGTTGAACAGTTAGAGCGTAAGAACCCTTACCAACACTGCTTGAAATATTGTCAAAGATTTAGTCGTCTTTTCATTGGAACATAGTAGTCGCTGGCTTTTCACCTACATAAATCTCAACTGGAAAGTCATTTTCATTTCAGTTCCAGCAGCTGACGAATCAAGACCTCCATTTCAGATTTTTAGAAGAAAAAAATCAGCAAAATGGGAAAAGAGGTGAGCAAAAAAAACCATAAAAAGTAAATATTCTCTAACAAATTTGTGTTGTTTAATTTCAGAAAAAACCGCCCGTCTTCAAGTTCCCAATGCACGATACGCATATGAACAAAAGTCTGGGAAACCTGAAGACGGCCTGCATCCTGGCACTGATTGCACCGGCGATCCTCTACGTTGTGCATAATGCGCCGCGCAAGTCCAAGTACAAGAACTTCTACTCCCACTACGATCCGATGGACTCCTTTGATCGCATGATGGATGGCGGTTACCTCAGCTCCTGTCCACCGGGCAGTGGTGGCAAGAAGAAGGACAAGGACAAGAAGTAGAGAAAATCACACTCAGTTACTCATTTACACTTATTGACACCACACACAACCAAACCACAATTGACACTCGATACAAACAGTAACCACACACAACCAAATTCCAAGAAAACCCCCCACCGCTCTTTAGAAATGGCTAGCGTTTGATTCTAAGAAATTGTACACTCTAATACACCGTCATACCATTATAGAAACTATTACCACACTTTCACTCAAGCACTGAATAAACAAGGAGAGCATTGCAAACAATTTTGAGTGGCCTTTCGAGATTCGCCAAATACTTCTTTGGCCCCCCTAGAGACTCTCAAGGACTTTATAACACCCCTTGGGAGGGAGTGGCTCGTAAATCGTTGGCACAGATTTCCCCGCTTCCTGCCAGGTGTGGCTGGGGCTGCAGGACGGGCTGGGGCTGGGGCATACCTCCAGGTGCTGTCAGGTGTGTTGCTGCGCTGTCTGTTGTGGACGTCAGCTGACAGTTGGGTTAAAGGTTTGACATGGGACATGATGCGTGAGCGGAATGGAACGACTTGTGCACTGAGAAAAGACTTTCGGGAGTTCTTAAGAAACTTGGGAGTTTGTAAACCCCCATTTAAGTATGTCCTTGCCCCTCAGTGTAGGGGGGTTTATTTTGTATCATTTAATACCCACATGGAATGACAGAAATCTCTGGGAATCAACGATCTATCGTTTATTAATAAACACTTTACTTGATTGTTCTTTGTATTTTTAATAATAGTGAAGAGACTGTACTTTCCACACATATTGTACATACATACATACATATGTGACCTCCAATCGCTGTCATCGTTTTCCGCCCCTTGAGCTGTAATTTGCCGAAAGAAAGTTCTTTTTTTGTCATTGAGCAGGATATAGGCGGAAAACCTCCGGAAAATGCTACCAAACATGTTAGATGAAAGTTTTCAAATCTAGCCACAAGCCAAACGAGAGAGAGAGAGAGAGAGGGAGAGAGAGACCCGACCGCAGGCAGCTGACAATCCAGCGACAGGGAAAACTTTTAGGTTCTTCCCTTTTTAGGGGAAGACTCACATGTGTGACTGCTCGCCCCCCGCCAAACAATGGAATAATGCAAGAAATGCATAAAATTTCAATAAACTTGGGCTGCACGCGGTTCGCGGTTTACGAAAAGAAAAGCAAGAGTCTTTGGTGGCTAAGCCCCGTGTCATTTGGCAAAAGTGCAGTCTCAGTGAAATGGTGAAATTTATTGCCAACCGCATTGACATGCAGCGCAGCACAAAGTGGGCTTTGGCCAAGGACTGTCTGTTTGTGCAGAGTGCCAGAAGCGAAAAGCATGGCAGAAAAGGCATGTCCCTAATTATCCACTCCAGAAAATATGCTCAACAAATTTCCACGCCTGGCTGGTGGGAAACTTTTAGCATTTGGACGAAAGCCGCTTAGCTGCTTGAGCTCTCACTTTCCCTAAGCCAAGTCAAGTCAAGTCAAGGCAAGGCAGTCCTTAAACAAACATCAGCCATGCCGAAAAGTCCAACTGCCAGTGCACTTTTCAACCTGCATCTGCATGTAGAAGCACCATTCACTCCCAAGCCTTCATGCAGAGCGCAGCCCACTCCCAGTTCTCCCGAAACTGCATGGACAGGACCCTCACTCAGTCGCTCGCTCACTCGCTCACTGCCGAAACCCGCAGAGGAGAGACGTGCTCGGCTTGTAGAACACCTCAGAGAGTAGACCGCAAATGCTGCAAACTGCTTCTTGAGAGCGGCAACAATAATAAACAGCAAACAGCAAACAGCAGACAGAGAGCAGAGAGATGGGTGGGCTTTCAAAGCGGTTTCATGAATACCCTTTAGTTAGGGTATTACCCCTAAGGATACACCATATCTTAGAAATCCAACTTATGGGCAATAATGACGACCTACGGGTAGTATTTCTGAAAGAAACCATCAATTTTAATATCGAATGTCCTTAATTTGCTGTTATCGCCACTGCTAACTATCAACTATCGATATTTTAATCTAAAAATTGCGATTTATCGTTCGCATGAGAAGAAATCGTTTCAAAAAGTTTAATTCAACTTAAATATCTCATACATTTGATTCCTCAAATCCATCTTTTAGATAAAAACCTATGAAAAATCTATATAAAAATCGATAAATATCGATAATTAAAAATGTGACAAAATTCCATTTTAATATCTCATTCATTTGATACCTGAAATCCAAAGATTATGCAATAAACCTATAAAAAATCGCTAAAAAAAAACAATAAAAATCGATAATTAAAAATGTTGTAAATTCCAAGTGCTATCAAATCTATCATCACCCTGCCCTGCAGGGCATGCAACACCCTGAGTACTCAACGAAATTTGTCTGGCCGCCTCGAATGGTTGAGGTCCTTGCTCGCAGGACTCTAAAGGTGCCTGCCGACTGCCGCCTGCTTCGGCAGCTACTTTGCATGTTCGTTCGTTCGCTCCTCTAGCAGCCCGTGGTTATGGCCCGCCTGCCCACGTAAACACAAATGTTTTGGGCCACGTCTTGTTGGCCCGAAAGTATGCCGGGCTAGGGACAGGGCATTTTTATTTTGTTGTTGTACAAGGCAAGACAACATTTTTTATTGCCATCCCAGGTCCTAGACAAATGGCCATGTTAAGCCACTGTTTGCCATCTCTTTTTACATACTTTTTTCTTTTTCTCGTGTTGCTTGTATTTTTATGGAACCTACGAGAGGTGAGGTGTATTTTTAGAGGCATGCTTGCTGGGGGTGACCCTTTTGCTACCCATCGATGGGTGTTGGTGGAAGAATGTCCTGGAGAATGTTTAACAAATTTACATTTAATTTGCCAGGCGTCAGGCATTCTTTTGAGGTTTTCCCCGCCTGTGATTCTGGGGTGTTTCGTACTTTCTTTTGTTCAAGATCTTACAGTAAGTGTAAATGTTGCTCTGGGTCTTGGGACTTTTGATTGCTAATTCGCTGGGCAGCCAGTTAACGACTCTCTGGGAGGACTTGTCTATCTTGGTATCTGTACATCATAAAATGGTCCCCAAATAAACCAAAGAGCGCATGTTTTATGGCCCAGCCCATAGTTGGTTATCTGCTATCTGAAGTAAATACATTTTTACGAGTGCCTCCTGGCTCCGCCTCTGGCCGGAAGTAATTGCATAATTGCTACTTAGAATTTCTTCGACTTACACAGCTCATTTAACTCTTGTTGTGACTGTAGCTGCAAAAGTTTGACAAATTGCATGGGGCACAGCCCCTCCTCCGCCCTCCTCCTCCTCCTCCACCATAATGATGGGCCAATTGGTCGACTTCCAGCCGGCACCGACAGCCGAGGCTACAATAAATCAAGCTGGCAAAAAGGATTTGTGCACTGACTTGGACTTGATGCATTTAATGGGGCAGGGCAGGGCAAGGCAGAGTGGGGCAGGGCACAGCAGGACACGACAGGGCAGAGCAGGGTGCGGGGTGTGGGCCGTTTTGGCAAATTGCAGTTTGGCAGCTGGGAAGTTTCCCCAATCCGCTTACACGTCACGAGAGCCAGGCCAAGCGGCAAAAGAGTAGACAACATTTTGCATTACTCTTGATATTTATGAGGCAAAAGTCAGCCCCAAGAATGCAAAGTCCCATTGATTTATTTGCGGAAAATCGTTTATTAAGGACCCCACACACCGCACTCCAGCACCCCCAAAAATAAGCCCACAAAATGCCCTCCCCCCGCCCCGACAGTTCGAACAATTGAACTTTTTGATTGAGTCGTGCAGTGCAACAGGGCAACAGGGCAACAGGGTGTGGAAGTTGCACAATTCGATTGGCACATTTGTCAGCCCGTAAGTAGGTTGAACGAACGAGGAGTCGCATGGGGCAAGAGAAGTGGCAGTTGCTAGGCTTGTGTGGGAAATTGGGCAGAACGTTATTACTGATGGATTAAAAGGGGATACAATTATATGGGGCTTTCAATTTTGTACATCCCTCTCTCTTTCTGTATGACCAGCTGTCTCCCAGTGAGAATACACAACATAAAGATACGTAAATGCCACCGCAGCAAGGGCCGAGGCTCTACTTTTGCACCCGGTTGTGCCTGGGTCTTTAAATCTGGAACCCTTCTGATTATAGAAGCGCCTTAAAACCAAAACCAAAAGGAAAACTAAAAGGAGATGCTTCCAAGGTCTTATGGAAACACAATCTTTTTACTGATTAAAAGTAAAGAAAATTCTTGTCTAATTTTAAAGGCCTTAGCTCTTAAAGCCACGCTCGAATCCTCTCCAAGTGAATTCTGAGCATTGGTGCAACTCCACTCCATGCCAAGCCATGCCACGCCACGCAAGTTTCCAATTACAATAATCCCCAGAAAGCAACCTTGAGAACCCCTTTCTGAGAAGTTGGTGGGAGGGAATATTCATTCATTAGCACACAAACACCTGCCACGGCCCTCACCAGACCCAGACACAGACGCAGACCTCTGCGTGTGTGTATGTGTGGTATGAGGCCTGTACGTGGGCCATGGCTGACGGGCTGCCATCAAAGTCAAATATTACGCACAGTGGCTTTATTAATTAAGTAATGGAGAAAGAGTCCGCCGCACACTGCCGCGTCTCCACACACACACAAGTGAATAATCCAATACTGAAGAATGCTGAGAGGGGCCCGAAAAGTTTCCACATTGTTTCTGATTGGCAAAAACCACCATCTCGAACCAGAGTCATCAAGACTTTTCCCCCTATTGTTTTGCCATCAGTTTCCATCCATGCCTGATGCCAGACAACCTTGAGGCTTCATTTCGTTTCGGTTCGGTTTGGGTTTTTGTTGTCAACTGATTAATATGCGAATCGGTTAAGAATACACATAAATCAGCACAGCAACAGGATCAGGATCAGGAGGAGGATTACAGTTTGCGAATCGCTTTTTGGTTTTGGTTTTGCGTTTCATTTTCAGTTTCAGCTTGGAGTAAACAAGAGCTACCGCCCGACTAATTGCCCAACATTTAGCAAGCACCAAGATGGGTACCGTGGGAAATTGTAGAGAAAATTGGGTGGCATGGCAGCCCCACCCCACACCACCCCCAAGTGCTGGGGGAGAGTGCTAATCGGGGTGTCATTCTGCTCTGTTGGCTGCCATTTTGGGATGGTTGGTTGAGTGCTTGGGTGCTTAGGTGGGTGGGTGGTTGGGTGCTGTTTTCATCTCGGATTAAGTGCACAACTAATTGTGGATTGTGGCGATTGCATAATACCCGTACAAGCACAAACACACATACAGAGACACAGATCCGTGGAGATGTCGAGAAAACGTTGAAAACTTTTAAATTCTTGCAACTGGCCAAGCATGAAATTTAATTCCGTTCCGGCCATTGTTTCTACATAATTCCTTAATTTGCCCACTTACAGAAATGAACTCGGTCCGAATGAAATAATTAAAAAACAAGAGCGGAAAGAGGGAAAAGATATGGGCAACAGTTGGGAATACGGCGGGCCGACGGCGACAACTGGGACTGGGACACCCCTTGCAACTATAATTAACATAAATAATTTGTCAGCTTTCCTCGAGGCCAGGCCAGCACAGAAAAGAGTGTCAGGCCGGGCTGAAAATGGTATCCCATGGAAAATATAATAATTAAATGAAATCGAGAATTGAATTGGTATTTTTATTCTTAAATTCTTTATCCTTGTGTTATACTTGTTTCTCCATCAACTTCCACACATAATATCATCCTGCCTATTAACCATTTATACGCTCAGTCTCCTGAGCAAACCATAATGCAGATGTAGCATATATACGAGGCAACCAGAAACCCGCAACCGCACCACATTTTCACACCATGCCACACAGCCAGTCAGTCCCGCAGTCCCCTTGGGAAAACTCTATAGAATTCTTTTTGGAGTGATTTCCCAGAACAAATATCAAATGCCTGACACACAAGATGAATGGATGGATGGGTGGATGGATGGGTGGATGGATGGGTGGAGTGTTGGTTGGGATTCCTGGCTGTGGGAATGGCTTGTTGTTTGTTGGTTAGAGAGAGAGCTCGTTGTTTAGTTTAACGCATTCTGTAGATTCCCCAAAGAGACTGCAGAGAGAGGATTACTATCAGCAGCAAATCTGTGCTTCTGTGCATCTGTGCATCTACATCTACATCTGTATGAGTGTGTGCATATGCTTTGGCATGCATAAATTACAATCACTGAACAATCATCTTGCAACTTAAAGTTTATCAGTAGGATAAAAGCGGTAGAAAGTGTTGAAAATCTGAATGTTCATGGTATTTAGGGATATGTAACCCCAACCTTAAGGTGTTCCCAGCTCCCATCCAGAGGTTCATCTTCCTTAATTTCCCCCCCTAGACTTTGCAGCATTCAAACCACAACTTTTGATCCAAATTTGTGGGTAACACAATGCCTTCATTATCGGGCTCATCGGCGCCATAGTGCAACGTTGATTAAAGCTTAAAGTTTTTCGGTGGCAAGTCGAAAGCGGGTGAGACGGGGGGTGGGGCAGAAACTGTAATACTGATTTTACGCCTCACAACTTTTAATGGCAAAACGCTGACGCCTGGTGCATGCCTCGTGCCGCTTGCTGCCACGGTGAAAGGAGCGCCGCATCAGAATGGGCGCATAATGCGCCCGCTTAATGCATTCCATTGCATGCTTTTCGCCGCAACTTCCACCGGCCACCCACCTCCCCCCATTACCCAACCAACTTCCACTGATTTTCCAGCCCATCATCCCCGTGCCCCCTCTGCACCCCTCACACCACACACAACAGAAAATATTATGCAACGTCCGCGCTTCGCTGTACGAAAAATCGCATTTCATGCAAATTGCCAAACGTGGCAGCAAGCGGCACTGCGTCAACCTGCTGTGGCATGTTTGTCCAGCCCTGGAACAGACCGGCAGCATACCCGAAAAACAGGGGAGGGCAGGCTGTAAATTATTTCCCGACACCCCACACCCCCCCACCGCCCAATGGGGCTCCACACTCTGCGGCGTGTTGGTTTAATTCGGGGAAATTAGTTTTTAATTTTTGAGCAAGCTATTAAGCAACAAATGGAAGTTCGTGGAAACTGGAGGATAACGCGAGTTAAGCAGAATCATTATCCAATGTTAGTATGCTATGATAATGGTGCAAATCGAATTAAATTAGCAGGGGCACTCAAGCGAGACATCCATAAGAGAAGTTGGGTGGTTAGATACGCGGAATTAACGGATAGGGAAATGAATAGAGAAACATTTACTCTCAGTGGCACATCGGGAAGGATACCAAAGGACACAGAATCAGTAGTCTGAGAAGCTCCCTCTTCTAAGTAAAGAACATACATAAAGTATGGAATTTATGACTGCTAGGGTGCGAGTAGAAAAAGATCTGTCAACTCATTAACTCACACGACGTCCCAAAGTCAAGTGCAGTAAGCAATCAAGACCCTAATTAAGTTACTGACGCTTGCATGCAATCAGTTGCCACTTGCAGTACCGATGCACCCGTTCCGTGGGTCTAGCGATTAGAATAGAATACACAATTGTCCCATCCCTCATTGTTTTTGAAATAAAGTTAATATGAATGTTGAATCTGCTCACAAGTGTCTAGACTTTTCTTTTAAGGTCTAAACACTCCCCAGAACTTTTCTATAGATAAGAACTTCATTAGACATAATTTTCAATATCGTCGGAGTATTATTATCGAGTATTATTACATTGTCGAGACATTGCCAAAAGGTTGGCCCGCAAATTAATCAAAAATAGTCAACAAAATACATTCAAATAATCTAGAATTTCCCATGCTCAAGAAATTCGTGGAAAAAATAAATCAATTCCCCTTCATTACATCGACTAAAGTTACATACGAATGATCAATTCAAGGAATTAGCAGTAGGCTAAAAATATTCCCCATTTGCTGAGTGACACATAGACACAATGCCAATAAATTCCCAGACACAGATAATCCCCCACTGCCTTGGGCTTGGGCTTGGGCCTGGCCAGGACTTTCAGCCTTGCACACGAGTGGTTTTCTCAATGGTTTTCCAAATTTTCCCGGAGAGAGCTTTTAATTAAATGTGGCATGCTTGGTGGTAAATACATTTAAATGCCATTAAGCAATTTAGAAGAGGAAAAAATGTAAGCCCAACAGTTCTGACACAAATATATCAATTAGTAAATGAATGAGATGAAATATGTATTGCCCCGAAAATGACTGAAGCCAATGGATTTTGGTTTTCGGAAAATCAATTAAATATTTTGTGTAAAGTTTAATTGCTTTCGCCGCAGCCACAACAGGCAGACAAGTAGGGGGAGGGGAGGTGGAGAGTGAGAAAATTGTTTGCAACATTGTAACTCTGCTTCCACTTTGGAAATGTGAATTTATGACTTTGGTTTCAAAGGCGAAGGCGAAGGCATAGACCTCTCAAGGACTCTCAAGCCGCCACCTACTTAGGCGGGTGCTCCTGCTGTCCAGGATGTCCAAATAGCCATAATTGAAGAAAATTAAGCCAGAAGCCAAACAGAGTGCCATTTTCAAATGAATATTCAAGTAAGTATTCTGTAAATTTGAATTATTGAATGGCACGAAGAAGGAAACATAAATACTCTATGATATAATTTATAGAATTCAAGGAATCACATACAGCAAGCCGAAAGCGACAAGGATGTGGCCCTGGCCTCCGCTCCTATTGGAGTAAAGTTTCAGACATCGAAATGGGAGACGGCCTAGCCTGTGGTGTTCATGATCAGCACCTGATGGATGGACTCCCGGAAGATAGTGTCACTACTCGCTTTCGGTTCGGTTCGGGGGCCTAAATAGAGTCCAACCCGTTCCCCAGAAAGTGGTGACTTTAGGTGTCAGTTCGCAGTCCTGATGACTTTCTAAATAGTATTATTAATCAATTTAAATGACTATTCCATAGATATCCTACTAAGTATAAGCTCTGTTTGAAACTTTGCCAAAGAAGCCAAAAAACAATGGAATTTTGAACAGGCCAGAAGAAATAGTTCCTTTGCTTAAGTATTAATTTAATAATTAAGAGAAAAAACCACAAAAAATTGCAAGCAAAGTTTCTAGAGTGTATCTCAAAATCGGTAAGACACTGCCCCAGCGTTCTGCCTGGTTTTTTGTTGGCCGAGTTGAGGCTTTCACTCAGCCGCATTTTCCAAATGAAATTAATGAAAATGCGACTGAGCGGCGCGCCGGCCGCAAAAATGGCAACCGGAAGGCGCAAATTTTCACGCGTCTAACGACACACGCACATATACACATGTCTCTGTGTGTGTGTGTGCACGTCTCTTTGTGTGAGTTTATTTTAGTTGCGGCTCGACATTTTGCTCAACTTTTTGCGCCCTCCCGGGTGACGACGCCTTTTGTTTGGCCGCGTCTAGGCGGAAACCGAGCTCAGGGGCATGCGAGAGCCGGAGAGCACGGAAAACGAGAAAATGCTAAAACTATGCTGTAATTTTATTGTGTGGAAAATATTCCAGCCTGTCGCATTCACACCGCACACATACACACACACACACATATGTATGTGTGGCAGCATACTGCAGGAGGGGTGGGGGTTGTACATAGAAGAACCACTTGACCTTTATGACTTTTCCATGAGAAATATTCGCTGTATCGTTGTGTGGTCGGACAAGTGGAATTATGAAAATTAAATATAATTATTATAATTGTAATTGTAATTGGTTTTTGATATTCAGATATCTTTCAGCAGAAATCTTTCAACATTAGCGTAGGTTCTGAATGCTGACTGCTTCTCTCTGAGCCCTGTTCTGAAAATGTAGATGTAGATGTAGATATCTGTGTTCTCATAGCCACCACGAATTCTACACCATCCAACGTAGGAAACACAATGCTTTCCGATTCAATTCATACGTAATCCGATTTCCAATTGCTTCTATCCGCTCTGATGTAGCCATTCTCATGTAAACGTGTGCAATTTGGGTTCCAAAAGTGTGAATGGCAAATATTACAGATTCTAACATTTCTCAAAATTAAGTGAAACTCTGACCCCCTTTGTTTTATGCAATTTTAGACCGTAACTTTAGGAATTTCTGGCTTAAACACATTTCAAATGTATTGTAATTTATCAAAACTATCCTTTTAGTTTATTTTCGGAACTCCCATCTGTAAAACAAGTAGATACCACATACTATATGCCTGTGCTGCCTGTGTATCCCCCCATGTATTGCCGCAATTTCAGAGTCATGCTAAAAAGTTCTTGTTGTGCTCATGTGACTTCCGTTTCCGGTTTGCGGGGGGCGGGAGGGGGGCCAAAGGCTTGCTTGCGGTCAGTGGTAGAAACTTCTCAGTTCCGCATGTATAAAATATCCTGCTCATATCCTGCCCCTGTTCCAGCCAAACATCCTGCAGACTCGACTCGACTCCTTAAAGCCATTAACCGGATAATGTGCCAATCACAATGTTGCTGTGTTTTGCTGTTAGGGCCATAAAACTTTATAAACCGTACGAAATGGTCGAAGGCGCTCAAGCTTTAAACCATCCACTGGGTTTTGTGGACTAATAAAAGTTTTCGGTTCTTTTGGGTGGGAAATTTAGCGAAAAGTTATCAGCTGCTTAACTCTGTCTGGTCGGTATCGGGGTATAATTCACCACACATTGACTTGCCACACAAGTGGCAGCAGGAAATCTGCCACCGCCACAACACACAGACTGACAGAGACATTCGGAGTTTCGGGTTTGGTGTAAATATTTTGTAAATCATATTTTCATTTCTTTTGAACAACATTTCTCTGGGTCTCAACAGACTTGTCCCAGAATTATGAAGACTTTATGGCATTTTCTTTCGGATTAATCCAAGTGAAAGATCCCCCGAAAAGCTGCCAAAAAGGTTAGGTTGATGCGGATGCCTTTGGATGCTCGAATCCTCAGAAAATTCTTAGCTTTTCCCTTTTTTCCCCCTTTTTTGGCCTTGCAGTTGCAGCTGTTGCTTTAACATTTTTTTATGGCCCTTCAAAGTTTATTTCCCCGAGTGTTTCCCGGTTTTTCGTTTCAGACCAACTGTTGCCAAAAACCCAACAAAAGTTGCAAAATTAAATGGAATAAAAGTTGCTTTCATCATCGGTTAACAGATCAGACAACAGATATTTTGAAGAGGTTATCGTTAAATATTTAAAGTATTCCATTGTTTAAAAGGTATTTAAAATATATCCTTACCTTGTCTATAATCTGAAGAAGGAGTTTCATATTTCACTTCGGCATTTCTGCTCTTTAATGTTTAGCAAACTGAAATTTGAAAGGTAATTTCCATGAAAATTATGGTGAAAATATATTGTTTAAGTAAATCAATATACGCATTGATGGGGAAAAAGGTACAGAATTTATATAGAATTATATTTTAAAAATTTTAAACTAAAAACAAACCCAGGAAATCATATTATTTCGTGTTGTTTTTGTTTATATATTTTCTTGTTTGCGGCGGCAGGGGGGGCAACATTCTGTCATTCGCTTTTGCCCATAAATCCACTGAGGAGTCTGCAAAAAAAACCGAAAAATATACATACGTGACCCATGGGGCATGTCAAAGTCCTGGCCAAGACGACTGTCGACTGTCGGTTGTTAAAGCCCTTTGGGGCTTTTGGGGGCGATTGTCCTGTCCTCTCCTGACCTGTCTATGATTTCTGTTCGACATTTGTAGGCTCCGCAGTGCAAATTGCAATCATTTTTTAAAGTTTTCAAATCCATTGGGCATTTAAGAAATCGCCACAGAATGCAGCACTTTGTGGCATGGCGCAGAGTGTAAATGAATATATGTAAAAATTATAGGAAATCCGGCAAGAAAAAATGGCACTCGGCCAGCAGCAGTTGGGCCCACAATTTGCTCTCAACTAATACTTTTTTTTAGCCGTATATATACTATATATATCCTGCAATTCGAAATAAATGCCGGCCACGATTCTGGCATTTTTATATGTAATTTATTTATGCGCAGTCATTTCGCTCACAGGGCGAAAAATTATGCTGCAGCCATATGAATATTGAATGGAGCGGCGGACAGAATGGTTTTTGCAAAAGTTTCCAGCTTCAAAATTTGTTGCTGAAATGCTTGGGGGAACAAGCAAAAGGAATAAGAATCCACAAACCGAAGGAGGAAATGCTCTTCCCTGCAAATCAATAAATAAAAGTGGAATATTGGTTTCTTTGAAAGCTATGGAAAGTGTGTTCCTATTTGTGGCCTTTTTCTTTCTTTGACAATAGTACTTTCCAATATTTTCTTCTCCCAAGAAGCAGTGTGTACCCCTCCGTGGCAGGGTAGAGAAAAGTTACGGTCGACGGCCCAAAAAAGTATCCTCCACAGATGTCCCAAGCGAAAGTTTTCTGGCGGCGAGTCCTGACGCCTTCAAGAGTTACTGCTTTTAGTTAACAGTTCAATGGAACTGATTAATTCCCTCAAGGCCCAAAACAAAATCTGCAATGGTCTGAAGGAGGGGTGAAAGGGTGTCCAAGAAGGGGTCTTATTTGATAAGTATCTGGAATTCGGTTTAAAGATTTTACAGCTTTGGGAAGAAGTACATTTCTTTTAAAGGTAAAGTCAGAATCCCCATGAATAAATTCCTCTTTTTAGCAACCATAAGGGCCTGTTTCCTAAGCACTGAATTATGCTATTGGCTAAATGGCTCAACAATAAGATGAAAGGCAACAAAAGGATGAAATTCATAGCACAAATGCTGCAGAATTGCGCCTGCAATGCAACCCAAGGCATCCATCGGTCAAGTGCTATTAAAGTGAGCAATATGGCCAAGGTTGACCTGGAATTGTGGTCCAGTCCGGTCCGGACCCGCAGCACGTGCCACCCCACTGCGACTGCGACTGCGACTGCCACTGCGACCTGACATGGCTTTCGTTTTGTGTCAACAATGGCATGCACCATGCAGTCGGTCGACCGACGACGGCGGCACCACAGTCTCCCCTCCCCTCTCCTCTCTCTCCATGGATTTTATGAGCCACATGGCCTGTGGCTTATTGCGCTCGTCTCATTTCCAGCATTTTGTCACAGTTTGCCATTTTCCGCACGAAATTCAATAAAGAACTTGAAAATTCACACAGCACTCACTTTTTATATATATATTTTTATTTATTTTTAAATATATAAAAATCGAAGTTGTGACAAGTTTTTGGGCTAAAAACTTGTTAGTTCTTTTAAAGTTTTTTGTGTTTATGGCAAGCAAAATTTATGAGGTTTTAATTAAAGAATTTTATGTTTTTGTTTTCGTTTTCGTTTTTGTGGTACTCGTCTCGTATCTCTCTTTCTCTCTCTCTGTCTTGGCCAAAAAACTATAAGTGAGTTTCTTGTGTTCGTTTGGCCCAACTTTCATGTAAATATTTGCAATTAAAATAAGTGACTCTCTCCTCAAAGTTCTCCGAGTGGGAAAATGGAAAATGGAAAAAGTTGTTGCCAGATATGCAGGGGATAATCTTTGAGTTGGTCTTGGGAGTTCAAAGGGACATTAGGAAGGAGTGCAATCCGTTTGGAATTGAAAACCTGACCAAGACATTGAATTTCCTTGTTTATTTTCCACTTTCCCTCTGCAAGAACGTGCTCTCCAGCTTTCCAGCTTCAGCTCGATTGCAATTCGAAATTCTATTATTCCCCAAAACACTAGTCAAAAATTCAGGCACGTGCTCTGTTTTCTGAATGCCCGACAAGAACTTTAAGTAATTAAATAATGCAAACACCGAAAATACTCCAGTTCATAAAGGGAATGGGGCACGAAGTTGGCATAGAAAAATCTAGAAAAATGTCACGCGACCGCAAACGCGTGAGCCGGAGCCTGAGCGTTCTCTCAGCATAATTTATGAAGCAGCCCCGCCCCCAGGACTTGGGACGTAATCAACAAACAAACAGAATGTCGCCACGTTGGGGGAATACCAAAAGGAGGAAGCAAAGGAGCAGACCAGAGCGTCGCGACATAAATCTACATTGCATATGAAGATGAATATGCTCCGGCGATTTGAGTTATGTGCCCCGCACGCGCCTCGAGGCTGTGCTACGCGTTCGCATGCCCCATGTTGTCGGACAGATTGCCACAAAGTGGCAGGAAAACTCCTCACAACTCTAATGCCGCGCTTTAAAGTCCATCATCTCGAATGGAAAACACTCGAAAGTTGCATCGGGCGCACATGGCGTATGCTTTATTCATTCGCCTCATCTACGGCTGAAGCTCAAACTTCAAAAGGCATGCGAAATGCCTGCTACGAAAAACTCAAGAATTTTCCAATGATTTGATTTAAGGAAACAAAAACCCGTTTCATATCTCTGTCTCTCCATCTCCCAAAAAAAAAGGGTAAAATTGCAGGAAGGGTTAATATAAAAATATCTTCAAAGTATCTTTCGTGTGCGGTGCTCGTCCCGTCCCTTGGGGCATTCTTATGTGGAAAGCATTTCCTTTTGCCCGCTTTCTTCGCTTTTTTCGGGTCTATGCATAAATGTAAAGGGTGCGAAAAGATAGTCAAAGAAAGTACGGAATATATTTGAAGTAAATCATTTTCTACAACTGTTTTAAGCGCATTCAAAGTTCGACTTTCCTTTATCGAAAATATTTCACAAACTCTCTTTTATTATTCAAAAATATTTACATATGAATGAACTCCTGACGGAGAACAGAACGCATCAATAAAGTAATTTCATATTAATTTTCTACGGGTTTGGCGTGCAAATATTTTGTGTGACCCTCTTCAAGGGACTTGGACTTGTCTTTTTTATTGGGTATGGAATCAACACGATTTACTCGGGAATTTGTTTGCCCTAATTATTAAACATTTCCGTGGGTTGCAAAAGGAATTCAATTTCAGATTTTTCAAGGTTTTTGTGGCTAAAGATTGATTTTTTGCATCATTTTATAGTTTATGCAAGGAGTTTCCTTTTTCCTTTATATTTTCTTTTACTAAAGTATCTTTGATACATATATTTTTCCTTGCCAAAGACATATTTTGCCACTTTATTTTCTCCTCTAATAACTTATCAACAGCCAGCAAGAAAATCCTGGCATTTCCAGTGTGCATTGATAGCTCTATTCATTTCAATGCAGAGAGCTCCACACACAGACACACACTGCCTTTTCTGCCTCGGGGCAAGAATGCAGTAGAATAATATTCACCCAAAAAAAAAAAAGAGATTGCCAGAGACATCGAAGCGGAGCTCCGGCTCCAGCTGCAGTTTGCCACAAAATCCCATAAATCTCTTTTCCTTTATTTTTGCTCAATTTTTTCTGTAGCCAACATTTCTGTTTCGGATTTTTGTTTCATTTTTCGTTTATCGACGTGTTTTTCAATCTGTTAAATCGCATAAACACGGCTGAGAGAGTGCTGTATGCAGAACTGGAGACTGGAGAGAGCGAGAGCTCGGCTATGGGTATTGGTGGCACGGTGTGTGGCATGGCATTGTTTTATCCGCGCCACCGCCACTCACGCCTCGCTCTGGTCGGTGGCCTCTGGACTCTCTCTGTGCCACCTGTCTCGTCAGCTATGCATCGCTGCAGTTGTTCACCTCGACGTGTGGCATTATTAACGCCCCACCATGCCACAACACAAAAAGAACTGAAACAATAACCTACAATGAGAGCAAGACAAAGCGCAGCTTCAGGTGGGCGAAGCTTATGATACTCTTTAAGTTAGTGGAGACAGTTAGAAAACTCAATCCTTAGATATTATTCTTTATAGAAAACATCAAAAATCGAGTTTTAATCGAAGTTTTTATGAAAACTGTATGATCTAGTGATCAAAATATTTTTTTTAAATATTTAAAAACATCTTCCACTAGAAAAGAGTTGACAATCAACTTTTGCCACTATTTTCTTTGAAATAAAATTAAATTTAAACAAATATGAGGTGTATAGTCTTCTCTTTAGCCTCTTTTGTGGCAAGCAACTCCTCGTAATGGTGATACCCCTCCTATGGCCAGGGTATACGCACACAAACAGCTACCATTTGTATTGGTGCTGGTTGTTGGGGCGGGGGGATGGGGTTAACCAAATTAAAGTCGCCTTTTGTTGAATTCTCGCTTTTTCACAATTTGTGCAACATTTCTCCGATAGTTTGTTGTTTTTTTAAATTAAGTTGTCAAGGTGGTAATCACTGCCGCACGAAGGACACCACCAGCTGCAGAAGCAGCAGCAGCAGCGGCAGCATCGCGCGGAAATGAAATTATCTGACAGTTGTTTTCCCCTCTTCATGTTGTTGGTGACACTGTGGTGCTTCTGTCAGCGCAACCATAATTAAAAAAAAAAAACACAGAAAATAACAGAAAGAAAGGAAAAATAAAAGGACAAAAGGGACAGCTAGCCGAGAGTCGTGTAAACTATGGAATGTCGTCCTCTGGGTCATACTCTCTCTGTATGCTGTGTGAGGGCTATATGTTTGCACTGGTTTTTATGTACTGGGGAAATCAATGGCCAGAGAGACGAAGGGAGGGAGGGAGGCCTTGCCATGTCTCTTGGGGGAACGAATGGGGGAATCCTTTTACATTTTAAAGCAAAAGAGTATACAAAAAAATGTATATTTTTGAACTTTTGAGGGAATGAAACTATTAAGTGAAATATTAATATATTTCTCATTCAATTACCAATCATTTTCAGCTTAACTTTGCTAAATAGAACTATAAACATATTTATTAAGAACCCATAAATTCCCCTAAGAAAACAAATACCCATCCCCATCCCTTCCCACATTCATTGGTATTTGAACCCTTTATCGTAAAATATATTATTAAATAGTTTATAGGTTTTTAATTTCATTATGAACCACAACAGCGGAATGTCAAGGCCAGAATAGAGCCTTCAGCCTCCATCTAGAGTCCTTAAATTCACATTAAAGCCTGATCCCTGGCTGGAGTCAAAGGGTAAGAGGCGACAATTCCAACAAATTTAACCACGAGAATAGCACCCTTTCTGCAGTCGTCCCATGTGTCCATGAATGCCGTCACAGTTCCTCCACCCCCCTCCCAGCCGAAAGAATGAATGAATGAAAACATCAAAGTCCACTAAAGCCGCTTAGCTAACCCCAAATCCCAGCTGCGTGTGCGTGACCATGTGACCATGTGACACGTACCGTACCGTACAGTACCGAGAATTCTGGTCCAACTTTTGAAAAACCAAAAAATAATAGTTTCGCAACGAATCCACGTTGCCTGCCACATCCCCTCCCTGCCACTGGTCCACTGTTCCACTGGCTATGCCACATTGCCACGTGAATTTTACGCTCTGCAGCGGAAGGTTATTTATATCAAGGATAGGGTTAGAGGCTGCGTGAAATATTCAGGATATTTTTGAATACCTCAATCCGACACGGCTATGGAATGGAAGGGGAACGTAATCCACCTTTGATTTGCTTCGAAATAAACAAAAATCAATGGTTTCTTTGGAAGAGTTTTAGAGGGCCAACAAAATTGAACAATACCCTATAGGTCTTTGGAGGGAATGATGAAATGCTTAAAAAAGAACTCGATGAATGCAAATATTTACAATTATAATTTATCCTCCAGCAGAAACCTTCAACCGAAGCAAAAATACAAAATAAAATAATAAAAAACAATACAAAAAACATTTAGCATTGAAAAATACTTTTGACTAGAGGGAATACATCAGACGGTTAGAGGGTGTCCTCGGGGACTTCCAGGTTGAGGCAGTTTATCCAGAAACGGTCAATGGTGTTGTACAAATGGGGCAGGGCATTGCCAATGCTATGGTTCTCATCGGTATAGGTCTTTTGGGGAGTATTCGAAATCAAGTATTGTAAAAAGAAAAAAAGCAAAGCCACGTACCTGTTCTTCGAACTGAATGTCCGCCCTTTGGAGCAATTTGGCCAGCAACAGCGAATGCTGGTAGTGTACATTATCATCACCCGATCCGTGAATCAATAGGAAATCGTGGGTATTGAAGTTCTCCAGATTCTGGAAGGCACTGCTCTCATTGTATTTGTTGTGCTCATCCGTTGGCAGACCCATATAACGCTCCGTATATATTGTATCTACGAGAAAGGACATTAAATTAGTATAAGTCTTGCACCAATTAAAGAATTTAGGGAATACAAACCGTAATACAACCAGGAGGTTACTGGCGCCACCGACACTCCGCACTGGAAGATGCGTTTGTCATCCTTTTCGATGGTTTTGGCCGTCATATAACCGCCATATGACCATCCCCAAATGCCACAGCGTTCGGCATCCACATAGGGCAGATTCTGCTGCATCCATTCGGTGACATGCAGTTGGTCCTCCACCTCGTGATCCCCCAGATCGTTGTTGACCGAAAAGAGCAGATCCTTGCCCTTGTTGCCCGTTCCTCTGCCATCGATGTACGCATAGATCGTGTTCCTGGCTGTGGTCACAAATGCCTCGTAGCCCAGCGTGAATCCATTAGTAACACGCACAGAATTCGGACCCTGATAGACCACCACAATCAGTGGGTACTTTTTGGACTCATCAAAGTTGGGGGGCAGCGCCAACTTGGCGTATCCAGTGCTATTATCTGCCAGGGTCACATTCAGGAATCTATAGCTCGGACGCAGTTTCTGGGCCAGCTTGGCGCGATACTCCGTATTCAGTTCCCAGTCGGTTACCAGCGTGTGTGTGGTTGACTCAAAGATGCGGGTGTACGAGGGATTGGGTCCGTTGCAGGAGAGTGTGTAGTAGGCGAAGGATTTGCTGAAGGTGGCGCTGGCCGACAGGCATTCCTGGCCATCCGCATCGGTCTGATTACAGCTCAGACAATCGTCGTTGCTGTAGACGTGATAAACGGAGGGATCATTCGCCTTAGTGGCTTGGTAGTATCTAAAAAGGAGATTCAGAAGAGTTTATATATATCTGAAGCATAACTTTTTACTGCTTCTACTCACAATTTATCATTTACTTCATCGTATCCGTAGACGTTGAGGACGGTAAAGTTTCCCCTCGATTGCCAGCTGTTGACACCCGTATCCAGATTCAAATTCCACACCTGATACCAGTTGCCGATGTAGTAGGCAAAGATACAGCTCTGTCCACTGCCCAGGCACTTGGGTGTGCTAATGTCCACCCATCCTTGAGGCTCCTCCAGACGTTTCACCTCCACGCAGACCCCCAAAAAGCTGCAGCTCTGAATGGAGGACAGATTCTGTCGGCGGTTCATCCAGGTGATGAGCAGATGCGTGTTGTTGGACCACACAACATTCTGCAGGATGTGGTCGCTGCTCACAACATCAATGGGGGCCACAATACGCTGCATGGTGGGGTCATTGTTCGTGACATCGTACACCCGCAGGCTCACAACGGGGTTCTTGGTGCCAGTCTTTGGGTACTTGAGGTGCTCCTCATGCGGGTACTGATAGAAGGTGGTGTTTCCGTCGCCGTAAAGGAAGTAATTGAAGGTCTCCACTTCGGTGTCGTTGAAGAAGCCCACGGCCAGCTTTGTGCCATCCGGTGACCACCAAATGGCGCTGCCGCTGCTCAAGACCTCCTCCTCGTACACCCAGTCGGGCACGCCATTGTAGACGATCCCATCCACGCCATCATCGGTGATGGGAATCTCCAGATTCTCATTGAAATGAATGTACACATTGTTCAGGTAGACATACGCCAGGCGATCCCTCAGCGGCGACCAGCCACAGTACTGCAGCTTCTCGCCCTTGTGGATCTGGACGGTGGTGTTCGTCTCGATATCGTACACATCGTACTGGGCGATATACGAATGCCGGAACTTCTCTGTGAGATTGTGACGAATGAGGATCTTGGTGTTGTCCGTCGACAGCGTAAATGTGGCGCCCACATAATTGTTCTGAAATTCTGTGGATAAGTTTCTTGTCTGACGATAGGGGAATGCCATTTAGACGTTACCAGAAAAGAGGAATTCTGGAATATCACATCCGTTTTGGTGGCAGCATTAAATTTATGGATGGATCTATCGGGGGCAGTGTAATAGAATTCTTCACCTGTACCGAATAAAGGAGATATCTTTTAATGGAATAAAATAATCATATTGAATACAAATTTATTTCCGCTTTTTTCGTTAGCCTCTGAATCGTTTTTCCCATTGCCAAAAGGCAAAAAACTCTAACAAACCGCGCAAAATACAACAAACTTTAAGGCCGCAAAAGCCTTGCCAAATTTCAATTACTGTTGTGGATAAAAATCAAAGTACCAGTACATGCCATTGCCATTTGATCAGGTGCCAACAAAAAAGGGAAAACTAAAAGAAAATATTGTGGTGGTTTTTCAGGGCTATACTTAAGTGAAATATCAACTGAAAATCGAAAAGTTAGTGGTTGTTACTCCCTTTTCTTTGCCACATATTAACCCCCACAACAACGCATCACTCGCTCTCTAATCAAAAATCAAGTCTTATCAGTGTCAGTAAATCTCTTTGTGGAAATGCCCATATGTGTGGTTTTTTTTGACGCAATCAGCCTATGATCATTCCTAGAATTTCCAAAATACATTTCACAATCCCACCTGACATTCATATGTACCTTTTTTAAAGAAATTTCGATCTCCCAACTCCAACCAGCTGCTAGACAGAGCGTGCAATGGAATTCATTATCGGAACAAAAGTTTCGACAGTCTCATCATTGCGATGACAAGTACCTCCAAAGAGAATTACACAAAGATACAACGATTGAAACCCGTTTGAAAGTCATACTTGAATTGTTTGTAACAAGTCTAGGTGAAAGCACTCAGAATAGAATAAATGAATAGCGAAAAAGAGAGAGAGAAGGTCAAGCAGTTAGAGTAAGAGTATTATCTGGACAAGAGTCATTATAGTAAACCACAAGACGGGGCGATAAGCATATCATCGGCAGATTGCTTAGGCCACTAACTAGTGATCGTAATTCATCGAAGATTAGATAATGGTCTCAAAATACAATGCCTATAATGTAATATAGGGTCCTTGAGCAGTGCGTGGTGTGCAGAAATCCCCAGCCACAATGGAACCCAAGGTTATAGAATGATCAGAGCCGGGCCTGAGGGAAAGTAATGCCAATAGGGAAATGACCCTACGCTACTACATGAATAGACTACATAATTGCTTGTTTGCTGATAAGAAAGGCAGCAGCAGAGCAGCAGCGGTAGCTCCCGCTGTGGCATTGTCACTGATTGTACACACTTGGCACTGCAGGAATTCCCCCCATTGGGGAGTACTCACAATGGAATGGGATGATACAAAAACAAGCAGATAAACAGCAAAACAGAACAATTCTGGGTCATCGTACACTAACGATGCACTAACCTGTTATCCAGGTGCCGCCGAATCCACGCAGACCCGCAGTGCCGGACAGGGCCTCCGTGAGGTCCCAGATCGTTTGATTCGCGCCGCTCTCCTCCCTCCTATTGATCACAGCGCCCTGCGAGAACGACAGGCAGAGCAGCAGCACAACCGGCACGAGCCCCGTTAGATGCAATTTCACGTGCATTTTTAATTTTCCCACTTGTTACACGTTAAAATCAAGCGCGACGAATTCCCCCTTTAAACGCGCAACAGGTAACACAACACACGACACTCGGCACCAAAAGGCAAGTGATTCGGAATTCGAAAATCAATTTAAATCGACAATTAGCGCAGAACAACTTCAGAAAGAGAGGGAGAGTGAAAAGATAATATAACTGATAAAGCCGCTCATTGAGCTTGCAATTGTGCAGCTGGCTGGCAACTCTGTGATTCTCTCGACTGCTCTTGATCGATTATCGATAACGAGTAAGCGCGCGCTCAAGTGTTTTTTAAATATTTACCTGTTTGCCATTCGCACTTAAAAGATTTCTTGCCATAGCCTCTCAGCGCCTCCCTTAGTTTCCAGGGGCTCTTTGTTCTCCGTGTTGCAGCGCCAGAAACTGGATAAATCTCCACAGTCCACAGCAAGAGCAGAACAAATACATTTATTTCCACCCGCATCTTTTGTCACGGTCCTCGAAAAAAAGGGGTTGTTTAATTCTTGGCTTCCCGAAAGTAACTGATTTTAATTGGAGATTTTGCTTATGCGAACAAATGTTGAACAAATTTACAGGGTAGACTTTGAATTTCATATATTTTTCTCACTTAAAAAGCACTATTTTTCACCAAATTTAAATGAAATGCGCTCAAGAGTTGCCACCCTGGCGGCACCGAAACAATCACTTGGCAGCGAATATTTAAATACTCTTTTGTTTACTTTGTATTTTATTTGTATTTTTATTACTTTTATTCTTAATCTTAACAATTTTTGCTTGTATGTTTATATTTTAAATGTGTAGGGGTATTAAATCGTATTAAATTAGATTGTGGGACACACCAAAGCGACCTTTTAAAATTCCAAAAATGTAGACAAATAATTGCTGCGTCGCGCTCCAGAAAACAATAAACTCTTGTCCAAGTCCAAAATTGTGCTCACTACTGTGGCTGTCCGGAATCTGGTGGCGCATGGTGGTGCATCTGCTGGGGCGGATGCGGTCGGGACTCCCACTGCATGAAGCGGTTGAGGATCATCGTCTGATTCTCCAGTACCTTGGGGAAGAAGGTCTGCATCAAGTCCAGCTTACGTTCCTCCAGCTCCAGCCGTTGACGGGATATCTTTGTCTGTTCGGCAATCAGCTGGGTATTACGACGCACCTCCTCCATGTACAGGGCCTCCAGGGAGTCGGCCGACAGGGTATTCGACGACCCGAAAGGACGACCCCTTCTGCGTGGTGCCGGTGCGGGCGAGTTCATCCCGACGCCCGTCCCTCCATTGGCATTGGTGGCCACGCTGATCGTGTTGTTGCTGCTGTTGATGTACGCCACAGCGGTGATTGGCTGATGATTGATGGTCGGGGCGGTGCCATTGCTGGTGCTGTTTGTGTAGACACTTGGCTGCGACTGCGAGTGCGGCTGCTGCTGCGAATGCGGCTGCTGTTGCTGCTGGGATCCTGGCTGGATCTGCTGCTGAAATTGTTGCCCGTATCCGGTTTGAAATTGTGGCTGCTGATTCTGCTGTTGGAGTTGCTGCTGCTGTTGGAGCTGCTGTGGCGTCTGCAGTTCGAGCAATTGAGCCGGCTCGGCTGGCGAATACTGTTGGAGCGGCTCCTGGAAGGGTATCGAGCGATATTCGTCGTCCTCGTACTCCTGCTTCACCGCCTCATCGTACTGATCCGTGAATAGTTCCGTATTAAAGCTCATGCCGCCGCCGCCACCTCCACCTCCGCCGCCGCTGTTATTGCTGTTGCTGCTGTTGTTGTAGAAGCTGGTGGCAGAAGCCGCCTCTGTGGTGAGATTAAGTCCTTGCTGCTGCTGCTGCTGCTGCGGCTGCGGAGTCGCATTCTCCCTGGGCGGAGTCATGTCGCGATTGTTAAGCAGTGCCCCCGGTGGCAAGGGTTCGGCATCCTTCGGCCTGTGCAGGTTCTTCAGAATCCGACTGATAATGTCGTACTTCTTCCAGCGATTCGGATAGCTGGCGGGATCCGTAATCAGCGACTTCTTCACCGACCTAACCCGTACAGAGAGGGAGCATAAATCACTAAGAAAGAGCGTTCCCTCGATTCGCGCACTCACCTGAACTTGGCCCTCGTCTGGTTGACCTTCATCTGTATCTCCTCGGGCTTCACGTCCACCCCGAAACGTTCGCGCAACTCCTCTGCCCATTGGGCAAAGAATATCGTGTTCTTGCCATTCCGCGTCAGACGCCAATTGTCGCGTCCCCAGATCTCGTAGAGACGCTCCTCCTCGCTGGGCGTCCAGTAGCGACGCGCCTTCTCCTTGGCCTTTCCCTCCAGCATATCCTGACCGCCGCACATGTTCAGATCGGACGCCTCGGCGTTGTTCGTCCCGCTGCCGGCTGCGCTGCCGCCACCACCACCGTAGTCCATAGGCACCGCTGCGGCCTTAGTGCGTCGTTAGTTTGATGCAGTGTGTCCCACGTATTCTATCAGTTTCGGTGTTCGCACGAAAAATTACACAATACCGGAATACTTTGAGGGGGAAGCCAAAAAGATTTTTGCAAAAAATCAACAACAGCGCGATACATAGAACTAGCAGTGTGGCCGTATCTGTGTGAAAATATTTATTGCGCTGCCACTTCTGCAGCGCGTTGCGTGGTATTTTGCATAATTTTTTCGGTATATTATTTTTTGGCATTTCCACGCCGACCTCTTTCGGTCCTCAGTCACGTACAAAAATGTTTGGATAAATTACACAAAAATAAAAAAATAAACATTATGAGCGGCGGAAAGCATACGCGACTGCGCTACTACACCTCCATGGAGGAGGCCACCATGGTGCGCGTGTGGCGTGAGTACCTCGGCGAGATACCCTCCTACGGCGAGAATCTGCCCATCTTCAGCGACGTTTCGCACAGCATGCAGCAATGCGGACTTCGTCTGAATAAACAGGAGGTTCGCCGTCGCATCAATAGCTATCGCAATAAGTATTTGTAGGTGCTACACCCCCACGCACTGCCACAGCAGACACCACTAACCCCTCTCTTGCCTCTTTCAGAGCCGAACGCAGTCGCGTGGAGGGGGATCCGGAGTACACGCCGGAATGGCGTCTGTACCCGCTTGTGGACTGCCTCTTCAATCCTGAGCGACCCACGACGGACATTCACGCGGCCCACAATGCAATCGAAGTTGCGGCATCGAGGTTGCGCCTCGAGCACCCGGATCTGCCGAACATTCCCAGCTCAATGTCCAGGGCCCCTTTTGTGAAGTTCGAGCGCGATCCGGACGGCTGTGCCTTCCTGGAGGCCCCAGCACCACCCACAACGCCGCAACAGACCCAGTACCTTCCCGAGCCGATGGACTTCTCCCAGACCCCGGTCAAGACTGAACCCATGCCGCTTGAGGCGGACGAAGCCGACAGTCCGACTTACGCAGAGAGTGCCATACGACGGACACCCCTGATGCCCGCCAACTACCAGCTGCATGGACCCGGAGAGGAGCGCATGGAGATGGGGTCGAATGGGCAGATGGAGTACGTGGGAAAGAAGAAGCGCGGACGCCGCAGCATACTGCCGCGCGTGGGACAGATCTCGCTGGCCCAATTGGAGGCCTTGCGCATGCAGAACGGAGAGCTGGAGCGCCAGAACGAGAACAGCCAGATGGAGCTGGAGTTCAAGGAGCGGCAGTACAACGAGCTAGAGCAGACCCTCGATCTCTGGATGCACCAGCAGGAGATGTTTCTCCTGCACTTTGATCGCCTGGGCATTAAAAGCACGGAGGAGTAGAGCAGTAGCCTCCTCCTCCGCCGCCCTTAAACCCCCCTCCTCCTCGTTGATCTATTGAATAGCTAGCTTTAACCTCCAGTTCATACGATGTACAAAGCACCTCATAGGCTGTAGCGAACCGAAGATACATTTACGGTCTGATTTTTTGGATCATACATATACATATATTTTGTCATTTAGGAACTAGTCAAAATGAATTGACAACGAAACTACTTATAGAAGAGAGATTTCTGGAACTTTTAGTTGTAGTTTTACTTTTAATTTCGATAATTAATAATTAAGCCTTTAATCAATTGGCAGCGTGAAAATGAAAATAACGTTTTTGAGTTCATTTCTGAGTTCGCTTAAAATTTAAGCAATAAAAAAGGATAATGAGAAATTAGTATTTGATTTTTGGAGATATTTTCTGAATAAACAAACGTGTATATAAAACTGTTCTATCACGGATCAATTATGTATATTTTCAGACAGATTGTATACCATAAATAAAGGCTATATATTGAAGGCTATATTTTCAAAGGTTTTTATGTACGTTCTGATTGATCATTTGTTTTATGTGGAATTTTATATTTAGTTGACTTTAAATAGATTTCTCACAATTAAAATCCCCTGGAGACGGCCATACATCCTTATGATTCAATTGAATAGATAATGGTCTATAGTTTTTACAGGTATATATTTTCGATCAGATCGAATTTTTATACACAAGTTATAGGCATGAAGTGATTTCTCTTGAAAATGTCCCTCAAAGGCCTTTAAATTTAGGCATTGAAATGCTTAATTTAGCAATTTAAAGTTAAATTATTATAAAAATGTTAAATATTCTACTAAAATGCGTATAAATATTACTGCACAGGTGTGGAAAGCCCCTAAAATGATTATTCTTCATCACACATGGATTTCATGGAGGTCCTAGAGGCCTGTACTAGAGCCATCTATCAGCCTCCTCTTTTTGGACCACCCCCCACAAGATTTCAAGGAACCTTTAAAGCAACACCTGTCGGCCACCCTCAAGTGGTTGCCACCCTCAAGTGGTTGCCCCCCTCCCTGGTGTCTGTGGGTCAGAGTGAAAGTGTATTTCCTGTGGGGGGATATTTTTTGGTCTTTTTTGAGGGTACAATTAATTGCCACCTGATAAGAGACCGTTAGAAGGTCCCATCTGGCTTTAATTGAAAGCACTTTCGTTTTTGGGGGAAGACCCTGCTGTGCAGAAAATTGCTTTGCAATTGAAAGTGCGGCAGAGAATTAAGGAAAATCTTAGTATAAATCTGAAATCTGTTAGAAAAAGCATCATTTCGCCTCATTCCACAGTCGAACTCCCCCTTCAGTGGCAAGGAAGAGGACAATGGCAACAGAGCGGCAAAGATTGAAATGTTAGACTGGGAAAAAAATGTTCTGCTTAACGAGGCAATGATTGATTGATTGACTGTTGCCGGACACTGACTGTTGCACTGCGGCGAGGGGGAAGGGGAGGCACCCATGCTAATGATACATCGGCATGAACGTGGCGTGGGGACATGGACATGGGGATAAAAAAGACGCCTGCCAATTACGTCCAATTAGAGATTGTGGAATCTGTGGCCATTTGAGTGATGCTCTAATTGAAGACGCAAATATCTTTGCAACACGACACTTAAAACAGGAAATATTTGAAAAAGATGCTAAATGGCAATAGGCTTATGGGCTGGTAGGACTAGAATAGCGTAAAAATCAGGTTTGGATGAGTTTTTCTCTTCTTAAAAGGGTTTCTCTGTAGAAATGTGATTGAATACAAACAAAAATGGTTTTAATTCGCTTATATTTTGTAAGCGAATTATTAAATGCGTCTAAATAAACGCTAATCAAAGAAATTTAGTTTAAAAAGCGCGCTCTAACAAAGGCGCCCCCTGGCGTAACAGCTTTAAATACCAGCAAAAATACTACCATTTTGGAACCAGTTACAGGCTCTCTTTTTGGTATCTCTCTCTTCTAACACTCTCTTCGACACTCTTTATTTCTAACGATTTCAGTCGCAAGGTGCAGATAAGACAGGTATTCCACGTGTATTCGATTAAGAGTATCACCCAATTATACATATATATGTATATTCATCTAATTAACATGATTAGGCGCTCAGCGTTTAAGTTCTTGTCTAGTGGGTAGTGAAAAAAATAAAAAAAAAAGGAAAACTATGCAATTTTAAGGAGAGAAAGTGGATATTATCCAAACCTAAACAACAGAAAGAGAGGCCGTTTGTTATCTGCACCTAACATATTCATACCATGCGGTCGCAACATGCAAAACATACGCAAAAATGAGTTATGCCGCTCTCTTTTATAAAATCCAATAAAATTTTGTAAATTTCACTACGTTTTATCATCAATTTGCATGAATTCCAATACCATTGGTCATCAGTTGGGCAAAATCCCAGCTCCCAATAAGAGTGCAATTCAAATTCTCTTAAATTGAACTCTCTTAGTTCTCTCCCATTCACGACCATCCATGGCGTATTGTGTATTTCTTCCATCAAAAATTACACATTCGTCGTGTCGTGCGGGCGTTATTCGCGCGCGGTGACAAACAAAAACCGTGAAACAGAAACATTTCTCGGGCGAATAAGAAAATGTTTATTACGACAAACACAAAAGCAACAAAGTAACAAACAAAACAAGAGAGAGAAAGCAGTGTCCAGTGTCGAAGGTGTGTGCGAAGGTGTGTTTAAAGAGAGAGAAAGCGCGACAGAGCACGGACGGGCTCTTAAATCTTAAATAAATTTCGCAGATCCCAAAAATAAAACCAAAAATCCGTAATTGCAAAAGAAAAACAAATGTAATGCAATAATTTATGTGTGTGATGTTTGAGCGTGTATTTGGCTGTGTGTTTTGTGTTTGATTGTGTTTGCTGTTTGCTTGTGTGTTCTCTGGGAAACAAACACAAAAATTGGCCTGGCATTCCAATATAAAAATTTCGTTGTTTTTGCCGCCTGCATCAGCTGGCGATGACTCTCTTACCATCTGTCTACCCCCTCTCAGCAGCACGCCCTCCCTTTCTCTTTGTGTCTCCCTCGTGCATTTAGCATTTGGGTGTAAGAAAAAAAATCGTTTTCTTTTTGTTTGTGCTTACATTCTGGATCTCAGCTTATCGCTCGTTCTCTCTTCTCCTTAAGCCAAAGTCATGCAACAACAAAAAGAGCAAGAAGGCGGCTAGCAGGGAGTCGAAGATTGCGGTACCCTGGCTGGACAAAGTCATAGATTAAATTTAAGAGAATTAAAGAAGGAACTGCACCTAGAATTCTGCACGTGCTAATGGATTATCTTTACAAGTATTTTCTCTTTGCGATTGCTCTTGCTCGGTGGATGCAATAGCATATAGCTTATGGTTTGATGTTGATCCAGATTACGAATATATAAATTGTATGCGATCGGCTTCCCAACTTCTTTGGTTCAACAAGATCTTATCAAAATAGTAATACTCTCTCTCGCATGAGGGTATCCGAAAACCCGTTTCATTTCGCCTTCTCTTCTCTCTTCGCCTTGCCTTCTTGCTCTTAGCGTCACGCCTTTTATGTGGTTTTTGTTGTTGCTTTATTTAATCGCCCGGCCCCGTTACCCTGCCCCCGCTCCCCCTGTCAAACACACATTCATTCATAGAAAAAAGCAACAACAGAAAAGCAAGGCGATTTCTTTTATTTTCACCCAAAAATAATCAAATAAGCGGAGAAAAAACTCAAAAGAAATCAAACTTCAAATTCGTGCAACCACAAAAAAAACCAAAAACCAAATTACAATTATCCAAAATCATCGCCAATTGCATTTTTGTTGTTGTTTGGTTGTTGCTTCTTTTTACACGTGTTCACGTGGTCTCCGTGTGTGTGTGTGTCTTGAGTGTGTGTTTGTGTGTGATGTAAGTTTATTTAACCAAACAGAAAATAATAAAAATTGTTATCTTGTGTATAACTGGCGCTATTGTGGCGATGCCTCCAATTTTTTTGTGATAGTTGTTTGCTCATTTGACTTTCGTTTCGTTTTCCGCTGGTTTCGGGGGAGGGCAGGGCAGGGCGGGGCAGGGCGAATGTGATACCCCGAATGTGGAGAGGGTATGATGGGTTTTGGCAAATGGTTCAAGAAGTAAGCAATAATATATTGCAGAGTAACTTTGGATCTTCAAAGGGTTTTAAAGATCTTCAGCCCAAAGACTCTTTTTTTCTACTAGAATTTATGAAATTACTTTCATAGGGTATCTAGTACCCAGACAGCCGAAATTCAGTCTCTTTATCGCCACTAAAAGTTCATTCATTCATGAATTAGATATATGTACATATGTATTGTATGTTTGCTTTTATGTTTATGTATTATTGGTCTTTCCCCATTTCTTTTCCCATTTCCTCTTCGTAATTGTCGTTAAATATTTATATTTTTCAGAGAAAGATACATATGTGTAACATTGTATAAAATAAAAAAATAATAACCCAATCATTTGTACGGAATAACCAATATTGTAATATATATTATGTATAAGCTAATGGAGAGAAATATAAATAAATATTAAAAATATAAAGCAAAGAAAAAATGAAGAAAGTAACAAAAAAATAATTTTGTTTCTTTTTATTAGAAATTTTTCAGTTTGAAACATGATTTTCCAAAGAATTTTGACCTAAAAGGACTATAACCAATATTATTATCAAAAATGAGGCCACAAAATTGATAAATAATGGAGATCTATAGATTTTCGAAGAGCCTAGCATATTCCTTGCTCATGAATGTCCACTGTATTTATTTTAATCAAAAGATAATTATGATAACCTTCCTCAACTCATAATTGCTACCTTTTTGAGGCCTAAAAATGTTAACAAATTGCTCGTCAATTGTCAGCTGATTTTCTGTATTTCTTTGAGTTAAATCATAATTATGATAGCTTCATAATTAATCAGGTGGACATTGCAGAGTTCATTTCATAGATAAACATAGTTTTTCCCGAAAGAAAGTGATACGGAGCCCTTTTGTAATTTATAGTTAAATTTCAAGGCTGGCAAATGTCATGTCTACCTTTTGGACCCCCAAAAATGTTGATAAAATTCCTCGTCAATTGCCAGCTAATTCTCACATTAACAAAACATTTGTTAACACATTAAAAATATGTGTTTGATCATTGCTCAACATGGCCATTAAAAAGCCATAGCCATGCACATAAATCTTGCCATCGTTTGCGGCTAAATATTGTCTCCGAGTAAATATAGTATATAGAAGAAATTAATTATAATTTATGCGCGCGTCATTTAAAAATAGATTTGGAGGGAAAGAACAAAAAAACCAACAAAAATAGGAAAAGAATTCTTTGAATTTTGAATTAAAAGACGAGCGATATTTACCTGAGGACTAGGGGAATTCTAGAGGGGGTATGAAATCAATGACGAAACCATTTAATTAAGATGAGTTTTAGGTGTATTTTTACTTGAACAACTTTTTGTTATTATCAGCCAAATATTTCTTGATTGATTTTGTTCTTTATTCTGTATTCTCCCACTGTAATTGGTTCTTTGTACAATTTACTGATATTTCCTTGTCTGAATCTATACTTTTTGGCACTGGAAAACAACACATGAAGATATCAATAAATACACAGCATTTTGATTGCAAAAAGTTCAATAAATTCATCAGGTTTCATCCAAATATTTCATTATTGACTTTCTTCTGTAATCGTTCATTTTTAAATTTTTCCTGATATTTCATTGTCTGAATCTATACTTTTTGACACTGAAAGATAGTACATGAAGATATTGCAGAAAGTTCAATAATTTCAATGGGTTTTCCTTATCAATCATTCACCTGATTAACAAAATGCATAAGCAATCAATTTGCTGGCAACAATTTGCAATGAAACACTGTGAGAAAACATCTTTATTGATCAATTGCTGGTGTAAATATTTGCCAGAAACGGATGTTATGTATTTCTTGTCAAGATCACTCAAGGATAGACTAATAAAAGCACCCATTGAACAAATGTTTTTCATTTCCCAAACGATGACAAATATTTGCCAAGCACGTGAGCCACAGAATCGGACATGAGGAGAGTTGTCTCATATATTATTCTGCCCCTGCCTCTCCCTCTCTGAGAGCCGCTTCCATCTACAATTCTAACGTGTCGCATAGAAGTTGATAAGGAGAGGGCAGGCACTGGAGACCAACGCATTGCAGTGTTTTGTATTACGTGGTGGCTGCCGTTGCCGTCACTCGGTGACCAGAGAGAGAGGGCGGGCCGCGACTCGATAAGCGCTCGGCATCATTTCTAGTTTCTTGATAAACAGCCAACAATTATACAGTACATCTCGCACATAAGAGGCCTAAGCGGAAGTCCACAGAAAACGGCAGCTACTACTTGATGGCTGCCTCAAATGTAGTCCCCCAAGAGATGACCCTGGGGAATAGAAGGGGTATACATATGTATGTACTGTTATGTGGAGATGGTATCTACTACTAACTATGAGAGTGTAGAAGATAGGCAAACGCCTAAGAACACCCAAGAGAAGTTCCAACAGAGAGTGTTGTTGGGAATCTTTCCTAACGTTAGATGGGAGTGAACATGATGTTGGTTATTGTTTTAGTGTTTATTAAAACCCAAAGATGTACTAACCATCTCTGCAGTTAAATAAATGACATATGCCTGATTCATAAAGTAGGAAAGATTCATAAAGTTTAATTGATAAACAGAATATGTGGCATGGACATTTTTATGATATATTATCATGGTTTAATTCCGATGAATTCCTTATCATTAAATTCATTTAGTCAGCAGCAAAACGTGCGGTTCTTTTTGTTAGATATATAGATTTATCATAAAACTTTAACTGCTAAAATAAATTACCCTAAAAACCAAGCAATTAATAATAAAAAAATGGCACTCAATGTCCCCCCGTTTGGCCTGCCGTTGACCCATTTTTAAGCTCAAAAACGAGTATAAATGTTGCTTGGCTACTTTGAAGAAGACTCCTCGCTGTCCTCTGCTCTCCTCTTCTCTGACGTAACTTATTCACAACATCATTCACATCATCATTCACATGCATTCACACATAATTTGTTGTTTGTCATGGCGACAACACAAGGAACAACAGCAAAAACAACAGCAACGACAGCAATAACAACATTTATCATTTCAGAACGCGCGTGTCGCTTGTCGCTTTTTGTAGCCCAGGGGTCACTCGGCGGGTTCACAGGGGTCAACCAGGCTGGGATGGGGGTCGAAATGTTTGCCAAACTGTCTGGAAATTTTAACTGCAGCATTAATTTGCATTTTTCTTTATCAAAGTCATTTATTAATTGAAGAACCAATCGAGTGGAAACGAAAAGCGAAAATTCTTTTCCAAAGAAATATGGAAAAAGAGGGAGCAGAGTTCCCGAATTCTCCCGAGAATTCTCATCATTAAAGAGCAACCTTTCTTTGGTAATCCAATCCAACTTTCACCCCTTCCTTTTCCCAACCCCCCTTTCAGCACAACACTTAATTAGAGGTAACATTTTGTTGCTAAAAAAAACACTGCACTTTACACTTGAATTAATCCACGGTCTGCTCTGCTGCCTGCTCTGCTGCCCCGTCAAATACTTGAGCAAAACAAAATGTAAATAAAGCTTAGATCGAGAGTTGGTTAAGAGTTGGGTTTCCTTCCCTTCCTCCACCCCACTTCACCCCCACCCCTTGCCTTGACTCAGCTTGGCTTTCCTTTCCTTTCATTCCGTTATTGGTATTGGTTTACCATTTTCTGTGGTTAACCGCAAATAAGCATTTTTGTGCATTTTGTTTTCTCGTCCGTTTTGCTTTTTACACTTTTCCTAGACCCCCCAAAAGAAAACTCAGTCATTTGTAAAAGTTTAACTTCTCTAAGGGGTTGGGGGATTCTCTATTGAAAGGACAGGTTCGGCTGCGGTTGGGAAATAGATTTCCACCAAAGGGGAAATAAAAGCTGATTAATACTGGATGATACAGAAAAGCAATGAAAACTTCATGGGAACATTGAAATGAGACTTTGTCTTCATTAGTTTTCCCATCAATTTTCCCATAAATCAATCATTTGATAGCTCTATGTATATTATTCTTATACCTAATTCTGCTATTCCCTGCTTTCCTCGACAATCCGCTCCTGTGTTTTGACCCTTGACCCTTCTTTCCATTCGGACAGCTTTGCTCTTTGGGTTCTCGGGGATTGGACTTCTCATCAATACATTTGCCTGGGCTTTTCCCCCCTTTTTTTGCATTAAAACGGTTCACACTTTGCTGAATCCTAATGGCGAGGCATCCTGAAGTTTTCCTTTCTTTGGAATGGGTCGGGTTTGCTCTTCGTTTGCCTTGGTAATTTATTAAATTTGGTAATGCACTCAACTTTGGTTAATTCTACCATTCGGATAAACCCTATTTGTACCCCTGTTTAGGGCCTGCAGGTTATGTCTGTCATGACAACGAATTGTTTTCTTCACTTCCTTTAACAATTAGGCACGCAGAACTGTCAGTCAGTCAGGCAGTGGCTGTGGCTGTGGCAGTGGCAGCGGGGTTGCAGGTGCGCCAACACCTTGGCAGCACTCCGCAACAGAATATGGGCGGTTGGAGAGGCGTGGCCGTCAGCATGACATGCGTGTGTGGGTCGTCCAGCCTGGAGCGGTGTGTGGCGTGGAGGGGTGCTTATGTTTTATGGTTGATTGAATTGAAACGAGTGGCATTGGGGGTGCTCTAGGGGTTGAGGGGTGGGCATGACATATGCCTGAGTGTGCTTAACCCCCTAGGATAAGGGTTTTCGGAGGGGGCAACATATATATTTGGGATAGTTATTCACGCAGAGCAATGGTGCCAAGGCAACCCAAGGCTAATCAGAGGTGTTAGGGGTGGCATAAATGAAGGGTATTTAGTTATCGCAGCGCTGTTTATCGATAGCTTAGATTAAGAAACGATAATTGTGTTATAGATGACTAAGAAATCGAAGGGTAATAACCAGGAATTCCTGGATTCTAATCATTGAAAAATTATGCTTTGCTTTGATTTGATCGATATTAAACCCATTTCGATAGCGATTCCGATAAACTATTATATCTAAAAGTGCTATATTTAATATTAGGTTGAGGTTGAAGCGGAGAGGAACTACCCACAGCTCACATGGACCTATTAAAGCTCCATTGTGATGTATTTAATATTAAAAGTAGTAAAAATTTCCCCTGGATGATTGTCTGTGATTCTTGATTCTTTTCATCGGTTTACCAAATCTTTTTTTAATCAAATCCATCTCTGAAAATTCCCTGTAAACACGTATTTGTGTATCTGCATAATTAAACCCCAGCCTAAGGCCTTAAATTGGTCGTTTAGCTGGGGGCTTACAAATTCTTAAAAATTAGCATTTCTTTCAGGTTTGTTTGATGGGCCGATTGCTGTCTCAAAATCTGATATCAGACTGTGTCTCAGTTTATTTCTCATCTTCGTTCTTTTTTTGGTCGTGGTTTTAGTTCAATAACCTATAAAAGAAAAGATTTCCTGATGGCTGACTAATTTCTCTGTTGTTTCAAAATGCGAGGTACCTCAAATGAGAGACAATTTCTGTTTTATATCTTGAGAGATCTTAAACCACATCTTGAATAATATACAGAATATATATTTCCCATTAGAATTACTCATTTCCTCCCGATCTCTGCAATTTGTAAAGCATTTTCGCACAATTTTCTTTGAAACAAAACTTCCGTAATTCATTAAAACTTTTCCGCAGAACAAGGATAATGGAAATAATATTTAAATTTGCTTAGTTCTCGCCCCCATTTTGTTCCATTCCACGCCATTTGCTTTTGCATTTCCTCACATTTTCCTGCTCTAATGATGTTTACGACACAAAGACACAAAAATAGTTTGCTTTGCCCCAAAACTTATCCATATCACGTAGTGTGCGAAGAAAGTAATTATGTTAATGTTGCCCCATGTTGCAGGAGGAATAATTTTTTGGAACACGATCCGGTGTACGAAAAAACTTTCTGCCTTAATTGGAATTTGTGTACCGATCGATTTCAGGCCAAATAATTGCTAGAACATTATATCTCTGAATATTATCTCTACATAACAAATCAATTAACAATAGCTGGAAATGTGACAGTTCGGAAACACCTTTAAAATTAATTACCTGCCAACTTTATGGCTGGCTTTGTTCTACAATTAGAGACCTAAGTGATATCTATGACGATTTTGTGTGAATTTTGTAATGTGCGAAAACAATTAATTGTTATGTTTAGCGAATAAATGTTGTTAAGAGGTTGAAATTTAATTTTTCCCTGTAATTTTTCATGTTTTTCAGACAAAACCCTCCTACAGGGCCCCAGAAGCTTCGGATACTGCTTTACTTTTTTCATTGATAAGGTGAGTCTTAACATTAAATCTGCTGCTCAATGTGTGCCATCTGCCACTCGAAAGTTCCATGTAAAACCCACTTTAATCCCTCGAGAAATACTATTATTGGCCAGCCCACTAGTCAATCAATTAGCGGATTAATTAAACCACAAATCCTGTCATTGATTGGTGCGCGGTGGCGGCTTTCAGCAAGCGTTGCCTGCCTTTAGGCGCCGCTTAAATCCATAATTAATCTTGCCAGCACTTAACCGACGACAGAACAGCAACAACAACAATACTGGTGCGGCATAATACTGGTGGCAACGGCAGCGAACTTTAGTTGTAATTAATATGCAAATGCAACAAAAGAAAAGCGACTAAACCAGGCAGGCAGGCAGGCGGGCAGGCAGGGCCCCCTGCCCCTACCGGGGGAGACGACGTCAAAAACATTTGCACAAATCATCGGGTTAAGAGCGTCAGAGTTGCCTAATTGTAATGCAAAAAGGGTTGCCTCCAGTCAGACAGTCAGATAGAGCCGACCCCCAGTTGTTTTTGTTGTGTTTTAAACTCCATTGAACCTTTAATGCAGTCCAAAGTCCACTCCATGGTGATAGAACTCCCTAAGAAACATCGCTACATTACACTGGGCAACATAGTTTTTGCTTTTATGGCCACATGGGTTTTTACACACAAGTCAGAGATCAGAGCTCAAGTTTGTAACTATTTTAATTAATTTCTGGGTCTGGCCTGCCTTTTGTTTTGTTTCTCTTGAAAGTGCTTTTTGGTTAGGAATGTAATTATTTTTGGGTGCCAAGATCTTTACGAAGTATTGCAGGCCCTAGTCTTATGCCTGATTTAAGAGCCAAACAAAGAGTGCTTCCCAGGCTCCTTCTTTTCCATGGCTTCATTCAAGAGAGTGGAGGGTTTCCCTAGGAAAAATGCTTGCAGAACTATTGCTTCTTTCCTTCAATTTCTATAGAATTTCCCTCTAAACTCATCCCGTTCTTTCCTGAATTTCTATACATTTTCCCTGTAAACTTATCCCCTAATATTACTTGCCAAAATCAATCATTTATGATGAAAACCCTTGGGGAAATGCCTTGTTTTAAACTTTCTAGTTTGGTAGCCAGTGTGTCGTCGGAAGAGAGCCTGAAATTTAATTAAAAATCGCTTGGGCCCCAGCACGTGCTGTGTGCTGCAGCTGCAGCTTCTGTGTGTAGTTTTTGGCAGCCCTCCAAGTGGGGGGCTATCGATGCAGTGCCTCCTTGTGCCAGTGCCAGTGTCAGGCGGAGATGAGCGAACACTCAAACTTGACACCGACCGAGGCGACTGAGGATATACATGTGTATGTATGGGTGTACATGTGTCTGAGGACAAGGACAAGAGGCCACCAAACAAGAGGCGCAGAAGGCCCGGCCCGGCCTGGCCCACAAGAGGCATAAGCGAGGCCCCACAACAAGAGGCTCGCGGCCCACTCTGGGGGACAGAGGCGTGGCCTTTGGGGGGACCTAAAATGTGAAAACCATTACGAGCATTGTCCAATGTGGGACCGACCCCTGGGACGGCGCCCCTGCTCGCCTTGTGGCCACCAGCCATTCCTTGCACAAAAGTTTGAGGTTAAGACTTTCGAGCATCCTTTTAAATGAATTAGTGGAAAATACATTATAATTTTCAGCTGCATGCGCGTTTTCCTCCAGTTGCTTGATTACTTAAAAGCTTTTACTCACTTTCTGCCTCAAGAATGCTCGTCGAGGAATTGCACACACAGGAAAAACGCCTTCTGGTGGCTTTTCAAATCGATATCTAAATAGAGGAGAGAGCGCGAGAGAGAGAGGGAAAGAGGGAACTACAGGCTGCCAGTGGAATGTTCAATCTAACGTCGCTGAGAGCACTGAAAGAGCATTTCAATTTCTTAAGCCTCATTGAACAGCAAAGTGTGGGAGAATGGCTGCCCAAGAGATTCTAAGTTATCGCAGATATGATTTCTATTGAAAACATGGCCTGGATGGAACGATTTTCTGTGGGTTTAAGTGTAGGTTGTGCTAGAAATGGGTTTGTTTATCGATAAAATATCATTTAGGCAATTATTTTCTACATTTGGTATCGAAAAGTGATCAATCGATGAATTATAGATGACTGAATATTAAATTTAAGAAGTTTATCGGGTTAAAAATCGATAAAATATTTATTTAAATCGATAATTGGTTTTATATATATAGATTGAATCGATATAATTCCGGTAAACTCAAATAAAAATCTATAAAGTTTGTTTAACGAAGTTTTATCGCTAAGAACACGGTTATTATCGATGAACTATCATTTAGGCAACTGTTTTTCACATTTGGTATCGAAAAGTTATCAATCGATGAATAATCAATGACTAAATATTGCATTTAAGAACTTTATCGGGTGAAAAATCCATAGAATAATAACCAATCAATAATTGGCTATGCTTATATAGACTGAATCGATATCATTCCGATAAACTCAAATAACAATCTATTACGATTGATTAACGAAGTTTTATATCAAGGATAAAGAATTGTTTTCCACCTTTGATATCGAAAAGTGATCAATAGATTAATAATCAATGACTAAATACTACATTTAAAAACTTTATCGGGCTTAAATTCGATAATAATTGAACCGATATAATTTCAATAAATTAAAATAAAAATCGATAATTGATGAAATATTTCAATGTAAATTCCATAAAATAATTTGTAGCAAGCCTAGTTAACAGGATATATCTCCTCTTAGCCGTTATTCTCATTTGTTTTATGCTATTCTGTTAATTAGTAAAACTTACCTTTCAAGGAAATCCCTCTTTCTGGCACATCCTGCAGTTCCTTTGGAATTATCTCCACAGCATGCAAATTATTCTGAAAAATAAAACATCTTCCTTTAGCAACCATTCGTACAAAGTCCTTTGAGAGCTAAATGTCCTTTTGTCTAGCCATTTTTCTCCTGCCTTCCTGCCTGCCTTCCGTCCTGCCGCCGACCCCAAAAACAAGCGTAGCGGGGAACTAGAGAAATATGCCGACATATTTAAGTTACTTGAAGCGCACATAAGTACCCAACAGATTGCCTTCATGAGAACCCGACCATGCCTTTGCCTTCGTTTTGATTGTGCTTTTGAAAACTCATTAAAACTTTAGAGGGGAAAGGAAAAACTGAACATATTTTTCCACATGTGCAGCGGCAGTGCAGTGGCAGACGCCTTGGAATATGCCACAGGAGTTTTCTTTGGGGTTTCACTAGAGTGCTTGAAAACCCAACCGAAATAAGACAGTCCTGACAGAGAGAAAGCACTCAAACCACGTCTGTACGTCTGGAAGAGTGAAAGCTCTGGAAAGTGAAAGAGAACTCTGCTCGGAAATGAAAATAAATGTGTGCATGTGTAATTTATGTTTTCGGCTCTTTGTTTCCTGCGCCGCGACGAAAATCGTTAAGAAAACTGCAGGCAGTAGGGACAGAAAAAATGAAAAACTTTTCCCACTGCAGCAACAGAAACTTTTTACTGTGTTTTTTCCTCTTTTTGCATGGTGTTTGTTTTCCACTTGTTATTGTAGCCAGTGCCTTAATTTATGCCCATGAGAGACGCCAAAACGACATACAAAATAACTATATATATGTACATACATATATGTATATAGGACTGCCATATATGTATGTAGTACGATCTGCTGTATTTGTAGGTGCAGGCAGGCAGGCTGCTTAAAAGGATTAGCATTGCATGGCAGATGAAAAAGTCCTTGACCAAAATTGCTGCAAATTGGGGGCCTGCTCTCCGCCCAGCTCCTTCAGCATCCCCTCCCCCTCCCCCCTTTTCCTCTCACTTTCAGGCTTTATTTTCGGTTTTACTTTTGGGGAGATTTTCGCTTTTATTTTTGGCGTTTTCGTTTTTACTGCGGGGAGAACACTATTTCTTTTTCTTTTTTCGGAGAATTAAGCTTATGAGGGTAGTAAAAAGAGAGGCAGGCTGGCATTATGCGGTTACTAATTACTCTGGCAGGGGATTATAGTCCAAAAACTTCAAGAGCTACATAGAAATTAGATCCGCTTAAAAATGCAATTAGTTTTCCATCGAAAATTTGGTTTTTTTTGTTAACACAAAGATATAATTATACAAAAATAAGTAAACACCTTTAAAAATATTTAAAAAATCTGACTGAGGCAAAAAACTAATGAAATTTTAGTCCGAAAGAAATTATATTATATAAATATTTCTTAATAAAAAGTAGAACCTCTCGCCCTTTTGCATCCTCTTTAAATCATCTAAAATTTCTGCCCTGAAAAAACCCTTTTTCTCCCACCGTTCTCTCTTGCAGCGTAGCTTAGCAACGCCTTAAATCCGCAAAAAAAAGAAGTGTACAATTATTTCAGCCAAAGCTAAACGATTAACAAGAATTTTAATTAAAATACCTCTTGAAATATTTTAAATGGATTACCAACTCCCTTTTTATCCCCCAACCCCCAAACTGGGAATCGGATTTCCTTGTTTTTTTTTCTAACGAATTTTCTCTCTCGTTTAGCGTTTGTCTCGCCCGCTCGGTTGACTTTTTAGCTTGACTTTTTATTTGTATGTTTTTTCCTTGCCTTATTTTATTTTATTTTACTTTATTTTTTCGTTTTGGCCAACTCATCTTTCTCTCTTTTGCGGACAGGCCACATTGTTGTATATGGCTGGCTCTCGGTCTTGGACACTTTTTTCTTTTCCCTGCAGACCCCAATACCATTGTTATCGTTTGTATTCGGAGATTTCTTTGCGAATCATTCTCTGTGGCCCGTTTTTTTTGTGGCCCGTCAACGTTTTGGTAATTGAACGTTCTTTCGGTTTTTGCGGAGGCTCTAAGGGTAGTCCCTCCCTCTAAGGGGTAAACTCTTCCTCCTCTAAGGGGTGGAGCTCTTACTCCTCTAAGGGGTGTGCTCTTCCTCCTCTAAGGGGTGTGCTCTTCCACTTAGGGCTGTGCTCTTCCTCTAAGGGTTTGCCCTCCCACTAACAGTTTTCACTTTGTAATGGTGTGCGGGGTGGTGGAAGGGCAGAACTAATGGGATTCGATTTTCAAGCGAAGCCATCAATGAAATTCGAGATCTATTGAGAGCCATCAGTGGTGGCAGGATACAAGTTTTGGCTGTCCAGGAAATTTAATTAAAAGACGAAAACCAATAAAAAAGGAGATCAATTCGTTAGCTGGTAAAAAGATAAAGGATTTTACGGAAATAAAGTACGTAAAATGTTTCCAGAAGGGCCAGAAAATTATAAAAAAAAGAGTTAGGAATAAATATTAGAAACACGACTGTTTAAGGACTGTAAATATGGCTAAGAAAATGTCAAAACCCTTTCGAAAGAATCTATAAGATGAAATCCTAAAGATTATAAGCTCTGATTATTCCTGTGGAATGGCTTTTCCTTCTACAGAACTCCTTTAGATGAATACCCCAAAAATTGAATATAAATCAAAGCTCATAAGAACTTGTATCCCCCAATATGTTCATATATTGATTCCAATCTATATTCATAGACATTCATGGACATTTATTGTATGTTTGAACAAAACTTGGGGGGCAACGATTGAAACTTTGTTTAAGCTCTCGAACCGAATCGAATAAATTGCCAAAAAAGGTTGAAACGATATACACCTGGCAGGACATGCAGGATAAATGGGATACCCCACTCCGCCTCATGGGCCCATTCGGTAAATCAAAATGTCACCTAGCGAAGGGAGCCCAGGCCGTGGCACATACCACCAGTTAACAGGCGCAAAAATGACAACAGCTGGAGGTGGTCCTGCCACACACACACACACACTGACAGACAGGCTGGGGCAGGCAGTCAGGCAGGCAGGCAGTCGGGTGTGTAATATCATTAAAAACAAATTGAGCACATTAATAAATATGAATTATGATTGTTAATAAAAAATGATGGCGTCCGATGGGATGGGCCGAAGAGCGTGACCGTAAAGTGAAAGAAATACGAGGCGAGCGGCAGAGCCAGAGAACAGGATGCCGCTGCCGCTGCGGATGCGGAAGTGTAGCATACTTTTTGGGGTACTGCCCACTTGTAATGCTTGACACCTACTCTAGGGCCACGGCCACGCCCCCCACCCACGCCCTGCAAGACAGAACCAGGACTCCACTGAACAACAAAATGTTGGAGTCACTGTGCCCATGCCTGTTGTTGCATAACTTTCGGGGGCGCTGCAGAGTGTGTGTGTGTGTGTGTGTGTGTGGCAGACATCATAAATCAATTTATTGCTTTTACATGCAGACAGAAAATCCCTGGTAGGGGGTAGAGGGGGCGGGGGGCATGCCAGTGGGAGGTGGATTATAGCTACCCCGACCGCACTCATCCCCTGCTTTTCCACTGCTTTTCGACCGCTTTCAATGGTAAAAATAAAATTGCAATTTTTATTTGAGGTTGAATTTCGTGTGTGTGTTGGGGGTAGAGCGGGGGGAGCGGAGGTGCCAACAAGCTGATAGGAAAATCTACCCAAAATGGGATGAGTAAACGAGATGGCTATTGGCATAAAGAGTGCGGCAGATGGATGGACTGGGCGCCGCAAATGGATGCAAAAGTTAAACAGAAACTGCACTGTGGCGGGGCATGGCGAAGCGGGGCGGGGCGTGGCATGGCGAGGCGAGTTTTTACTCTGCAAAAGAATCTCAACCCATGGGGCAAACGGGATTTAATCTGCAATTTATGAAAGAGTTTGGGGGAGCCGCAGCTGGAGATACACTTGGAGATATGGGTTTACATATTCCATAAACATATATACTCCATAATCTTTATATAATCTATATGTGTAGTCTTTGATTCAGAGAGATCAGAAGTACTACCTATAAAACAGCAGTATGGGATAATTCTTTTGATATTTTTTAAATATTATTTTGAATATGTTTTAATAGTCGTTCAAACACACATTTATGGCCCAAATTTGAGATTTTGTTGGACATATTTTTGAGCAACCTATTTATAGAAAAGTAAAAAGTTTTCTTTGTAAAAACCATGCCACCTAATCTGGCAATTATTTAAAAAAAACGCATGCAATGTGGAATTTTCTGGAAATTTATTGTATAGTAATCAAATTATTCAATTGGAAGTGTATATGTACATATGTGCATACATATATTAATTTTCCTAAAAGCTTTTGCAATTTTGAAATGCAATATGAAAATGTTTGCCGAAAAAGGAAAGATTCCAAAAATGTTTGCCCAAAAAGAAGGATCCTAAGAATGTTTAAAATGAAAAAATAAGGAATTAAAAAATGTTTACCTTAAAAAACTGCATTAAAAAGTGCAAGCCAAGCCAAAAAAATAATTAAATAAATCTAAAAGAATCTTTTGCCATGAAAAACTTTCCAGGGATTATTGGCTATAAGTTTCACCTGTAAGTCCCGTTTATCACCTTAAACCTGAATCCTCGTAAAAACCCACCGCAAGCCGCACGAAAAACCGTTAATCGTTCATCATAATTGGAGGCGGGAGGGTTGCGGGGGGGAAGAGAAACCCCGCCGCATTTTGCAGCGCACGTTACGGCTCATCAGCTTTAATGTCAATCTCTTACGCTCTCTCTCTCTCTCTCTCACTCGCCCTTGTTAGAGCGGAAGCCATTTTGTTTTTATCATTCCTCGCTATAAGTCTGACACGAGCTTAACCGATGGTTAAGTTAGGGCATCTTAGGGCACCCCCAAACCCCCACAGCCACACCCACACCCACACCCACATTGATTGCGCTCGAGGTGTCGGTACTAATAAAAGTTTTGTGCCAGTCCTTCCGGCTTCCCAATCAGAAGGAAATTCCCTCTCAGCTGTCGATTTTCGTACACAGATATATATATATATTATATATACAGGATAGCTGCTGTATATAGGATTTTGTATTGAGACTCATTTGCGCTCGATTGCGCTTTGGTGGGCGCCCGCTAGAGCGTCAGCTTGTCAATTTTTTCCGTGGCCTCGTGAAAATTGACAGCGCCCATGAATTACATTTAGGGAAAAAAGTTTGCTTCTGGAACTGGGAGGGGGGATGGGGGCGGGGCCAGTCATCAATAGGCATTTGTAATGCTATCTGTGTGATTTTTTCCCAGGGCAAACAGGAAGGGAAAACCCCGCACCCCACACACTGAACGTCACTTCACTTCATTCCATTTCCAAAATCATTGACACTTGTAAGACCATCTCATCCTTTATATTCCTTTTCGCTTCGTCATTTCGAGAGTCGAGTCGTCTTTTCCCTGGCAAAAGGTTGACTTTGGGTTTTTCTTTGTATCTCTGTTGTATCTCTCTTTTTCCACTTCATCATCGTCGTGAGGGTTCGTTTGTTTGGTTCTTCCTAAGCGTTTGCGTGTGACATAACGCACACTTTCATTGGCTTTGCTTTCTTTCTGGCTGTTCGGCTTCTGGCTTTATGGCTCGCCAGTTTCCATCTCTTTTGATAAGATTTCATGTGCCTAATGTGACGGAAAATATAACTAATTAAGTGCTAAACAAGCCCCGCAGGTAGTCGATGCTTGTCCAAGGTTGCGTGCAACCGAGGCACCTGGTACTCCAATCAAAGTCAGCCGCAGCGGCGGCATCATCTCTGTAAACTCTGTGGGTGGGTTGTGGGTGGGAAACTCTGGTGGCAAGAGCACAATAGAGTGGAAAATGCTATGGACAGCCTATGAGCCTCTGAGACTGATTGCTGATAGCGTTTAATTAAACAGAAGCTGTAGGGCTTTGCCCTACGACGACAACTACGACTACGACTATAATGTGATTTAGTTAATTGGTAAGCTCTGTGTGTAAGCTGTACTTTGGGAAATTCCTGGAAATTACAGCTACTACGTGTAGTATTGGGAAAGCATAATGAATGACATTCGATAGGGCTTCAAGCTTGCCTTTTGTTGCAGTTGGTAAGTTGTGGGATTCCAACACTAATTCCAGGAATTTCCAATTACACAGCAAACCGAATTTTTCTGATAGATTTCGGATAAGTGTAGATAAGTGTTTGAGATGTGGGAAACCAAAGCCTTTTTCCCTATTTGGAGATCTTTTCGGAGGTCTTTTCTTTGATGAATCTTTCATTGCTGCCTTTCCTGGTACTCGCACAGCTTTTGTCGTCACTTTTTCCCAACATAGAACCACAAAACTTAATTAGAAATTCAAAACATCTTGACAAAATCAAATATTTCACGCCTTGCGGGCAACATTCCCACAATTTATGCAAAGAGCGAAAATCTGCTCAAGCTTTTGCTGTGCGCCTATGAAATTAATGCATAATTTACGTTTGGCCAACATTTTGAAATTTCATAAAATTAACCAAGGAAATACGAGTGTGCGAGTACGTATGCAAATTGGGCTTAACCCCAGACCGTCAGATACAAGATACAAGATACTTGAGAGCGGGGTACTTAACATTGAGAGGCGTTTTCGGCGAAGCGTTAGAAGAGTTGAGAGGTGCGGAAGGGGTGTGTGGGGGGTGTCCCTCTCAATTTGTCAAGCAAACGGCTGTCAAATATATTTATGGATCTCTTGCCTGAAATGTTGGCCAAAACTGTAAGTGGCTGTCGTTGTCACTGGCGTTGTTGTCTTTTGAGTGATTGACGGCCGCAGGGCAATGCGTGTGTGTGTGTGCGTATATCCATCTAAATTTGCATGCGAAATGACACACGTTTTTAATTGATGTTCGAAGTAATTTCCCAGAGCCCAAGGGAATTTTGCCCCCTCCCAAATGAGTAAGCTGTTTTTTTTTGCTAGCTTCTGTTTTTCGCGGGAATTAATTCTTTTGACCAACACATTTTATGCCCACTGAATGCCGCTGCTTGCCCCCTGCTGCCTGCTGCCTGCCCCCCTCTGCCTGCTGCGTGCTGCCTTCTGCCTTTTGTGTGAACCAATTTGTTGTTTTTTGCAATTTTTCGACTCTGCTTTAAACGAGCTCTTTTATGCCCCTGTCGTATGCATGTAATTATAGTCAAGGTTGTCGGCAGCCGCCCACAAGAGCTGCCACCAGAGCTAGTGCATTAGGGTGGTGCGAAAAAAGCGATAACTTAGTGGGGGAAAACCCACTCGTTTTCCATAATTAACAGGAGATAATGTGGCTGTAACTTTGGAATATTCTTTGGTTTCAAATCTATTCAAATGTATGTAGATTTTCAGCACCAACCCATAGCATAATCTAATATTATTTGTACTGCTGACACACTAAATTAATGGGGGGACACCTTGCCACACTTGCCGCCTGTCTTGTGGCATGTATTTCTGCTGCTGCTCACAATCTCAAACTATTCATTGCATTTTTAGTTGTTTTTTGTGGTTTTTTTGTGGGTTGCAATGGCTTTTGTTTCGGTGTTTTTTAAGCGTGACTTTTGCGCCAAACACGTTTCAGTTCCTGCCGTAAGTTTTTAATTAAATATTTGTATGACAAGTGCGTTTGCATAGCATATAAATTATTTGTGTATATTTCTGGTTTACTTCTGGGTATTTACCTTGATTTTTGGGTTTACGCCCCAGGGCTAAATTGATAAACAAAAACGACGATAAGAATTGCCAGACAAATGTGCCAGATTATTATGATAATTTGTATTTTTTTTGGGTAATTTCGACCTTCAAATGAGTCATTCTTATCTCGAGATAAGGCTGGAAAATATGAACTATAGTAAGTGTCAGACTATGAAAGATTCTAGCTAGAAACAAGGGAAAAATTGTAGGCCTATGGAAAAGTACTATAAGGTAAAGTATTTGGGGAAATAGGGGTCGAATTTTCACTTTTTTAAGGGGCACCTATTAGGCATTAGGGGTACTTATGTACAGCTCAACCTTGAGGCTGTCATATCTCTCTCTGTTTGTACTTGTTCTGTAATTGTGTAATATCAAACAAATATCAGATACCCCAGTTAGATAAGCGATTCTATACAGATATTGCATATTCTTGCAACTAGAGTTAAGCTCCCCACTTGGTTGTGCCTCCATTAGAGGCCATAAATCAAACCAGAGCAGCTGAGCACCTGAGCAGCAACCCTATCCACAGTGCAACGCATGAGATACATCTTTACTGCTGCATTCTGCTGCATTTAGAAAATTGCCTGGCTCTTTGATTAATTGGCAACACAGGTGAAAGGTGAAAAGTGAGAAGTAATCTGTTTAAGAGCTGCTTTTACAGTTAGCTAAAGTTCAGTCAAGTATGAAATATGTGCAGAAATATGCGTAGCGAATATTTTGCAATCGGAAGAGACTGTCTCAAGTGCTGCTTTAAGCCTTCAAACTTATCAGCTGTGATTTCTTTATTCCTTGGAATTTTGCGAGATTAAAACTAAAGCTCTTAATGCCCATGATATACCCAAATGATAGGCGTAAATCAATGTCACTCAATGCTCAATACACTGTAGCTCTTATGTATATCGGGCAATGGCTTTCTTATCACTCCTCCGTATTAGAGGAGTTTGCTGTTTCCCGTGAAACACTATTCACGATTTGTTCCATTTATCAGATAGCTTATCAGCCCAGAGACTGAAACTCTTCTTACAAGCCCCAACATTTGTTTGGCTTGTTTATAGCTTGTTTGAATTGCCACGATAAATCAGATACATGGCTCCCATATGGTTATAACCCAATTCTTAACGGAACTTGCATTCGCTTTGATAAGAGCCATTCCCTCTGATAAGCCACTTACTGTCTCTCTCTCTCCCTCTCTCTTTTGATATCAGGAAGTACTCTGTTTTTAGTAGGTTAACTCCTTTTGCACTACAACAGCAATTAAAAAAAAGGGGTGGGGGAAAATCTTCCCTCTTTGGCAAGGGTCTGGTCTCCCTCGTCTCTGAACAAGCCATCTAATGAGCTTGCTGAAAATGTCCACCCGGGCTGCTTCCTTTGGCAACTCATTCGCTGCCAGTGCTATTGCCAGTGCCAGTGGGCGGGCGAACATTAACTTTGCGAGGCGACTGTTTTGGAGTACATAAAATGTAAGGCTTATGGGATTTTGGATGCCCTCTTTGTAGAGGAAATGTGGGAAATGGAGAGCAAACAAAGTATGCAAGCGTCTCAGCTGCTGTGGCTGTTGCTAAGAGAGCGAATGAAGCAGTGAGAGAGGTGAAGGACAGGAAGAGAGCATAACCGACGACGCCTTAAGCTCTGCTCACGAGCAGCTCTGCTTACGGCTCTGCCCACGAGATGCCTAGGCAGCGATCGCTGCTGCCGAGTGCTATCGTCTCTCTTTGCTACTCTCTCTTTGATCCTTGCTAGTGCTGCAGTCAGACCGAAGCTCGAATATGAGAGCCGAATGCAGTAGATGAAGAGAGCAGTAATAAGAGAGCAGTAATAAGAGAACGTTTACGAATTCCTGTGCCAATTCAAGTGCTTGGAAGTGTAAAGTAAATAACAGAAATTGCTGGCGGAGTCTCTTATCTCTTCATCTCGGATAAATGTAAGCCGAAATCGATCAAACGTCCATACAACCTTCTTGTATAAATAAAAGAGTATTCCATTACGGCACATGGCTGCAATATTGTACGCCGCCTCCCCCTTTGTTCGCACATTAAGCGCGTATTAAGACCATGTTGATGACATTCTCAACCCCACTCGCCGGGGGCAATCGAGCAGCCGGCAGATGTCCGACTTCAAGTGGAGCGATGCTTGGGCAGACACTCGAGAGAGCCAGAGAGCCAGAGAGTCAGGAGCTCCTCTGACAAGAGCAGCTTATTAATTTTGTACTCTTGAGAGTCTGGGGCCGCTGCGAAATTCAATTAATTTCAAATGCAATTTTAAGTGCTGCACTTGTGCAGAGAGGCGTCTCACTTAGTAGGCACTTCCGTTTGGGGCAGGATCTGGACTCTCCTCCACTGACTTTTTGGAGTCTCTTCCGCCTCGTAGACTCTGAGTTTCCGTTGGGGTTCTCTTCTTTTTTTTTCGTGGTCTTTGTCGATGCATAAAAAGTTTATTAATTATGCAAATTTTAATTAGCTTTCAACCAGAGTCGCCGCCTCCTCTCGCTACGGTCCAATCTCATTTGACAATCCAATTTCCTTCCCAGCTTTGGACAAACATTACAACCACGACCACAGCCGACTACTGTGGCTATGGTTGGGCATTATCTATGGGTCCCCTGATATTGGCTGCTGTCACTAGTCGCCGTCGTCGTCGTTGACGTTGTCGTTGTTGTACATTCAATTAGTCAAGTGAACGCATCAGCATCCCAGGGGAGGAAACCTCACGATTTATTTGAGCTCTTAATTAAAATTACGATATTTACACTCGTCCGAAACGATGGACGGATGGACGGTTGGACATTTGACTGGCGCTGGACGCGTGGTAGAGTTTTGGTTGTTGTTTTGTTGTTGTTGTTTTGGTGGCAGTTAAATAAAACATTTGTTTGGACATTCGGTTAGACGGTGGCCAGACTTCTGTTGACTTTTACTTTTCGATGTAGGCCTGGGTTTTGGCTTTAGTTTTGGCTTTGGCTTTTTGATGGGTTATTTAGGGCTGAAAGAAGGTAGGCCTAGAAGTATGGGGATTTACTCTGATTGGCAAGTGTTATCGGAAGAATTTCTCTCTTTTTATATTAAATTTTCTCATATCAGAGCGAGAGCAGCGAGTGGAGGCGATCGAAGCGTAGCGTGTTAGCCGAAGGAGCGAGCGAGTGCGCCGAAGGAGCGAGGCGAGTAAGTCGAAGAAGCGTAGCGAGTGAATCGAAGAGCGAGGCGAGTGAGTCGAAGAAGCGAGACGAGTGAGCCTGTGGTTGAAAGCAGGAGCGAAACGGGTTCGCAGGGGGCTCATAATAATATTCTCTCTCTGTAGATTGTTTAAAAACCCTCCACTTATTAAGTAATACTTCCCTTATTCTACTCCCTTTTCTTCTTTGCTTAAAACCGTCTCTTTTCTTCCTTTTCAGGTAAGCATATTGATGGACAAGACAAAAACCTATAGACCCTAGCCTTTTACCAACAGAATTTAGTAAGTCAACAGCTCCATAGCTCTCTCTCTCTTTCTCTCTACTCAAAACCAAAAGCAAACTAGGCCCCAATCGATATTCAGCATAAATACCTTATGAAAGAATGTGAACCTATACCCAGAGAAAGGGGAGTAGGATCCATGCCACGAGCTGCACTTTCCCCCATAAACGGAATTTTAATTAACCCTTTTGCCCCATATGCCTTGGGGGCACGTATGGATGGCACGGAAGTTCAGTGGCAGAAACGTTGCAGAAATACAGAAGGCAGAAGGTACCTCGAAGATATTTAAGTTTTAGGGGGCCCCGCAAATCGTTTTGGGTTTTTATTGCCAGCTGCTTTGAGTTGCCAAAAAGAAGAGCGAATCGGAACGGAACGAAACGAACGACCAAATCCCCATCGAGGGCACAAGGCAAACAGTTTGGATAGCGACAGGCGGACAGTCGTCCTGGCCGTCCCTCGAAGATATTGTATCTACTGTGCATGCCGAAATTTAGGCTGCTTTTTACCATAAGCTCTAGCCCAAGCCACACACACACAGATACAGATAGATATACACAGATACTGTTGTAGTTTTTCGGGGGCACCCGAAAAAGTAAGAAAACACAATTGAGAGCAAGTTGCCTGCAGTTGTTATGGTTGCTGTTGCTGTTGCTGCTATGTTGCCACAGCCACAGCCGATGCCAGTGCCACTGCCGTTGCTGGTGCCACTGCCGCAGGCTGCAGTTTCAATACCCTAACCAAAGGTATTTTGAAGGGTATATGAAGTAGACTATAGATCTAACTCTCAAGTACCCCTCAAAACCCCAATTTTATTGGTTGTAATAAAAGTTCTGCCAAAGGAAACTGTTTTATGGCAAGAAAAAACCGTCTCTAATAAATCAAATGTGACCAGAAATTTCACTAAATGTAAGGGTATTTGCGGCTTACACTTGGCCTTTTTCCACTGCCTTTAGAACTAATAAATTTTGCATTGTGCGCGCCGTTTGCTCGAGCGCCGCATTTACCTGCTACTCGGGAATATTGCCTTCTGTGGGGGGTGGGGCGGTGCGGTGCGGGGGGTAGAATGCCACGTGGCTGTGTGCTTCTGTGTGCACCGTTATGCCATAGTGCTACTGCCACTGCCACACAGCCTTGCTGCCTGGTAGCTGGCTGACCCGGCGTATGCGCGTTATTTTATGCCAAATATTTCATGTTTTATTGGCAGGTTGTGTGCCGCTGCCGCCGCTGCAGTCGTTTGAGCTTAAAGCCACAGCAAAATATTAAGAGACTGAGGAAAAGCGTTTGGACCTCAAAGTTGTCTGTGAAATTCGCACGTTTTCCATCTCTATAAACGGAAAAGCTGAAATCAGAACAACTTCCATGAAGAATAAACTGCAAACCACATAAAAATTCATGCTTGAAAGAACGTGCCAGCATAACAGAAAAACTGAAATGAAATCTAGTTGGGAAAATCAGTATATTTTATGGAAATTCATATGCAGATAAACGCACGGAAAATCTGTTAAATTATTTAATGCAATTTACAGGCTTTCAAAGTGCTCCTTCTCTATCCCTCTCTCAATGGAAACACCATTTTCATGGTTATGACAGCTGCTGATGTTAGTTCTTGTTGTTTTGCTTGTTGTTTTGTTGTTTCTATACAAACGAAACTATGAAAAGTTTTCCCTTGTCATAAAAATACAAAAAATCACTGGACAGCGCGCCATAGACAAGGATGTTCAGAGCAGAGCAAAGGGATACAAAGGACAAGAAGGGGGGAAGATAAATTCATGTGTAATCATGTGCAAATCCTTAAAGTTTATTTCACTGCAATTTCCTTTAGGTTCTCTCTGCCCCCGCACAGCATCCATTGCCAATAAACTCTCCGCTCTTTATGAAAAATACGTAAACTACAAGGGCGAATAAATAAACGGATATCAGGTGGAAGAAAAACGTTGATATTTTGTGGGTATAAACGGCTGCCCCCCAACCCTCCCCCTGAGGGGTTTGATTAGAAAATATGAGAGCAGCGCACCCGCTTCACAGGATACAGGATACAGTGGGGGATACAATGTTGGGGGCCGCTGTTAACTGATGTGCAAAAGGGATCCAATTTATATTTAATAAGATTTGTGAGGTGTCACACACACCCACACACACAGAGAACAAATGTCTTTCATCAGGTAGGTTCAGGGGATTGTTCAGGGCTTGCTATAAGGATTGTGTGCCAATAAAATATGAGGAAATTATGTAGCTCTTAAGTGGGGAATATTTATAGAGCGGCAGGGCTACTAGGTAGGAATTCCAGGAATTCTTGGCCAGGACATTGATTATGCAGCAAACAGTAGTGCTCTGTGATATGTAATTTGTGACATATTTGCGTGGCAGGCACCATCCTCGGGGTCAGTTGGGTCAGGCAGTCAAAGCCTCAACTATTTCTGCTCTCTCTCTGTGACATGTTGAAATATTCATGTCGTTTCAAGCTAAATATTTGCACTAGGAACAGAGCCCAAAACTGACAGGACATTCCACACACAACACACAATACACATGTCCTGTCCTGTTTCTGGGAGTGTCCTTCAATTTGTCTTCTTCCACACTCAGTTGTTTGGGCCTCTCTGTTGCCCTGGCTATTTGCTCCTGTGAATTTATGCCACTCATTTCGTTTCGTTTTGTTTTTGGGCCGTTTTTCTGTGTAATTATTATTTTTAGTTTAATTACCAGGCATAAATTATATAACTTGTGCGCAATGCTCTCCCCAGTCGATCCTGTCATGTCTGGCCGTAAATTTCCTCTTGGTCAGCAGTCGTTTGGCTCTCTCTCTCTCTCTCTCTCGCTCTCTCTGTCTGCTATAATTGCCAGGGCAACAATTTTGCTGATTTTAAAACCACGAAAATAAAAGAAAAAACTTTAATTGATTTGTGGCACATTAAAAATGAATTATGTTTGTTGAAAAAATGTTGCAACATAAATTAGTCTTAAAGGAAAGCTTTTAAAATTGAATGGGAAAATTGTGGATATTTTTTAATGGAAAACAATTTAATGAACAATTTTTAGAGACATTTGGTTTATTGGCATATTTATATATTTTTTATTATATTATATTTTTATTTATTCTGTATTTATTAGATTTAAGCAATTAGCTTGCCTAAAAGTGCCACTAAAATGCTAGCAAACAAAATCTGAATATATTTGCTTACTGCCGATATTTGCCAGCATTCAATATTCCCCACCAAATGTTATTTGCCAGCATTAAATATTTTCCCAAATATGTTTAACAACTGCTAGACGTAATATTTGCCTGCCAAAGACTACGAATTCTCATGATAGCTTTTCAATTATTACCTCAAAAATGTTTAGGAGATTTAAGCCAAAAACAAAGCCATACTTGTTTATCAGACAAATAAAAGTGCCAATAAACCAAGTTCTATGGTTTATGGACAAACAAACAATTACGATATTTGCTTTGTTTTATAAAATATATATTTTTCTTGAGCAAAAGTTTGCATAAAAGCATACAAAACGCTGCCAAAATAATCACAAAATTTAACAGATTTTAAAATAAAAGAAATAGTAAATCCCAATTGGTAATTGGACTGCCAATCTGGCTTAAAATATCAAATTCATTTAATTACTGTCAGCCAAAGACCATGTTTTTTGTGAATAATAAATGCAGGCCAGGGCATTCAATTAAAATAAACAGAGCATTTAAATATCACTTTAATTGAAGCTTAAGAGCCTTCATTTAATTTTCGAATTTTCCCATTTAATGTCACGTATCTTCTGCCATTTTCAACTTGAAGTGCGAGTAGCATCTTGTGGCAACATTTGGTACTTCATGTGGCACACGCACAAATTTCCGAAATGACTGTCGGGGGCACACACATGTCGCCTGATTAACATTTAATATCGCATATTGTCGGTTCCACATTGCTGATTTTTCTCTATAGAGAGGGAGAGAGAGAGAGAGAATCAACCCCCCCGGACCCCTAAACACTCCCCCCATTGAAGCTCCACTCAATTACGTTCCATTGAATGGCATTTTGAAATGGAAATTATGTTTATTAATAATTATGCAATTTAATACTCACTAAACACACACACGAGTGAGTGTGCAACCAATGAACCCTGCCACACCCCACACCCCCCTCCCCACAGCCGCGCTTTGATAATTTCAACGTTTTATGCATGAATAATTTATATTCTGATAAAATAATGGAATGAAATTCGGATGTTCGTTTCGTTGATAGAAATTTGTCGAAATTTAAGGCCTGACCAAGTTTTGGCCAACTTCTAACATGCCCAAAACCCAAAAAAGTTTTTGTGAAATCCCTCAACAGAAGAACAAGCCCGGGCTCATGTTTTGCGTTTTGGCGTGGAGAGACGGGGGGCAGGGGATCGCCCACACAAGTCGCCACACATGTCCCTGCCCCCTCGCCCCCCGCCCATCGAGGAATAAACTTTCAATGAGCACTTCCTGCGCCTCGAACACACAGGAAGCGACTCGCTGGATGGAGTTGCGAAACACTTCCTTTGCTGAAAGACTCGCAGCTTCCTCTTCCGCTCTTCCCCTCTGGATGTTCTACAGTTTTCTAACGGCATTTCCCTAATAGACGCCAGCAGCTTTTGAAAGTGTTGTCACATTTGCCTGCCTCCTGCCTCCGCCTGCCGCTTGCCTCCTTCTCTTGGCCATTTATTTAGTGTAAGCCTAATTAAATTGCAAAGGACAACATGAACACACATCGCCGCGCAGGTCCTTTGCCATGGAGTGGAGTGGGTGTATCTTTGCGGCTCTATAAGCAATACCGTTATAAAGGACGGGTGTGTCTTTGAGGCTAAGATGCCATGACATGCGGCAAAAATTGCTGGGAAAAAAAGTCCAAGTTGTGTGCATTTTTGTGCATGACTTGATACCCTGTGGAAAGGGGTAGAGTAGATGGGTATATTGCACTCATAAAGGATTTGGCAATTTAGAAAAAGAATCAGCATTAGATATCTGTCTATATAGAATATACCTAAAACTAATACTTCTACAGATGAACCTTCTGCAGAGAGTCTTCTACTGGAGAAAGAATAGGAAGTAGTAGGATGAAGAGCAGAAGGGTGTGTGAAACCATAGGAAATAAAAGATTTCTCTTCAGAATTTGAGACTTTAGAAGAAGGACCTACAAGAATTATCTGTCTATTAAGAGTTTTCTTTAAAAATTAATGTTACCACAGATAAACCTTCTACAGAGAATCCTCTAATGGAGCAACCTTTCACAGAGAAACCTTTTACAAAGACTCCTCTTTATAGAGAATCTTTCTACTCATAAATCTGCTATGGAAAAATCTCTTATAAAGTGTCAACCTAAAGATATTTTTCCCACAGCGAGTCTTTCTATAGTTTCCTCCTGTAAATCCCTCTCCAGACAACCCTTTTACAGACAATTTTCCAATAAAAAAAGTTTCCCCATTTGTTATGCACACAATAACTATTTGTAAAGGGTATCCCCACAGTCGACTACCCTTCATTGCAGCACTCTTAATAGTTGTTGTTTTTTTGCTTCCGCTCCTACGTGTTTTTGGCGTTGCATGAGCTTTAAATATTTTATGACTTTTCCTCCGCTCTCTCTCTCTCTCTCTCTGTTTCTCTCTTTTCTTCGTGTTGCGGGAAAGTGCATTTTTTGAAGGCTGTGCCGTTGCAGTTGTGTCACAGTTTCTCCCCCCACCCTCCCACCTCCTTTTTTGTTGGCAGTTGGCATTTTGGCAGTTGTCCTTTGGGGGGCGCCCCAAGTAGTGGAAGAGTTATGGGCATTGCTCTAAGGATATTGCATATACAAGTTCGCTCTCTTTCTCTGTTGCTCTCTCTGTCTCTCTCTCTCTTTTTGCATTTTTTGTGCTGTGGATTCCATGTGGAGTTTTGCAGTTATTCAAATAAAGTTTCAACTGCTGTTTTCTGAGGGGATTTCGGGGGGTGTAGAAAGAAGGTTGCAAAATCCAGGATATATAAATTATATAAACATTTTTAGCATATTTTTAGCAGGTTTTCTCTATAAAATTCTCTTCATTTTCATTTATTCAAATATTTAAATTATTTAATGCAGATTCAAAGTGGATTTCCATGTGACTGTGATTTATGTCTCTTGATGCTGGCGCATCCTTACACACACACAAGCACACACACACACACACACACACACACACACACATAAAAGGAACTTCAATCCTCTTTTTCTTATGGAAAATCTCGGGTGCAAAATCTTATTATTCAACGTTATTGCTCTTGACCTAACGCCTCCCCCCGACCCCCCGACCCCCACACACACATCCAGCATACCCGACCCCCTTTCCCCCCACTTGACTTGCGAGAGTCCAACCCAACAAATGACTTTGTTTGCTTAGCCTGGCACACGACCCATCATGCCACATGCCGCATGCCACACCGTGCTCGTGCTCGTGCCCCTGCTGTTGCTGGTGCTGTGCCACTCGAAAAGTCAAGTGGCAAGCGGCAACTGCCGCTGAGCCGAGATGAGCCTTTCTCTGGGCCTCCCCCCACCCCCAACCCCCTTCCCCTCCTCTCTGAATGCCAAGGAGTCTCTGCGTCGAGCGTCGAGCGATTTCTATAAGAAAAATACTCTACGCGAATGAATGAAAATCGCTGCACAATTTAAAAACTTCCGCATCAAGCGGCAACAACAATAACGAACAAAAATCCCAATATAATGTGCCCCCTGCCCAACCCCCGCACATCTGTCGTCAAGTGCCACACAGAAACGGAACGGCGCATGGGCTTCCACATTATATTATATTATATTATATTTTGGCGCTGGTTTCCTTTGCCTTTCCCCTCTGCTTTTTGTATCTTTTTTAGATTTCTTTTCTGTTTGCAATTTTGGTTTATTTTTGGAATAATTTTAAAGTTTTTATGGAGTTTTTGGAGTTCAAAATGAATTTGGAATATTCATATAAGAGATTTGTTTTTATATTCCAATTTTCTATTGCAAGAAATACTACAAAAGATTTGTACTAATCAAATGAAATATTCTACAAAATTTATAGCCAAATAAAAGATTTCCTCATCAACCACTAAAAGTTCTTGGAATATCTGCTATATCTTTCCTATTTACACATTTTTTATATATTTTAAATTTCCTTAGTTTTTGGAGAGAGTAATTTGTTTCTATCCAAAGTTTTGTGGTTTTTTACGCAATGTTTTCTTTTTTAAAGGATTTTTAGGTGCTTTAGCAGCTTGTTGCACTTAAAACTTATCCAAATTTGCCACAAAACTCCAGTTGAACATAGTTTTTACGAGTGCAACGTATAACCCAACTTGAAACTGTACATTTTATCGTCCAGTGGACACATCTGCTAAATGTTAACTGCTCTGTGGTGCCAGAGTCAGAGAGTGGAGACCCTTTTGGGGCAGAGTCAGAGATTGTGTAGGTCTCCCTTTTGGGGTAGAGTCAGAGAGTGGAGGTCCTTTAGGGGCAGAGTCAGGGAGTGGAGGTCCCTTGGTGCCAGAGTTAGAGTGTGTGTCGGTCCTGTGGGGCAGTGTCTGAGTGTGTAGGACCTTTGGGGCATCGTTGGTGCTGCACCAAACTGAGACACAGACTGTATTAGAAAGGGACACAGCCAGTGACCGAAAGAAAGAGACAAAGAAACAGAGTACTCGTCTTGCGAGTCGCTTTTGCTTCTTTTCTTTGCTTTTTATGCGCTTTTTCTTTGTTGCCACTCCCCTTTGTAGCTCCCCCCTTTGTACCGCATTCATTTTTGAATACTGCAAATGCAACTAAAATTTCATGCATTTTTTAATATAACTTTCTGACGTTTTCTTTTGCACTGCGTCTTGGGTTGACTTTCCTGAGGGGGTGGAGATTTTCCACTGGGGAGATTTTTAGAGCCAAAGAAGCTATAAAGGTGCCTCAGCAGAACAATGGGAAGTCATTCTGGGGAGAGATATGGTAATGTGTGTGAGGGGAGACAATTCTTGTATAGTTTATGACATATTTCAAGATTCTGTAAAGAAAAATCGAAAAGAGAATCTTTACAATCCGTAAGGAATACAATTTAAAAATATTTTCCAGAAAATTCAAAGAAAATATTTTACTAAAAAGCGAGTGAGGCGGGGTCGTCGCATGAGCGAAATGAGTGCACAGGGCTTTTCCCTCGTAGTAAAAGAATAATCAGATATTTCAGGGATATATAAAATATATTATTCATTTTATGTGAATTATATGAAATTTTTTATTCGAATATTTATGTGTTTTAGTAAAATAATAGCCATTTTTTAATGAAGTAATCAATAACAATAATACCTATAATAAATAATACTTTTTACTCATTAAATCCCTGTTTATTAATAAAAATTCATTTTTCTCTACTTTTCTTCCAGCAATTAGCAAAATAAATCAGGTAAATGCTTCCCGCCCACTCGTCATCGCTCATCTTAAGATGTTCTTCGCCATTTCTTCTTCAACCATTTAATTGCCCATGATTTTCATTCTCCTCCCTGCCCCCGCCACCCACATCCTTGGCTCCTGCTGTGCTACTGAAGTGAGTTTTAATGAGCGAAGACGACGACGTCTCGAGCGAATGAAAAGAAAAACTTCAAAGGCCACCACCAGCACCACCACCACCACGCAGCGCCCGTCTGACTCTGTCTGACTTTTCCTTTCGCTTTTAGAGTCTTTGCGCTAAAATGAAATGACTCATTTAGTTAGTGACGGACGGACGGACAAGACAGACAGACTACAATGCGAGCAGCTCTGATTTATGTAGAGCGACACGGACTGGTGTTACGTTCTGCTGTGTGGTGGTGGTACGTGCTATAAAAAAACCGGTAGGAATGTGCCCCCACATATAGACAGAATTCCGACTGTGGAATACCCCTTTCGGCAGTGTGCTTTGTGCTTTGTTCTGTGAGTAATGGGTATTTTAGGGGAATGAAGCATCTAAGAAATATTCTTAGAAGAGGGAGAGTACTTTTATTATCGCTGCGAATCGCTCTATAACAATGCTCGGCACGGCCCTATTAAATGTGGATAGCAGAAGTCTCTGCTGACGCTCTGTCACTTATGGACAGGAACGAAAAGCAGCAAGCCTTCGTGTGGCTTCGGCAATGCGACTTCGGCTCTTGCCAGCTCGCTTTTTTCAGTGTAAAGCAATAACCCGATTCCTCCCGCAGGCGTGTTCGGGTTTTTGCTTACCACACCAGCGCCTTTGAGTGTGTTCATGCCGCGCACTGTTGTACAAACGTCAAAGGCTTTTCCCTTCAGTTCCTATACTATCAACTACAGAGTGTTTCCTATAAGATTGAAATATGGAATACTCTTTAAATGCTGGGTAGGCATATGCAAATCCAAGTAAAAACTTCTGTAGACATCTAGTCCTTCCATTATGCCATGCAAATTCGCTCTAGACACCAGATTTATATATTATCTGACCATAAGTATTGTCTCTGTAAAGATTGGATTGTATTGGCTGTGGCTATGCCATTTTTAGTTTGTCGTTTGTCCTCGTTAATCATCGCATCGCCTGCGTGGAGTTTATTGGCATTCGTTTTGTTGTGTTGTGTCGGTTTGTCGTTTTCATTAACCTTAATTAGCGTGTGCCGCTGACATTCGTCATTATCCAACATAAATGCAATTGGCCAAGTTGGCATCCCAGCCATAGCCATAGACCCCCTTCCCTCTCTCTCTCTCTCTCTCTCTCTCCCTCTCCTGCTTGTTGCCATGATTATCATCATCATCATCGTCGAATGAGAGTGACATTTTGTGGCACACGTTTTCCTCTGCTCATTTTCTGTATTATTTTTTGCTGCTGTCTTTCTGTCTTTCTGTCTCTCTGCCACCGCATTGGCATGGAGACAGGGCCACGAACGATGCGACATCGGAGGAGTCAAGTCTGATATTGACCATGGCTCTAGGCAGTTGCTACCTCCAGTCATTCCATCCATCCATCCATCCATCTATCCATCGCCTTCCCTGCTTTGATATTGCAACTCAACAACTGGCTGACTGCCACATTGCTGCCCGCTGCCCCCTGCCCACTGCCCCTGCCTGTTGTTGGTGTTGGTGTCAGCTGCAAATGAGTTTCTGGGCCGCCGTAAAACGTAAACGTAAAGTGGAAGAGTTAGAAATGGGATACTCGTATCATAAGGCCAAAGAGGGAGGGAGGGGGCTATGTAACGACTTTCAAATGCTCTGGTTTCCAAGTGGAAGAGGAAAGTGTTTGGACAAGGCCCAAAGTCGTTAAAGATAGATAGATCGATGCATACAGAAATATCCGTAAAATTAAGTAGGAAAAGTAGGTAAATATCTATGATTTTTTATACAACTAAAAGTGGAGATTTAAGATAGAGGAAATGGGAGAGTTAAAAGGAAAAATCTAAATCTAAAAGTCTTCAAAATATGCACTTACCTACACCTCCTAGATATGATAGATATTTCTTAAGGTAAAGCATCCTTGTGGTCATCTTCAATATTCCATTTAATATCTGCAAGAAAATAATGCTTAAATATTGAATTTAGAATCGAAAAAACATTGCCAAGAATTCACAGAATTTTAATGAAAAAAATAGGCAGGATTATCATTTATCGTATGTGTAAATCGATATTCCCATTAAATCGATCATTTTTAATAAATTCCCATTACGCTCGTTTCAATTATTCATAAATATTAAGTCTAATTGATCATCATTCAATTTCGAATTCAAATTCAAGTAAAAGAGAAAACCACTTGCAACCAACCTTCCAGCATGCAACCTCCTGCTGCACCATGCCTCATGCTGCCTGTTTGCACATTAATTATGCTCTGTGACTTAAGTAGCATGCCCCCGTTGCCACACCCCACACCCCTTGCCACATGCCACTCTTTGTGCTTTGAGCTTACTTTGCAATGTTTGCTTTCGCTCTATTTACCTGCCAATGACAGTGACTGCGGAAAGTATGTCGACCTATCGCTTGCTCGAAGTAAACTAGTTTTGTGCGTGGCATTCGCCTTGCAATTTTCGCATTTGACTTTGAACTGAATACAGAGTGTTAATCGGTTTTTTGCTTTGAAAACCCAATTAAAAACTAAAACTAAAAACTGATATAAATCGAAATTATTGTGGGATTTGGCTGGGAGCAGTCATCCATCCCCAGGGATCCCGTCAGGGGACCCGAAACTTTCACGTAGCTCATTTGTCAAAATGCAAAAACAAATCCTCAATTTCTTTGTGTTTTTTTTGCGCTGCTTATTTGCTGTTTATGGCTTCTGCTGCTGGCTTTGCTGTTGTTTGTCACGTTCTGGGTTTGCTTTTTGTTTTTTCATCTCATGGACGACGAGAGGAGAGATCTCTATGGGCGTCTCTCTCTCTCTCTGTCTTTGCCCTGGGGGCCTGCCTGTCAATAAAGTTCTTGACACCTTTACTTCATTTGCCCACAGATTTCTCTTGACATGACTTTTCGTTTGCTTTCTTTCTGGACACACAAGAGCACAAGAGTGTATGTATGAGTGTGTATACCTTGCGTGTGTGTGTGTGGTATGCAGGGTAATAAGTCATTGAAATGTACTTCAGAAATTTGCAAAGAATAATAATTATTCTTTTTTAAAGAGAAATCTCTTACTTTTGTTGATTTTTCTCTTGAAAATCTCTTAATCATCGAATGCTCTCTTTGTAGCTTAATTCAAACATTTTACATGCCGTTTCATTTGTTGATTTTTTCCCAGAAACACAGCCCCCACTCCTGCCCACTCTTATTAAATATTCATAATAGTTTATACAACATTCGCCGGGCATTGTTTGCATTTTACGGAATCATCATTTGCCTTCAATTTGCTGCACAACTAATTGCAAATGTCCGCCGTGTGGCACAAACAAAAGCCAACCCGACCGACCTTTACGAATCCACACAAATATTGTACATAGCACCAGCCACAATCGTAGATACATCTTTTATTTTGTTGCCTTCTTTTGGATGAAAAATTTAATTGTGCAAAACAAAAGTTGTGCCTCCTCCTCTCTCGGGCTACTGGCTGTCTGACCTGTGTTTCAGCTTTTTGGTACCCTTTCAAGGGGAATGATGACTTCAAAGAGATGTTGGAAATGTAAATATAATAGTCCCAACTATTTATCATATTGCTGCAGGCAGTATACCAGCAGTTGGCTCTTAAGCAGTCAAAATTAGGTGGAAAATATATCCCAAAACTAGGATGGACATTGAATCTATGGGTAGTTCTTCTAGCAGCAGAAAATGTATCTCGTAGAGTATCTAAAGCTTCGTCTAGGCCAAAACCCCAGCCTTTCCTTTCTTGTTTGTATTACAAAGGCTTAATTGCTTTTGACTTTTGTGTTGTTGCTGTTGCTGCTGCTGCCTGGGCTGTTGCCTGGGCTGTTGCTTTCCTGTCTTTCGTTTGGCTCTTGTTGAACTCTCAAGGTAACCAGAAGTGCCACCTCCTCCCCCTCCTCCTCGCTGGCTATTTAATTTCTACGAAAAAAAAGAACCAAATAAAATGTCTAAGATTGCGATTATCTTTTTAATAACATTGCGAGGCAAACGAAATTCCCACCAACACCAACACAGCTTGGAAAAAAAGCGCTGGAGTGCCGGTAATGTGGAAATAAAAAGAAATTACTTAAATCACGAATTTAATTACCACGCATCCACCTCGATAAGGCGCCCCCAAATGAAGCGATAAAACTGTGAGGGCCAACAATTGTTTGCTGGGAAATTACGTCCCAAGGTTGGCTGTGGTAATGATTTATTTCTTATTTATTTCAGGAAGATAATGCCCAAAAGCAGGGCAGAAATAATCAAAGAAAAGGTCGGCATTTGGGAGCATATTTAGTGCATTTATTCTGGCCCTAAATCCTAAATAATTTACTAAAAAATATACAAATATTTCTAATTGAAACATATCTTTATTTTGTATACCAAAACCATTCCTTTGCAGTCAAAATCTCTCACTTCTCTTGGCTGCTGTTTGTATAAGTAAACAAAACATAAAATAAATTCATTTTCAAATACATTTTCTTTAGTATAGTTTTTCCGCATGCCTGACTATCAAGAGGCATGTCTGACCCACTGCCCGCCCACCACCCAAGCAAACCATTCGTACGTCCATCACATCAGTGTTTTGTGCGTTTTGCTCTGAATATTTTCATGGTCCCCACACCAGCCCCAGTCCCAGTCCCAGCCAGATCCAATGATGACGTGCAGGTTTATTTGTTTCTAAATCTCATCCACCGCATCATGATGTTACACTTCCACTTCCCTCAAACAAACAAACAAAACCAAAAGCTAAGAAATAAATGGCTAAAAATAGATCTGCAAAATACTATGAAAATAAATTGAATCAAATACATTTTATATAGGTATAAAATAAAGTCAAGTGAAACGAAACTCAAAGCGAAACCAAAAGGCTGTCTGTCAACCAATAGAATAACAATAGAATCATTTTCAATTAAATTCAAAATGTCTTAAACATGCAACCAATTTCCCTTTTCCCCCTTCGCACACACATCTTGTTTTTATGATGCTATTATTATTATAGTTTTTTTTTGGGGAAAATATTATTTACTGCTGTCTGTGGTGTGGTGTGGTCGAAAGTGCACTGCATGAAAATAATTGGATTTTATAATTGCTCGAGTGCGTTTTGTGTGTGGCCATAAATTGCATTGGCAGAGCATGAAAGCAGCTCAAGAGATTGTGTGGTTATACTTCAAAGTATCTTACAGATTATATTTCTTATTTATGTGTATATATGTTGAAATTAGCTATAGACATTGAGAAAGCTGTTTTAAAGAGTTAAATGCGTTGTAAAAAGCTATATAAATAACCTAATAACAAGCTTGAACCTTGTGGGCAACGGCAAGGGCCGCGGCTTTACTTTTGCACCCGCTAATCAATCGGTTTTATCCTCAAGTTCTTTCGGTATAGAATGTAAACAACTTTTAAGTGCGTTTTCTCTTCTTTAATTCAATCTTAAGGATTGTTCTCTTCCTCTGACTTATATTAGTAAAATTCAAAGAAAAAGTTCTTTAAATTTCTAAAAATTTGGATGGTTATTTCTATAGAAAATCATATTATTTTTTTCAAAGTGCTGAATCTGCAGACGTTTTCAAAGGACTTCTAATTCATCCTTCCGCCATCTGCTGTCTGTATATATGGTTTAGGCTCTTGGCCCTGATGCTGGTGCAGTGTCTTGGGTTGAGTTGCTGACTGGACACCGCCCTCCTGATAGCCTGGCTGGTCAAAGGCAGACTGCGGCTGCTCCTGTTGCTCCTGCTGCTGCGGTGGCAGCTCCAGTTGTTTGTGCATCTGTGGTTCAATGGGTTTCGGGTCTGGTACAACGATTTGGTCTTCGTCGTCGTCCTCCTCGTTACCAACGTCCTGCAGAGCTCCATCTGAGGGTTTCTTGAGCAGAAAGCGCGTGTTGGGATACTGTTTGGTTTCCAGCTCCAGGCGATCAATCAGCCAGCCCCTCTCCCGATTGTTTGTGGCCCAAAAGAACACAGTGCCTTTGTCCTTATTGCCGGAAACGGCGACCTCGAACTGTGCCCTGTTCGCGTCACAGGAGTTCTTGGTGTTTGTCAGACTGAAGCCCGACTCCTTGATGGGTTCCCCCAGCAGACGGATGGCACCGCCGTGCTGGCGCAGGGTTTTGATGGCCAGCTGATAGTACTCCGCCCGACGCACTCGATCCTCGAGCCGCCAGTGGAGATAGGCCAGTCCCGAGATGGAGGCCAGTGCGCCACAAACGCACAGATTCGCCAGCATCCGTCGGGAGGGCAGGTTGATGCGGAAATTAAACGTTGGCATCGTATGGAATTTAGTCAAAAGAAAAGCCAAAAGCGAGTAACAGGAAATGTGAAAATATATTGAGTTATTAAAAGGTCAAACACTGACTGATATTTCAGAGATTGTCTTCTTCCTCCTGAAAGTTTTCTCCTAGTTTTCCCACAACAAACCTTGAAATCATCGCAATTCAGGATCCAAGAGCCAGGCCAAGCCAAGCCAGGCCAGGCGTTGCCTTCAGCTAATTGCGGTTGCTGCTGCTGCTTCTTCTTCTGGCCAACTTAAAAATTGGTAGCCAGAACCGCACCACAAACCACAGCCAGAGCACAGCAGTAGCAGCAGCAGCAGCAGCGGCGGCAGCAGACGACGCGGCAGTCGTTCAATTTTGATGCCGCCACCCAAAAGGCGTGGACAACAAAACGCTCGCCCCTCGCCCGAGTGGAGGCCAGAGGAATCACAAACTCGTTTCGATTCCGTATAGCTGTACATAGGAGTTGCCTCTTTTTTTCTCTCTTTCTGTTTTTCCGTCTCTTTTTTGGTTTGTGGGCCAAACAAGCGGCGCCATTAATGACAGTCCCCGACAGAGTCCGAAAGAGTGACCCGTCCAGTGGATAGATAGATCCAAGGAATGCCTCTTCGCCACACGATGGATGGCAAGAATATTTCAATAATTCTGATCAAAATCGTACATGATAAGGCTTCCAAGAAGATCATCTCAAGGCACGAAGCTGGGATCGGATGTCTTCTTTGGGCAGCAGGCAGACCCGAACGGGAAATGCCTCAGAGATGGGTGGAAAGATACATATTTTGATGGCTGATAAAACTGCGCCCCAGAATACACGAGTGACCTTTTCTTATAGGAACTATGGCTTCATGTATTTTCATAGTTCTGATTAGAAAAAACATACATAAAGATGAGAAATGTATGAGGTAGATCGAACGCGAGACTATAAAGGTTTCTTGGATAATTTAAGGGACACAGAGAATTGAAGTGAAGAGTTAGAAGAGAGTAAACTATAAATCCCTTAAAGAGCAACTAAACTTCCACATGCCCCCTTCGTTTTCATCTCATTATCCACCTCGTAGTTGTAGCTATTTTTACTAGCCTTTTGCTGGCCCATGAAGCACAGCGTCCAGCGTCCAATGAGTGTCCATTTAGGGTGGTGTTGGTGCACCGATGGTTATTTAAAAATAGTTTCCCCTCATCTCGCATCGATGAAGAGCTCGCATCTCGCACATCTCACTGGATCGGTGGTAATCGATAGCAGCCATGCCACGCCTGTCACGGCTGCATCTCCGATACGAAGCGGCGTGGCCTAATCTATCGAATGCATCTTTGGCTTTGAATATCTTTGTGGTCTGCTGGTCGGGTCTAGTCTGGTGTGCAGTTGATGTTACATTTTTGGCCTAAGTGGCCTCTTGCGTGTCTGCATTTATCGCCAGAAGAAGATCATGACTGTGACTCTCTGACTCTCTGACTGCACTGCGTGCTAGTGAAGATATGTGGAAGATTCCTCTTCCTGTGACAATTTCTGTGCGCTGTTTGGTTTTTTCTGTGGTCTTCATCTCATTAAAGGTCTCTACTTTTATAAGAGACCACTTTTGTTGAGGCTTTGGGGCTTATCTTAGGCCAGACTTCATCTTTAAGTGCCGCCGCCTGATGGCAGGGGGGTTACGGAAGAGAAACCTCTTTAAGTACGCTTTATTTCACGTTCTGTGGCCTGTCAGCACACACAGGTGTTACAGGTGCTCTGGCCATAAATATATTTATAACTAGCCATTAACTGTTTAACGGTAGTTGGAGCCACAAATTGATTTCTGATTCGAAGTTGGTTGCTGGTTGGTTGCTGGCTTTGATTATAGGCCTCCTCCTCTGGCACTTGGAAGATCGTGACCATCGCGTTGATCATGAAATTATATGGATTACTCGTAATCACATATCACACGTGTGCAATCATTTTATTACGAACAGATTGATATACGTTCTCCATAGAGAATTATTGAATTTATATTGAGTCATTCAATTACGAATCAATCTTCATGGAGGTTACTATTTTGGGAGTTTCTGTCCTCTGAACTGTGACTAATTTTTGATAGATTTTCAGAGGTTTTTGGCTTGTGGAATTCTTCGAAATAGAATTAAGAATAATTAATTACATTTCCTCTTTTCGTGTAAAAATTATGACGCCAGAAAAACAATTTATCAATTCTTTTTAATGACAATAAAAGTCTTTTTGTTTTTATTTATGTTCTTGCTGTTGCGCCGAGGCTTTTTAATTAGTTTTATGCTACAAGCGAGTAAATGAAGCGCAGCATAAATTAAGTTTTGCTACGGCAGGGGTACGGCAGGGACGGAGAGGACGGAGAGGAGAGGTCAGGGCCCTCCCTAGGCAGAGCCATAAAAAACTGGTTGCCAGAAGATGAGAAATGCAATTGAGCACACAGCACAGTGCCCGCAAATAAGTAATGGACTTCAGCTCTGTCTCTCTGTCTCTCTCTTAATCATCGTTTTTAATAAGTTTTCTTTCGACCAAATGATTTTCCGATTGCGTCATGCGATAAAACAGTATATGATTCCGAATTAGCATAGAATTCTCTTGATGATGGGCTTTGATCATCCATCCATCCATCTATCTATTCATCCATCCTCAAGGTAATCTCCGAGCACTTCCTCAAGCTTTGTGAACCGACAGAGGGCCCTCAAGGCCCCCACTAACTAAATTGCCCATTTGCCCCTCCCCCGCCGCCCCTTTAGAAAACCATAAATTATATAAATATACTACTAAAAAAATGCTCAAGCTAAAGGGGTTAAGACAGTCAGTTTTTCGTTCAATCAGCCAAGCGGTCATTCATTCAGTCTTGCGTTTAATCAGTCAGGCGTTCAGTCGGCTTGCGGCTATTATTTTCAATAAAACTCAAAATAAATATGGCAAATTGAAGTGCGGCCCGAAACATTAACAGCCGCCGGCCATACACAAAATAAGAAATAAAGAAAAGACTTACAATAGCCGAAGCTGTAGATACCCTGCAAAAAAAATAGACTCTCTTCGATGGGAATTCTATTTTAAAATAAATATTTAGTATAAATAAAAACAAAAGAATTGTTGCTTGAAAATTATACAAATAATTACAATAAAATAAATAAATAAAAAATAAATCCTAACGTAAAAAATTACACAACTTTTCCAACTTTTTTACAAAAGCCCTTAAAAATTCTTAGTAGTTTAATTTTGAAACTTTAAATAAATAAATTTTAATAGAAAAATTACGACGGAAATATCTATATGTATAGGTTTGGTAATGCTGATCAGAAATATATGAGTAATATGCTCAAAACGTGCTTCCTTCTATGCCCAAATTCAATATACCCTTTGCTTGAAGGGTATACGAGAAAAAACTATCAAAAGAAGAAGCAAACAGCAAACAGCAAACGCAGTGCGCATGCGCAACACGCAATGCCAAAAGCGAAGCCGCAATCGAAGTCTCAGTCGCAGCCGCAGTCCGAATCGAAGTCGGAGAGAAGCCCCTGCCCCTGCCTTCAGCCCCCTGCCCCCCTGCCCTGACCAAAGTCGGACCAAAGCCGTTGCTGAGGCCTGGCCCCAGCCAAAGCCAAGGTTATTGTTGTTTTTGTAATTGCTTGTCTCTCAAGTACAGCCATCGTCTGTGAGTAATGTTAGCGCCATAAATAGAGAAAAAAATACAGAAAGAGACGAAGAGGCAGGCAGAGATAGAGACGGAGACAGAGACAGGGCGACAGGTCGGCAGAGGACAGGCGACAGAGGAGGAGGAGGAGGTGGAAGCGAAGCCGAAGCCGAAGCCTGGAACGAACTTATGTTTAATTGCAAGTTGTAAAAATCTTTTAGGGTGGAGCCTAATCACCGAAACCAAAAAAATACAGAAAGCAAAAAAAACTTACAGGGAAGTCAATTGAAGGCCAGAAGAAACCAAAAAAAAAACAAGCATATGGGAAGATGTGTGCTGTCGAAGAGGAGTTCTCTCTCTCTCCCTCTCTGGGGAAAGACATGCAACATGCAACACATGTTCTTCATATGTAGGACCACTGGCAGGTCATGGAAGATCAATTGGCGAGGAGGCCACTCGCTGCAGTTAATACTGTAGTTGGAGTTGGAGTACTTTTCAATTAAAAAATACATTTATTTGCACAGCCTTTCAGTTGGAATTTACACAAATTCCTTTTGGAGTGAGAGTTGTGAGAGAGAGTCTTTCTTTCGGCTGCTTTTAATCGTATAATTTTCATTCCCTTTCGTTAGGAAATCACAAGCATTTCGCAAGAACTTGGAAGCCTGAGGCCGAATCTCTTCCGCTTGAACTATGGGGGATTCTTATCTTACGTGCAGCTGCTGCTGCTGAATGCCACAGCGGCTGCTGCTTCTGTGGCTGCCTCTGCTGCTACTGCTGCTGCCTCTCCATTTCCATTGGGGAAATGGTCAAACAATGGCAGCTGATAAAAGGCCCAGGAAAAGAGTAGCAAAAAAAGTGCGGCCCGGGCACTCGTCTGTGAAATGAAAGTAGCCCGAGACACAGGAAAACCGAAACCCCCCACCAACCAGACCATAGGGATTCTATGAATGTATCTGCGACCATTGGGGGATTTCTCTTGTATGTGTGCGTGTGTGTGTGTGTCTTTTTATCGCTGAGAGACAAGCGCATCCAAAATGCTTTCAAGTGAATTTTCTATTTAGAAAATTGTAACTATTACAATTACGTTTCCTGTTGGCGGCAGCGACGGCGGCAGCAACGGCGGCTGCTGGCCTTTTGTTCTTTTGAATTTATGGCAACAAGCTAATTGTTTTTATTGTACTTATGTAATTGCAAACGAGACGACAAGGTAATCGTTATTCCATACACCAGAAAAACAGTAGAAAGAGCCAAAGAGGAAGTTGCAGTGCAAAGAAAATCAGAGTTAAAGTTCTTCTAACTGTCTGGCGAATGTTTTCAATTACTTTTTTCGCATTGGCTCAAAGAGTGATGCGTTTGATGGTACCCTGTGGCAGAGGGGAATCGATCCCCGCAACAACCCATACCCTTCATTTCCTTCTCTGTTTTTCTCCAAGTGAACTCCAGAGGAGGCGGAGCAGGAGTGGGGTCTTGGCCTTGGCGGCTCCTTGAGCCCCAGCGTGCGATGCGAGACGCGGATTAGATGACAGATTAGTTAAATGCGCATGAAATGAGGAGCCGTTCGCTGCAGCAGTGTCTGTTTTTTGCGGCCTGCCTCCTACTTGGCCTTATGACCATATGGAGCCGCCGCCGCCGTAACAGCAGCTGCAGCTGCATCTCGCCTCCATGTGGCAGGCAGGCGTTGCCATAATGTCTTCATCTTCATAATCAGGCGTCCGTTCGGGGGCTTGAACACGCGAAAATTGCCTCAACTATTAATAGGCGTTGTAATTGGGAGTTGCACGGAGTGGGGCACAGGTGATTAGCTAAATGCCCGGCTGAAGTTGCAGATACTTTCCCACAGGAACATTTTATGCCATGACTTTGGGGCTCGTATTTTATTCAAATTTCCTTCCGTTTTTTATGATGACACTCCCCGGCATTAATGAGACTCATTTACGAGTCATCGGGCTCTCTCTTTAGGGTCATAAAAGTTACAGTTTATAAAGGGAAAATTCTTTATACTCTTTTCGCTTAATGGATCTTCAGGGAGAGAAGACTCTGGGAGGCTCTACAGCTCTGGGGGCCCTAAATCTTGGGGGGGTTATTGACTCTGACCTTTGGTTGCCCTTGCAATCATTTCCCCCGCCACTAATGACTTCTAGGCCCAATATTTATTGTAATGGGACAACCGATTATTGGTCAAACGTTCAGGCCACGCACAACATTCACACCCCCGCCCACTACCCGCCCCCCGCCACACGAAATAAGGAATTTCCTAATGGACTTCCTGGTTGGCCGACCGCAGAAAAACGAAACCCAAGATATCTTTTGGAATTTCTCTCTCCCTGCAACAAACAACAATTTTCTCAGCTCGATTTGTGGCACGTTGTGTTGGCCAATTGAATTGTATTATGCGGATTACTCTTTGTGGGATCTTCATTGAGGGGGGCAGCAGGGGGCCAGAAGGGGGAGGCGCCGCACACGCATGGCCTCCTCGATGCAAAAGAGATATCTGATCTGTTGCGGAGGTTGCGGAGCCACCAATTATCGTATGCTCCACAGATCATTCGTGTTGGGGGGAATCCACATTCCCAAAGAGAAACAGAATTAACTGCTCAGCAGATTGTTCCGCCAGACAATGGAATGGCAGAAATATATCTACGAGTTTATATCTTTTAATGCGATTTGCGTTCATTTCATTACCTTCGAATTGATCATAAAGCACAGGCCACAAACAAACACACAGCCAGGAAGGTCGTTCGAATGGCTGGCTGCCCTTCCACTTCATTGAGTTGCCACCAAACATTGTATCTATTTCCCTACTCCCCTGTGGGTGGTGGGGGGTGCACTGGGAATCCTTCTGGCTGATAGGATTAATGTCCCCCAACAAATACACCCGACAATACGCGTACAATGGCAATGCAAACCCGAAACCCAAATCCGCAACTCAATAAAACAAGACAAAATAATAGAGAGGAGGCGAGTACCGAAGCAAAAGGTACCCTGGAAAGGGAAATGCTTTGAAAAAATGGGGAATACAGAAAGATAGATTTCCTGGCAATTCTTGGACTTATTTTACTGGAAACCTACAGAAGGTATCATCAAGTATCTATGAAATATTTTCATTTATTTCTTTCTACCCTCTTTAGGGTTTCTTGCCACAAAAGTAATACCCCAAAAAAACACATAAAATTGTTATACTTTGGCTGCACTTCCTCCTCCCTCCATCCGCCTGCTTTTGGAACCATCGAAGGCAAGGACCTCCCCCCAAAACAGAAGGAACAATATACAGACAGCAACATCCCACCGCCCAACCCTCCCCCCACAGAATGTTGTACAAATATGGGTACAAGCCATTGGAATACTTGAATGCGAAGTGTTTTCTGTGTTTTATTTTGGGTTTTTGTTTGGTATTGTATTGGTTTTTGGGATTGTGTACTTGTGCTCTTATTGATAGAATGCAGCATTGGGTTTTGGGGAGGGAGGGATACAAAAAAAACTATAGTGCAAAGTTCAAGCCACAGACATTTTAGGGCTTTTGCAGACAGAGCATTTAAGGGCTCCAGAAGGGAATGTTTATGCGGTTTAAAGGCACTAAAACCGCTCTAGAAAAAATCCTATATTATAAGCCAATATCCTACCAAAACCTCTGCCATTCCGTTGCATTTCCTGACAAATACTCGTATATCCAAAGTAACTTTAAACTTCCCACTAAACCAACTTTCTTTGCCTCACATTTCCCCTAAGTTTTCCCCACAAGTTCCTACTGTAAGTAGCTTGAACTTCAAGGCATAGAATACCAATCAATTTAGTTCGATTTATGAAAGTTGGGGCAGCTCCTGGAACTTCGATTTAGAAAACTTTCGAGTATAATTGAAGAAAAATAAACTTGCTTTTAGTTCGCCATAAATATGCACACAAATAATATTCCAAGGCAAACAACTTTCAGCGAAACTTCAGTTACATTTTCCCGTGACATTCGACATGACCGGAAAATTGCCTTTTAAAAGTGGCATGCCACACGCTGCGCCGAGCCACACACAAAAGTGTGACGGGGCTTTCCTGGAAGCATCTTCTTCCCAGCCAACAAGTGATATTAAATGCTGCCATTAAAGACACGTCGGCCTTCCCCATGCAGTTGCCACCGACGCGAAGGAAAATTGGTAAGACAGCGAAAATGTTGGACGTGCTGCTGCCTTGATAAATAAATAAATGTGCGAGAGTGCCACAGCCGCAGCCACAGCCACTGTCGCTGCCAGTGTCTCTCTGGCTGTTGACTTTTGGCGCTGACTGTTGCTGTTTCAGGGACTCTCAAAATTTGTTGCTTTTTTCTGTCTTCGAATGTGCCACAGAATGCTGCCTCTGCCTCTCCCACTGTTGCCTACTTGAAGGCGTTGGCGTTGGTGTCCATCTTCTGGTTTATGCTGCTCGTTGGGTCCATCCTCCTCCTGGCTTATCCTGCTGCTCGCTCGGTTGTCCTGCTGCTCGTTGGTTCATCCTCCTGGCTGTACTTCCATCAGGTGCCAACCTCCTGGCGCTTCCCTGCAGCTTCTGTTTCCCTTCTCCTGACTGCTTGCTACGGCTTCTGTTTCCATTCCCCTGACTTCTTGTTGCCTCTTCCTGGCTTCTCCCTCTGCTTCTGCTTGCCTCCTCCTGGCCTGTCCTGTCCTTCTGCTTGCCTCCTCCTGGCCTGTCCTCTCCTTCTGCTGCTTCTCTGCTTGTCATCAGCATTGTTGTGGAAACGCACTTACTTTATACGAGTACGCCTCATATTATATTCATGTTACGTGTGCCGCAGCCAACGGAGGGAGCAAAGAAAATTGTTTTTAAGTTTTCCATCGAGGTACGCCGGGAATATGGAAAACTTAATGCACAAAGCAAGAGCAGGAGATTCAAGCGCTTTAAGGAATGAACAAAATTAAGGCACCTTTTTATGCAGAAAGGCAGAGAGGAGGGAGGAGTGCATCCTGCGGGGCAGTAATGGATTTCGTTTTGGGAGTAGGAAACCTATTGATCGGGAAGTGACTGAACAATGGTCATAGTCTTCCTCTAGGAAAAAGGAACTCTTTGTCCATCAAGGGACTGAAGAAGAAGGTAGACGGATAACTTCAAAGGAAGGCTATAACCCTCTTAGCAGCAAGAAAGGACACCTTTGTCCTACACTCCTTTTCAGAAGAAAGGAAACTCTTGAGTGTACTTTGCCCATTGAATAGACTGCTAATTAGTAGCCCCCACACACACACACACACACAGCAGAGTGAAGAGTGAAGTGCTAATCATGTAAGTCAACAATTGAATGGGGGAATTTCATTAGGGTAACAGACATTGTAAGTATCTCAAGTGCCACACACACAGAAACTCCACACTCTTTCCTTTGCCTTATCGATTGCGTCATTTGCAACACTCCAGTCCACGCGGGGACTCCACTCCTCTCCACCCCACTCCGCTCCTCTCCACGCCTCTTCTCGCTCGCTCTCGCGGGGCACAACCAATCAATTAATGGGCCAAATCACATAATGCATGTAAACGATAATGAAAATGACATTAGTCCGGGCTCCCCGAGCCCACACGCAAAAACCGTTGGAACAACAGCGTGAACGAGGAGCCACAGATGCAGATACATTCCGCATTTCCCTCAGACAAAAACAAAAACAAAAAACGAGAGAAAAAAACCAGAAGAAAAACGAAACGGAAAACAGAACGAAACGGAACGGAACGCATCGAACGAGGGAACGTAATTAATGAAATTAAGCTGACAAACTGCGAGCGTGCTTTGTATCTGTATCTGTATCTGTGGCTATAGCTGGAAGGGTACGGAATGGAAGGGTAAGGGTGCTTTGTATCTGTATCTGTAGCTGCTAGCATGCTTTGTATCTGTATCCCAATGAATGAATGAATGAATGAATGTGTGGGTGGATGGATGGGTGGATGGATGGGTGGATGGATGGGTGGATGGATGGGTGGATAGGTGGTTCGGTGTGCGGCTGGTTGGGCCTCTCTTCCAACGCTTTTGGCGCTAAAATTTCCAGCATAGTAGTGCGCCCCAGCGGGGGTTCCTCCTCGCATGATAATCGATTCAAATCGCACCTACCCCTACCCCTACCCATTGTAAGTGGGCGTGTTATATCGCCTCGATTTTCAGGAGTTTCTGTCTCTGGCAGGTCGGTTTGGGGTTGGGGTTGGGGTTGGGGGTTGGGGTCTGTCTGTCACTCACATTATGCGCATTAATGTCACGCATTTGCATTTTGGAACGCCACTCTGCACGCTCCACGGGAATATTTGTGCCCACAAAATACGTGGAAAATAGCCTGCCTGGTGGAAATGGCCTGGGCTGCAATTAAATTGATGATTCCCCATGGCTGAGATGGGGAATCGCATGACAATGGGTGCACATTAGTCGATGGTCGTTGGGTTGGGTTGGGGACTTAATGTAATCGGGTCTAATTGGTTACTCTTTTCAATGGATGCTGCTAGGGAAGGTAGGGGTAGATAGGGGTAGGTGGGCGTAGATAGGGGCAGGTTGGGGAGTTGTTACTGTAGAAATTAGCAAGTAAATTAAGGTCTTTTGTTCGGGTTTAAGCCGGCGGAACTTTTGTTACAGATTCACTTTTTAATGGGGGTTTTATTTGGTGTTTTATTGTAACCATTAGAATATGTTTACCTTTTTTTTGCATTTTCATATTTTTTAATATTTAATTTAATATTTATTTTATTTAGATTTTTTTGGTAGGAGTCTTTTTGCAAATTCTACTAATATTTCTACTATTCTACCAGTCATATTTTATAGCCCTATCCATGCTGTATCTATGTTCTATATATCCCTCCCCTTACACCTCCTTTATCCACCCCCAAATTCCCTCATTTTGGGTGTTGCGCAAAATTTATTGGTTTTCGGCCTTCTATATTTCCACTTGTTTTTTTTTTTACTTTTTTTGGTCGCGTGTTGCATGCGCGCCATTAAATAGGCAAAAAATAAAAAGAATGGTTTATATGGGACTCTGTCTGGCCTGAAAATCGGTGGTTGGGGCATGGGTCTGGGGCAGAGACACTCCCGACCGCATAGACCGCCTCATAAGCATTGGCCCCTCGTGGCGAGGCATGGCATGGCGTGGCGTGGCGTGTTTGTTTGCCTTTCGCTTTTGTCGCTTTGTTCGTCGCTCGGTTGCGTCTTTGGGGCAGCCACACACACACACACTCACTCACTCACTGTTTTCTTGCGGGCCGCTGCTTCATTAGTGCCAATGCACTCCTCAGGCGCCGCCGAATTGTGTTAGGCGTCTATGAGGTCAAAACCAATCGATTTTCCTCTTTTTTCTTCTCATTTTCATTTCACTCGTTGGACATTTGCCTGGGCTTTCACGTGCTGCCACTGAGGCACACACAAATTAAAACTGCTCTCGCTCTCACTCGTGGCAAGTGGCACGTGGCGTATGAGCAATGTGCCAAAAGTTTCTTGTTTTCTTTTTGGCTCTGATGATATAACCATATTTATACCTGGGGGGCAGACCTGAAAAATAGTTGAAATTAAACTAAACCGTAGAGGGGGGGATATATCTTCGTTGGGGGAGTATAAGTTCCCTTGGGGCATGCCCCGTAATACATACGAAAAAAGTTATAATCCCAAAAGTGAACTGGCAGGGGGAGGAGGAGCAGTACCCCAAAAAGTTAAGCTACGTCTCCATGGATGACTCCTGCAAAAACAGGGAACTCCTGCCACCCTCAGCGCCCCCTAAACATGGCTCCTCCCACGTCCTCCCTCATCCCACAAACATCTCACGCATTTTCCTGGAAATTTTAAGTATTCCACTTTTTGCAGCTGTTAATTTATGCAAAGGGGAAACCCCAAACGAAAATCCATCAAAATTCCTGCCCAGTTCTAGGTCCTAGGTCCTGGGTCCTAAACAAACAACAAAAATTGAGTTAATCCATGGACAAAGTTCTTTGTTTGAAAAAAGATGGGAAGTCACTTCTTGATTTGATATTTCCGTGACCATTGTCATTATATTCGACCGTCTGTCTGGCTGTCTGTCTCTCTGCCTCTCTGTCTGTCTGTCTGTCTGTCTGTGTTGGTGGTCATAATAATTGTACGCTAGATAATTATCCCAATAAAAAAATGACTAAAACCAGATATGGGCATGATATATGCAGAGGAGAGGAGAGGAGAGGAGAGAGGAGTCCACGTGGAACCCATTTATATCAAGAATGTCTATGTGTGTGTGTGTGTGTGTTTGTGTGGGGCATTCAAAGTGCAGGGAAATCAATACGTGTTCTGCTTTCCTCCATTCTTTTTTTGACATTTATATTTCATACCAAAAAAAACCTTAACTACTTGATTGTTGTGTCGTAATTACAATTACATCTATTTTCGTTATATTTTTGTGGCTTTTTCGGTTGACCCATTTCTTGTCTTGTTTTCTGGTATTTAAATAGTTTTCCGTTTTTTTGTCCTTCTGTTTTATTCATGACACTTTGAACCATGTGATTGCCTTTGATTCCTCGATGCCTGAGACTTGGTTGTCATATGTGTTATGTGTTATGGTCTGGTTGTTGTTGTTCTTCATTCAGGCAGCGTAATAAATGACAGTAGATTGGTTCTTGTGGTGGAGAATGAAGGTTAGATACTCTTTCATGGAAGCTATAGGCGGTGAGGGTGGCATTTGGGGTTTCACGGGTAGGAGGCGTTCTATACTACATCTGTAGATGTAGATACTACATCTTGTAGAACAAAATGTCTTTGTAAGGGGTAAAAAATCTGTAAAATCTCCAAATAGGATTTTTATGTATTATATTGCAGCTGCCAATCATAAGTAATATCTGTGCGAGAAAGCTGTCATTAAAAGATTGTTAAAGTATCTTTTTCCTTTTTATTTATCAGATATATTCCGCCAGGCCATTAGGGTATTCCCTTATTAGTTTCCCAAAGCCCAGAGACGGTTATGTTTGCGTTTCCATCTTGCCGCAACATTCCTTGGCCTTTAATTAACATTTACTCTTGTGTGTGTGTGTGGGTGTGTGTGTTTGTGTTGGGTATCTGGTTGTGTAAGGGTCTGTGGTAGGGGCGTGTGTGGTTGGGGTTTGGAACGCATTGTAATTAAGGCCTTGTGGTTGCATTTAGATACATTATTGGTTTATCCCTTGAGCTGGAAATAGATTTTGAGGGGTTCTTGAGCTTCCAATTTCCAATCTACTCTTCAATGATGTCATAAAACTGTCTCTATATCTGGATAGAGATACTCTACACATTTTATGTTAAGCACCTGCGAAAGAAATCCACAAAATTTGATTACCCGCCGCCTGAACAAAAGATTGATGTTCGCTAATTAAAAATGCAAGAGACAAGACGAAATTCAAGCCACATTCTGAGCGGTTGTTTAATCGCTGGTCTTTGCTATTTTTAGCCCGCAGATTGGCTTGTCTAATGAGTGGTTGGTTGGCCAACAAGTGCCGTTAACGGGTGGAGATGGAACATTTTTTATGAGGCCCCAACATCTCATGTAACATCCGCTCTCTATCTCGCACTCTCTCGCTCTCTGGGGATGGGCAGCTATAATTCATTTGACTGTCATTTCCGCTGTGCAGTGAAAATGTTCTAATATAAATTCAATATTTAATGGTGTGCATAAGTGTGTGTTTGTGTATGTGTGTGTGTCTATGTGTTTGCTGTTTGCTATGCCATTCATTCATTCATTCATCATTCAGTTACGTGTTGGCTAATGTGACAGTTTGGAGAACTGCCCTTTGTGTATGCTGAACCATTTGGAGCCATTAACGTGGCCAAGTATCATCATTAAATGCACATAAAACTCTTGGCCATCGGCTCTATCTATGTATCTATGGGGTGATTGTCGTTATTCGCTTTTCTGATATTTATTATATTTATTAATGTGCAATTATGGATAATTATGTGTGTGTTTAACCATTGAAAAGCAGAGCTGTGGCACTAGGGGGTTTCTGCCCCAAGCCTTAAAAAAATAATATGGATTTTATGATGGAAAATTATTGGATGTACCCTTGAAAGAGGGTATGATGATATTATAGAAAAATATAACAAAATAATATATATTTATATTTGAATAAAATAAGAATAAAATATGAAGCCCCCGGCTCAAAATAAAATAAATAAATATATATAATATTATAAATAATGATATTCCCTTTAAAAAGTTCAATAAAAACTCTTTCTTCCAAATAATAATCGAAAAAAATTATGATAACTAAATAAATAATCATAAAAAACTGTTTTGTATTAAAAGAAAGTTAGTTCCAGCTTTAGTAGAATATCTATCATAGAAGTAATTGATAGACAAGGGTATTAAAACCTTCGTCTTGACTTTTTTCTTGTTAAAATATCCTTTCATTGATCCATTACTTAATTGGTTAGCAGCCTTGCAGCTTATTTAGTTATTAACTTCCTGATGTCATACTTTATATAAAAAGTAGGACTTTCTTTACTACCAAATAAATCGTACAAATATTTTAAGGAGACTCTTTTTCCGTTTCTTCGAAAAATTTGCATTCACTTGGGGCTTGGGGCTGCAACCATTATTTAACCATTGCGATCCTCGAGCCAGCCTGGGGGGTTGGGGGGACCTCGCATTAACCCCATCACCAGCTGGAGACCAGCTGAGGATTTGGCCAATCACTTCATAAAACACAGCCAAAGCAGCGCTCCAGCTCAAGCGTTTTCATAAACGATTCTCCACTCCACGAAAACGAACAAAATAATAAGACATTCCACGATGCCAGGCCTGGCCAGGCCTGGCCTGGAATGGCTTGGCTTGGCCTGGCCATCTTCCAGCCACACAGCGCAATCTAATTAGACATAATAAGGCAAACACAGCCAAAACCGAAAGATACAAAACGGGTAACAGCTGAGGGCAACGGCACCCCACTCCTCCCCTCGTTTTTTTTGACCAAAGACTTGTTTCGCTTTGCTCCACTGTTGCCAAGCGGGAGACCGACCGCCCGACCGACTGCCGTGCCCCTCTCGATCGTCGGAGAGCGCAGCAGAGTTTTTCCGGCCCTGTGCTTCGCTCTGTGCTATTAAAATATATTACAGCAGCAATTTCACTCGACTTTATTTTTGCGCCAGGCTCTATAGCACAGCTACAGCCACAGCCAGAGCTCCCATCTCCATCTTCCAGCCATCGTCCAGGCCTTTGCCTTGGAGTCTCTGGTCTTTTTCTTTGGTCTCTTCGAGGTCTCCCTGGTCTCTCCCTGGCCTCTTCGGTCTCCTCGGTTGGTGTATATAACTTAATTTTTATGGTCATGCAAGTCAATTGCAGTTTGGCATTTCTTCGATGAATTTTTGCTGCACCATCCACCATCATCATAGTCGCTGTACTCCGCCTCCTCCTGCTCCTCCTCTTGGGGTCTCCCCTGCTCCTCATCTGTTTTGCTGTTTGGGTTAGGAGGAGCGTAAAAAGTCGTAACACAAGACGCAGCACAAATGGCAAATGACTTTTTAGAGAGCAAAAGACATCCGGATGGCAAAAAGGGAACAACCAGAAGTCCCGTCTCGCACTTACGCAAAGTATTTTCCATTTTATGGGGTTATATGTGGAACAGCAGGCAGTGGGCGTACGTCTATGTCCGCATTGGTGGAGACAGAATGATTGTGAGAGATTCTAGAGATATAAAACAGAAGGCAGTGGGCGTTTGTAATGGTCGTAAAGTCAATACCAGATCCGCCTTGGCTGTATTTTTAAGTTGAAGAATGGTAGAGGAGATTCTGAAGGAGATGGGGGTGAATATATCATAGATCTAGCTTAGGTTCAACTTCAGGGAGCTCTTTCAAAGATTTCTTCGAGGGCTGTCAACAATGCCCATCTACCATTGAAATCTAGGTCTGTAGACCCATTTTTGGCACCCCCAAAAAAGCAGAAATAAACCATATCTGAACTAATTTCATCTTTGAGTAATTTCTCAACCATCCATCCATCCATCCATCCCACACTTCGTTTCAGAATTTATTGTGTGGCCGCGAAACGTGTGTCGCGCACTTGAGGTTTCCCTCCTTTTATGCTTGGATTTTATTTGGGGGCACACACAACTTGAGTTTTTTTTTTGTTTGTTGGCAAATTGAAAACTCATAAAAATTCTCACGTTTTGCTCCAAATTTGTACGTTAGACTGATTTTTTGAACGAGTATTTTGCATAATCACCAGAGCAGCCGCAGCCACCGAAGCCACCTAAAGAACAACAACAAGAAGTCACACAAGCCACAAGACAGACAAAAAAGTCGAAGAAGAAAAAAATCATAAACCAGAACGAAAGTTGGAGATTTTGGGGGATACGAAGATGGAGATACTCTTGGAGATCTATGGGTCTTACTGGATTCTATAAGATCTGGTGTCGATTTGTGTCCTTTGGAAGCAGAAGGAACGATAGCAGATGTAAATAGATAGTAGATGTAAGCAGATGTAGATGTAGATAATCTTTAAGTTTTATAAGTTCTATCATGAAATGTCGGGAAATATTTAGAAAAAATAACAATTTGTGGCATCAGTCAGATGTATACCTCATAGAATCGCAATTACTATGTTTTCTGGTTTCAAAAAATCAAATCAATTCAAAAAGGGTTTACCCAGTATCTACTGCGGGTAATACTCATAAAAAAAGAACATTCCCTGAAGAGAATCAATAAAAAATAACATTCTGTGAAAGGAACTAGTCCGATTCTTCTATAAAAGAGGAAATATACCTTCTTGAATCGCCATTACTACCTTCTAGAGGTTCTAAGCTTCGGTCTTAGGTCTCCTTAACTACTTTATACTTTAAATCTAAGCCGAATCGTTAGTTTCACCTTCTCTATAGTCCAAACCTCTTCTAATAATCATTGTACCCCCTTGAAGTGTATTTAAAAACCATAGCAAACTGTCAGCTATCGAAGTCTGTGCCGTAGACACGATTATGATGCCAAATGTGATCATAAAAAAAGACCAAGTGAAGCCCAAGCCCAAGTCCAAGTCTGAAAAAAGACTTGTTGCCGAGTGTTCGCCGTTCTGTTCTGTTCTGAGAGCTCAAGTTTTTTTCTTTCATTTTTTTTTATCAAATTGCCCCGCCGGCCAGACCGCAGATTGTGATGCTGTTTGGCTGTTTGGTTGTTTGTTGTTTCCACTAGATGTTGTACCATAGTTGTAGTTGTTTCTGGTTGTTGTTGTAGGTTTCCTGTATGCGTAAAGATGTGTGGATTACTTTGGGGAGTTGGTTGTGATGTTTGGATGCCTAGCCGCGCCGCTATGCCGCGGGCTATGCAAATTCATCATCATACGACTCCGAATACGAGAGGTACGACAATGCTCCAGAAACACACACACACACACACGCACACATACAGAGGGAGAAAACCAGTGGCACTTTTGGGTACTCTCCGGGCGGCCCTCGCACATGCGCCACACACTTGTCGATGGTGCAATGAACCCCAGAAGAAACCCAGAAGAACCATCAGCTCGGACAATCCATCAGATAGATTTCTCGTAGAGCTCGTGTGGACCCCCAGGGCGTTCCACTAATGAATGAATGAATCCGAATCTGAGTCTCATCTGATCGGATGTCCAGAAGCCGCGCACAGCCGCCCAATAAATCTCGTATTCCCTAGAAATCTTTAGCCATTAAGGCAGATCGTTTTTGGGGGCAAAAAAAGAGGTATCTTAAGGCGTGGCCTTTACAAAAAATTCGAGTACTTTTGCTTATTTAAAGCTCGCGCGTGTTTTGCAAATTATATACAGTTTCGGAGGCCCCCCGGCAGTAAAGTTTGACAAGCGCTGCGTGACTATCAGAAAAAAGTAAAGAAAGTTTCTTTTACAGGAAGTGGCGTGAAAACTTTCAGTCATAATGAGAGCATTATATGGGGCATTGATTGGGGAATCAGCAGCTTTAAAGGCGATTTCTATAAATACTACGTGAATACGTGCCACAAATGAGTATTTTTTTTACTGCTTTTTTCTGTCTGTGGCTGCTGCTGTTGGCTATCAAAAATCGACTTCAATAAAACACTTGAGTGCTCTTTCAGTTTCGGTTTGAGGAAAAACACTCCTCACGTAGCCATAGCGATACTCGTAATACTCGGGGTTAAAATTGTTAGCAGTTTTTGGCACATGGAGAATATGGGTGTTTTCTTAGAATTTATTTAACAAATGACTTCCTTTAAATAATATTTTTTATATTCTCAAAAGTATACTCTCTCGATTATCTTCGATGTATACATGGATATATCCCCTAAGTGCCTATGCCATTTACTTAAACAAAACATTCACTGATAATATTATCAGGGACCCATAAATATCCTCTGTGACTGCACTTAAATTCTTTTCAAACAAATACTGATAATGCAGGTACTGTGATGGCACCCGACAGCACTCCAAATTGTCTCCAAATAATTCTAAAAAAATACCCAAACCCAAGCCCATTATCTTCAGGCAGTAGTAGAGTACTTTCCGGTTACAGTTTATCTACAGATAAACCATATGAGTAATTGAATGTTTCAGACATAAGAACCCGTCAGCTTTGGTTTATTTTTAATTTTTGCTGCCGGTAAAAAAACCTCACATGTTAATTGAATTTACAGTGAAATTTTACGCTGTTTTTGTGACTAATGGTGGATGACAGTGAACAAAAGTCGTTGCACTCTCGTTTCATTCTGTTTTTTTATAAGCAAATTTAATGGAAAACCCGTTTTGCGGTGCCCACTGCTTGCTGCTCAGAGCGATTGGTGGAACTGCACTTAAAATCTACTTAAAATGGCATTAGCTCATACGGAAAATGCGCAGAATTGAAACCGTAGACAGCTGCGGCTATTTATAAGACTCCAGAGCCGAGAATGGAGTTCCTGTCAAGAGCCTACGTAACCCACGCAAGCACTTCCTGTGCGACATTTTGTTGGGGGCTAATTACGCGTTCAATGATAACACAAACGCTGATAAGAAACGTAAATAAAGTACGGTTACGGTTACGGTTACGGTTACGGTTACGGGGTGCCAAAGTAGAAAAGAAAGCACGTCCAAAGTGACGCCGTTCGGTGGTAAGATACGTTCGTATATCCACTTGCAAGCCAAAAGGTCCAACAGTTTCGTGTGAAGTGCTCAACCTTACGGTTCGTCTAGTCGGAACGGACATGGAATCCCCCAAGAGGCAAGAGAGATACTCCCCAATATTAATCCATGGTTAACCAGGAGTACAGGTTTTTGTTTTTAAGAGTGGAACACCATTAAATTATGCTTAACATAAATTTGGAGAAGAATTTTGCGCGTTTAGTGATTCACGATTATTCGTACCGGAGTGCTAATGAATAAATTCCTGTTTTTACGATTATGACGACTGTGAAACCGAATGCTTGGGAAGAAAAACCTTTCTTGATAAAGGCTTTATGAGAGTGCAAACTATCGGGGTATTTGACTAAAGATAAGGTTATTTTGTGCACTAAAATGCAAGACGTGCAATTTAGTCAAAACACGAAATTGGTTCAGTTTATGGTGACTCAAAGTTCAGGTTTTATCTCCAAATAACTGTCTTTCCATAACTAATGATCCTTCGTTTATTGCGAATTAAGGACACTTTGATAAGGAAAAGTATCACCAGTGAGAATTAGAAATATAGAAATTCAACTGCAGCTTCATTTGAAAGTCAAATCAATAATTTGAAGGCAGCGTAAGGAGCTCTTTCGCGATATCTCCACTTAAAGAATTCTTTTTATTTATATTTCTTCAGAATATCCCTATCCTGGGATACTATCTATGCAGTCCTACACGCTGAAGAATTTTCGAAATTATAAAAATACGAAATATTATTATTACACATATTATTGTAAGCGATTATCTTCCCCTGAAATAAACAAAAATATTTTAGCTGCCCTAAAAAACCCTACAAAACTGTAGCAGCTGACTCTAAAACCGTAACATTTATGACATTTCATACCTGTCAGCTTCTGTGTGCAAGTGAATGTCACGGTTGCCACTCTACAGAAGCTGACAAGTATGAAATGTATGTAAAGCTGTTAGCCGCTCTGTTGACTTTTCTGCTAATAGAAGCTAACAGTGTCATGTTAAGCGAATGCTAGTATCATTTCTTAATGGGGAATATATGTTTTGGGATAGAATTTGATAGATGAATACTATTTTTCCGCGATGTGGAGGTTCTGGAAACCTTCAAGCTTTTTTCCTTTAATGAGACTCGCATTATTTCTTTTGTTTTACAGGAATTATATATATATTAAGAGCATGAATATGGAACTCAATTAACATTCATAGTTTTCAAGCTTTTTCTTAGGATTCGTAAATACGAAACTGTAACTGAGATAAGCAGTAATGGCAGTAAGCTATTAGGGGTAATTGTAGGTTAGATTAAAGATAATCTTTATATTGTTGAGGGTTGTTTGGTTGGCCTTTCCTTTGGCCAAAAGAAAGGGCTTCACCAAATTCTTATTATTAACGTTATTCCCCAGAAAAAGCCCACACCTACCGTCTTCCACTTAGCGTAAGCTTAAGAGAATTATCTTAACCACCAAATACCTTAATTGGGCAAAGGAAAGGCATTCAAAGGCTCCTCAAAGAGGAGGAATGTGTCGCAGAATCAACAAAAGCCCATTGAACTTTTACCTCCTTCAAAACTCCTTTTTCCTTTCTCCATCCTATGTGAATCATTGATTATCTTTCTGATAATAAACCCTATAAATAATCAAGAAATTTCTTGCATTTTCTTTGCAGCTACAACATGCGCTTTGAGCCTCTGGGCCAGAAAATGTTCTCGCGCCGCAACTGGCTGCTGCGCTGCAGCATTCTGATAAATATTGCCGTCCTTTTCTACATCGGCAGTCAGCTGATGATAAGCGGCGGCAATAACTTCGCCAACGGCGGCAGCTTCATGCTGCAGGAACAGCAGCAGCCAGTGGTGTCGGCTCTACAAATGGCAGTCGCCTCACAAGTGCCACAACAGCAGCCCACTCCCAAGAACCAGAATGTAAGTGGTAAGAACCCTCTCCCCTGACGCAGGACTAACCAAATCTTTCGTTTACAGCTGGCGGAGATCTTTGAGGCGGAGGAGCGGCTGCTGGCCAATGCGGATGCCACAGGTGCAGCGGCAGCAGCAGCAGCAGAGGCGGCAGCACAAGCAGCGGCAGCTCAGGCAGCGGCAGCCCAAGCGCCAGAAGCCGCCCCTGTGATTCCTGCCAACGACAGCGGTGGAGCACCCAACGGGAACGATCCCTCCCAGCTGATTGGGAATATTGGCGCTGGGGGCATCGGTGTGCCCAATCCGCCAAATCCAGATCTGAACAATACACAATCCGATGGCTACATCGTCACCGGCGACGAGAAGGAGCTGGAGGATCGGGTGAGATCGTTGATCAACTGCTACGATCGCGACTACCATCAGCAGACGCTGCAGCGCGGCGACTTTTGGGTCCTGCAGAACTACGTCCGGGCGGAGCACGGCGAAGTCAAGTGCCACGAGTCCATCACATACACCACCCATGCGGACTACACGTTCCTCGACAACCTCATCCCCCTGCTGGAGCGCTGGAATGCCCCCGTGAGCATAGCCATGCATGCCCCCGGCACGGATTTCCAGCCCACGGTGGACTCCATTCGGTATCTGAGGGAGTGTCTGCCGGGCAGCCACCTGGTGCGGGCCTACACCACCTTTCACATCTACTTCGGCACCAAGCACATACCCAGGGCGGTGCCAAAGCCCCAGGATGTCTTCAAGATGGGCTACAACTGCACGCTGCCGGCGCCGTACTTCAACATTACGTCGGGCCACCTGTACAAGGCCCAGAAGAAGCTCTTGTATCCGGTGAATGTGGGCCGTAACATAGCACGCGACTCGGCCCTGACGCACTTCATCCTGGCCTCGGACATTGAGTTGTACCCGAATCCGGGGTTGGTCAAGAAGTTCCTTGAAATGATTGCTCGCAATGAGCAATATCTAAGGAGAAAGGCGCCAAGGTGAGGCCCACCTTAAAGGGATATCTATAAGACTTTTAAGACTAATTTCCTGTTCTTTGCAGAGTATTTCCCCTTCCCATATTCGAGGTGGAGGAGAGTTCTCCCGTGCCCCATGACAAGACGGAGCTGCAGGAGTTCCTGCGCACTGGCAAGGCGATACCCTTCCATAAACGCGTCTGTGCCAGTTGTCATGGTGTGCCCAAGTCCAAGGAGTGGATGTCGGCTAATGAAACAGATGAACTGAGTGTGTTTCACATAGGTAAGATAGAGATATATCCAACAAAAGATATATCTAACAGAATCTCCTTCTCCATAGGCAAACGCACTGGTTACTACATCCATTGGGAGCCGATCTACATTGGCACCCATGCGGATCCCCACTACGATGAGCGGCTTAGTTGGGAGGGCAAAAGCGACAAGATGCCACAGGTGAGCGATCCATGGATATACCCCATAGAAAACCCCTTGTAATACCCATCATTCTTTCAGGGTTATGCTCTGTGCGTCTTGGACTACGAGTTTCATATCCTGGACAATGCATTTCTGGTGCATAAACCCGGCATCAAAGTGCTGAAAAAGGATAACCGCCGTGCCATGTTGTCGGGCAAGACGAATCAGCTGATACGAAAGATCATCTATCCGGAACTGAAGATCATGTACGGCATGCGCAAGGGGTGTGCGATATAGTAACTAATTCTGAAGCCGGATTTGAGCGGATTGAGGGCCAAGGCCAAGGCGAAAAGACTACAACAACCAACAACACTATTACTATTTGCAATGCCATAGATACAGATGGACTATCTATCTATCTGGCTATCCAGTCTATGGCATTGGATGCGCCCTTCAAGTGCGTGTCTTAAAAAACATTAGCTAGAGACTTAGCCCTAGGATTTAATAGAGAAAAACAGAGAGAGATAGCGAGAGAGAGCATTACCTTAGTTAGGTCTTAGAATATCAGATCAGGGATTGCTCTCTTTCCTTGTTCTACAGCAGCCTTTAGAAAGAGAGAAAGATCGAGGGAGACAGAGAGCACGGCTTAAGTACGTTAAACGTAGATAGATTTTTGTGGTCTTTAGTTTTGCCCCCGAAATGGGGAACCAGGTTAGGGTAGGGTATGAGGTGGGGTATGCTTCCTACATACTTCCTCCATATAATCTTCCTGTAAATATTATTCATTAGACACACACACACTCGAGGATTTGGTTGGACTATTCTCTAATGCGAGTACTACTCTTAGGCGCAGTCATTATTCAATTACTATTAAGTTAAGGTGTCCTCCCTTAAGTCTAAGTTTATCTTTTAGTTTAGCCGAATTATTCAATCCATTCAAACCATATTCCATACATGTTGCGTTTGCCTTCCTTTTTTTCTCCTTATCGAAATACTCAACTTTTTGTATACCAGAAACGAGAGAGCGAGAGAGAGATACACAGATAACCATCTAATGTCTAACCATTTTGTCGTGGTTCTGTTTGGGCCATAACTATTTTTCATATGGGCAATTGTAGACTTAACTGCAAAGACCAAATCGTAGATTAGAGAGCAAGCGAAATAGCAGAGAAATGTTACAAATAAAACTACGTATTACACATAGACTTTTGAGAGTTGCTAAAAACAAAACAAAACTTTAGAGGGCTACCAGTAAAAGAAAAACACAATTAATATTACAAATTATACAAGAAAAACGAAAGAAAAGAAGGTAAGGGAGAATGGAAGGGCAATTGATGCTTGAATTGAAAGAAAAACTACATTTCAATAAGCGTAACTGCGAAAAGAAAAACCGTGATATTTGTACTAGTAAAAAGCGAAGAGACGAGACGAGCAGAGAGAGAGAGAGAAGAACGCTTAGACGATAAGCGATAAATGGAAGAACAGTAATAAAAAAACCCAAACTTAAAATTAGTTTTGTATATGTTTTTTATTAGTGTTGAACATTAAGTCAAACTTGTGCACATATAAATGTTAAAAACATAATGAAAACGGAAAAATCTAAACAAAAGATCGATCGAATGCTGAAGGTTTTGTTTGTTGAATAGGCCTTATCGAAATAAATACAAAACTAGGCAGAGAAATACGAAATAGTACTAGACTTAAGCAGCTGTGTGTTGGACAAAAAACAAAAACAATTTTGAGTGCGACTTGGGAACAACATTGGTGTATCTTTGTATCTATTGGATCTATTGGATGTCTAGCCCATAAGTTTTTCACTTTAGTTCTCCGCTTCGTTTTATGCGCTCAACAAAATTTAGTAAGACTCGAGAAAAAATATCACTAAAACCCTAAAGAAAAGCCCCCATTGTTGACGAAAAGTAGACACGAAAAAGAAATACAATAAAGAAAGTAGAAAAAGAATAAAAAATATATTTGTATTGAAGTAAAAAGTATTAAAGTGCCTTAGACAAAATGAGAAGAATATTAAATATTTATATGAAGACATGAATTGAAAAATTACCAGAAAAATACCAGACAACATTTTCCTAGTTTCCACATTATTTTTGTACATAAAAGAAATGCAAACTTTTTACAAACATTAATTTAAGCTACGAATATATTTTGTATATAGAAGAGAAAAATTCAATTATAGTTTTTTGGGAGCCTTTAGTCAGGGTCCAAAGTACGAGTATGTGTTTCTCCTATTTAATTAGTCTTCTTAATGCGATATCTAGCCTGCCAACTATTATACGCTTAATTCTTTATAGTTTGCACTCGGAATCCCCCTAATTTGTCGATTACGGAAAATACTATCTACTATCTACACCTATGTATAAATATAGTATATATATTTTTTGTAAAAGTTAAGTGCAAAAATCTGCTGAGCATGGACTATAGCTGAAAAAATATATAAAGAAAGGCTAACACACACACAGACACAAACGAAAAACTGAAAAACTGACGAGAGAAAGTGCGAGAAAGTATACAATGTAAAGAAAAATGTAAAAATAAAGACAAAAATCAATTTGAAAATGAAATAAACACAAAGGATTTCTTATCGGGGGAATATGCTATATGCTAACTATTGAAAGTCTAATTTCTGTTGAGAGATCTTCTTCTGAGAGAAGTCAGAAGTCGCTTGAGACATCTCGTTGTCCGATATCAGCGAGAGCGAGTCGAATGAGCGAGTGAGCTGGGGGTAGGCAAACCAGCGAGTGCGCAGAGGGCCTGCCAGGCTTTTATTGAAAGAAATTGATATCCTGAACGTTTGATCTCTGATAAAACACTTTTTCAAATCGTTTCTTGCTATAAATGGCCTTTAATAAAGCCCTAATTGAATCTCCACCTCTTTCTACTTCGCTTGCTGTCGTCATTATCTGATTTAGCCTCTTTATAGACCAATACTCGTGTTTCTTTTACCACAATCTTCATCTTAGGCACTTGAATATTCATCTCCAATGCTTAAATCTGTGTCTAAAACTTGTTTGGATTCTTTGCCGTAAGCCTAAAAACCGCGATCATTGTCAAACCTTAATCGTGGTGGTTGGCACGGCCAGCCTCTTGGGCGCAGCAGTTCGACCTTGACTTTAAGTTTTCGATTTTCAGGTTTCATTTGATGCCTCTAGGGGGATCTCTGCGTGTTTAACGAAAACAAAAGTGCGAAATATGCAAATCCGAAAAAGATCAGACATTAACATAAATTGAATAACGATTCGGGGTTTTGATATTTGATTAATACTTGAGACAGTTGCTAGCGAAGAACCTGCTGGAAGGAGGATGGAGATGGAGATGGCGTGGAGATGGAGCTGGAGATGGAGCTGGCGATGGCGTTGCACTGACTCATTCACTCAAGTGGAATGGAAGCTTTTATTTTCGCCTGAAATTTATGCCAACTGATGGCTTTGCTTTTGTGTTTACTTGTTATTTATGAACATGTTTGGGTTTTTATTGCAACCTGACGCTGAGGCTGCGACTACCGACTGCCGACTGCCGACTGAGGCTGAAAGCTGTCGCAATCTTTCGCTGGCTAGAAGAAGATCAAGCGACCGGCTTTCAGCCGCACCGACTGCGAGCTTCGGCTGTCGTCTGGTATGGGATGGGGTTTTTTTTTCACCAGTTAAGATCTGCGTTGCGTTTCTAGCGCAAAACAGTCGAAATTGTCAGCTCGTTGAAAGAGCATCGCATCGCATCGCAACGCGTCCGCTCTCTACAGTTTTTACCTCCCCCACAAAGGGACAAGGATATATCCTACACACACACTCACACACACACACATTAAATATGGCTAAAATAGTTATCAGTGCTTTGTTGTGCCTGGCCATGTTTGGCTCAATGGGTTAGTACTACTTTAAGGCTCAAATATCTGCCATTTTAATGGCCAAAACGAAATATTTAAATCGGTTGTGGTGCAAGTATTTTAAGAGCGTAGAAAATAAATACCTCTTGAATGCCAAAAGGTGACAAAAACAATCATGAAGACACAGACGAAGCGATAGTTTCGTTCCTGGAAATTTAGTTAGCACATTCATTGCCTCATCTTCGTTTTCGTTTTCAGTAAATTCAATTAAAAAAGTGTTAATTTTAGCAAGAAATCGATTCGATTTCGATTGAAAGTGACTTTAAAAAGAAAAAACTTACCGTTTTTCTGGATTATAAAAATTTTGAAGGATTTTTTCTGATTTTTAAAAGCAATTAAATCTAGAAAAATCAAAAATTAAAGGATATTATTTAATAATTATAACAAAGGAATTTTGAAGATAAATATTATTAAGGAAATAATAAAATAATAAATTTGATTGGAAATTGAGATAGTAATATCTATGTGAAGGTAGATTGCACTTAAATTTTGGTTAGCATTTTCTGTGGAGTATTTATCTATGATTTTGAGGATCTTAGGTCTAAATAAGAGTGTTAATGTATTATTTCGGAATTTTGAATACCAATTTCTGGGGTATGCTTACTCCCCATTTTGAGGGAGGACTTTTAAAGGATATATTTTTATTTTATTATTAAAAATTTTGAGGCAGAACCGTATAATACCTAATTATTAAGTCTTCTAATTTAAATAAATGAAAGTTTTCCTAGAAATCCAATGGTTTCCTTCAGAAGAGCACAAAATTCATGGGATATTTAAGGGATACACTAAAGCAAAGTATAATTTTCTTTTAGTTTAAAAAATCTTTATATAATTTATATCTACTTTAGGTTTTTTTCTTTCCAAATCTCACTAGAAATCTACTTAGTTAAATTTTTTTGTAATTTAGTACTAGCTCTCCTTCAAAATCCATTCACATGTCAAACCTTTTAAGCAGAACAGCCCCATAATTACCGCCTGCTTTTGGGGTTTGAGGCGCCACCACAATTAAAATGTACAGTAGACGTGCACCCACAAGGGGAATCTTTGTAGCTGGCTACAGTGAAGTCTCACGATTCCCACAGTTATTCGTATTTTGCATAAGCTTCAATTACACACAACAGCGGCGATAATTCAGTTGATCGAGCAACGTCATTGTGGGCCATTAGGCAACTGCCACTCGCAGCTGCCACACTCTTTGAAGATTGCGATGCACCCAACGGGAGCACCAACCAGACCGAGCCGAACCGAAAAAGATAAAGATTTCCCAACAATGCCAGGAAATCGCACGAGTTGTCAAAAAAACTAAATAATCATAAAAAAACAGACACCGAAAAAAACTGCAAAGTAATTAATACGGAAAAAACGAAAGACTGAGGCAACAAACTGAATCTTTGGCATCTCCAATGCATTTAAAATCTCTTCAATATTTCAAGGTCAATCGATGAGGGGTCTTTTTTTTGTGTAAATTTGATTCACACGCAAAAGTCGATAAGAAAGAAAAAAAAGATCAATATTGCATAACCTTTGGCTAAAGCTGAAACGGGTTTACACTCGTGTGTGACGTGGATGCGCGATGCGTGCCCCAGCCCCAGCCCCATAGCCGGTTAATGTGACCTTTAAGCGTCTCAGCTTCGGCTTCGACCGCGGCTTCTGGCATCTTCTTTTTTCTTCTTCGGAGCAGAGGGAGAGAGAGAGGGAGAGACATCTCATTGAATTTAGTCCAACAGACGATCGGCTCACGTTGTCCATTTGTGGCTTAAATGAAGGGGGAAGTACAGATGGTGGACGCCACGGCGTCTTGTTTTCTTAATGTGTGGGAAAATTGGTAGCAGTTGACATATAGAATAAGGCCTTGAGGTTCTCTGCACGAACATTACAGGTTCCCAAACATTTCCTTCTTTTAAATATTTAATTTATTTAATAATACATTTATCATCTTTCATTGCTCATTATTTATTTTATAATTTATACGGAAATGTAGTATTTAAAATCCAGTATTTATTTCCTAATTTATTTTCCATTTTAAACGGAAATTCATGATTTATTTTCTAATTTTTACGGACAAAAATTCAATTGAATAATCGATTAAAAATTCATAAAAATTATGAATAAATTTGCATTTTGAAATAAATTAAAGTAAAAATAGATTAAAAAATTTGCATATAAAAACTACGTATATATTTGTCTTCTCACTCCACACCCAACTTTTACTTGTCTAACCACATTTTTCGTACCAATATTTGCACTTAAATATTTATAAAGCACTCCCCCGATTGAGTAATATTTCTATTGATCTATTGATAAAACCTTGACACAACTATGACAAACATTAAAGATAATTTCATACGACATACGCCCATCCCCATCTAATAGTCAAAGCGTGCTGTTCAAACCCATTTCTTTCGAATTACTCAAATGTAAATACAATTGATATTCCCCCAACCACAACAATAAAAAACAGTACACAAAACCCACACGGGTTCAACAAACGGGGTGTGTTCATTATAATTCCAAGATCCGCTGTAAAAAATGAAGACAAGACATTGCCATTGGCCATTGGCCCCATGGGCGAATGTTACGCGAATGTTTCGATCATAAAATAGTTAAAGCAAAAAAGTTAAAAAAGAGGCAAGGCAGCATCTCCATCATTAAAAATCATTAGAGGTAAGCTCGCCCGCCCCCCACCATCCGACACGAACCATATTGACCCTGGAAACTGTTTTCTCTTGCAGCTGCCGCCGCCGCCGCAGGAGGATGCCGCGAGGCGAATGGCACTGCTCCCGTTTCTGGGTCCTGCGATGCCTACATCGAGTGCAAGAACGGTGTGGCCGAGGAGAAGCTCTGTCCCGACGGGCTCTTCTACAACGAGAAGTCCACGGGCTATCCCTGCAGCTACCCCATCGATGTGGAGTGCACCCAGGCCCAGTCGCGCCTGCAGAGCGCCCAGCCCACGGAGGATTGTCCTCATCAGTTCGGCTACTACCGCATGGGCGACGCCAGCCACTGCGGACAGTTCATGAACTGTGCCTCGGGCAAGGGCTTTGTGTTCGATTGTCCCGCGGGCCTGGCCTGGAATCCGGCCACCTACAAGTGCGACTGGCCCGACCAGGTCGAGGAGTGCGACGCCGAGGCCTTCCTGGGCTTCAGCTGCCCGGCCCCTGCCTTCAAGTCCGAACTGCTGGGCGAGCAGGAGGCCGACTACACCTTCCATCCCTCCCCGGACAACTGCCAGCTGTACTTCATCTGCATTGAGGGACGTCCCCGCCGCATCGGCTGTGGCGAGGATCAGGCCTTCAACCAGGAGCTCAACCAGTGCGACGACATCGAGAATGTCCCCAACTGCAGCAGTGAAATCAGGGAGAAGGGCGCCCAAATCAAGGCGGCACGTGCCCATGCCAGGTCCAAGAACTAGAGGAGTGTTTTTTGTGGAAGACTAACCCCATGCAAGAAATGGCCATGCAACATGTGGCATATGAGTTTGCTCGAGTTTTCTAGTCTGTAGTTAAAGATCGCTGGCAAATTGAATTGTATCTTTTGCTTTGAACAAAATAAAGAATGGAAATTTGTTAAGGAAAATGAAGAGATCTCTCCTGATTTATACAGAATTTTCCAAGTAATATGATTAATTTTCTAAACTATACTCTCATTTCTTTCAGTTCTCTCATCCCCCGAATGTCCCTTCCCAAATGGTCGCTTTGCTTCTGGGGACCAATGCGATGCCTACACAGAATGTCTGGATGATGTGCCCACACCGAAACTCTGCCCCGACGGCCTGCTCTTCCACCAGCGCACCAAGGCCACGGGCGAGTGCACCTACGCCCCGTACTCCACCTGCAAGGAGAGGGCGCGCCTGCAGCCCGCCAACGGCACAGACGAGTGCCCCCGCCAGTTCGGCTTCTACCCCAACGGAGACGAGACCAAGTGCGGGGTCTACCGCAACTGCGCCCACGGTGTGGCCAGCATCACCAAGTGCCCCGAGGGATTGGCCTTCAACGAGGAGACCTACCAGTGCGACTGGCCCGATCTAGTCGGCAGCTGCAACGCCGAGGCCTTCTTGGGCTTCAATTGCCCCGCCGCTGAGCCCGTCGACGCCATTGCCCCCGAGGTGGATGTCGGCCCCGAGGGAGAGCTCCGCTACTACCGCCATCCGCAGACCTGCAAGAAGTACTTTGTCTGCGTGAACGGACATCCGCGTCTGTACAACTGCGGCAAGTATCTGGCCTTCAATTCGGAGTCGAAGCTCTGCGATTTCTACAACAAGGTGCCCGAGTGCTACGCTCTGCTCAAGGAGAAGCAGCGACTGAAGGCCGAGAAACAGGGAAAGTTTTAGGGGAAAATCGCATGTGTAGGGTTTGCCCGGAGAGAGGCTGAAAGTTTTCAATTTCCTGTGCAATAATTATTATTTTTTATTTCTGTAAATATGTAACGGTAACGTTTTGTTGTTTGCGTATTGAATAAATGAGTAATATATATATGTATAAATATAATAAAGGGTCTTTTGAATGGAAGAAAGCTGAAAAAAGGTATACAAAAACAAAATAAACGAGGGAGAAGGTTGTGAGCCGCGGCAAAGGCCGAGGCATTGCAGGAGACTGAATACAGCAGTCTGGATGAAATTTAGTTTCTCTAGCTCTCATAGTCTCTGAGATCTAGGCGCTCATGAAGACGGACGGACGGACAGACAGACTCGGCTATTGAGTTATAGTTGTTATAGATGTTAGTTATAGATGATTCCATAGAACGTTTTCGCTCTAACATCTTTGGAGTCCCGAAAGGAGAATCCAGTGCTGGAACTCTTAAGCCAAGGGTCGAAGGGAAGCCCAAAGAAAAAAAGTACAAATATTAAAGCTGGAAAAGATAAGGAACCAGAGTACCCAAGGACTGTGATAATGCGGCAGCAAGTTCCAAGAGAATATGGTCGATTGTTGTCTTCGGATCCATTCATTCCCTTCCAGTTTTTCATAGATTGTATCTGATTCCTCTCCCCAAAAAACACTCTTTGAAATTTCTTTAGTTTTTGTTTTAATTTGTAATTTATCAACCGTTTCAGATTTTCGGTTTTTAGGTTTTTGGTTTTTGGTTTTCGTTTTTGGAATTTATTATATTATAATTATGGTTTTGAATGGTTGTTTGCTTATTAATTATTGGTAGATTAATTAAACTTATATAAGTAGATCAATTTTACATATGAGGGCCAACCATTTGCACACATTTAAACATTATACATCGTAAACTTATCATCATATCATTATCGTACTCCAGCTCCTCCCCTCTCCATCAAATTCTGTGTGTGTTTTTTATACAACAGTTCTTTCTTTTAAAATCAATCTTTTTTTGGAGTCCAATTGCCAAAAGGGAATTTCTTTTTTTATGTTTTTTTGGAAATAATTTAAGCTCGAATTTTTTGTGGTGTGTGAGTGTTGATTAAAAAAACATACGAGTACGTTTACGAGTATTTGTTATCACTAAGTCAACCAATTGCTCGCGTTTCAGAATTTCTTAGAGTGTTTTCTTCCTGCTTCTTAAGAACTAAATGATCCACTGCGATCCATGGCTGGATACACTCCATCCTCATCCTCAACCAGATCTCATCCTCCTTCCAGATTTCCTTCATCTTCTTCTTCTTTTGGCTATAAAAATTAAATTACATTTTTTTTGTGTTTAGATTTTTCTTTTTGTTTGAACTTTTTGCACTATTTTGTTGTTGCTGTTGATGTTGTTGCATGTGTGTGTGTGTGTGTGTGTTTCGATTATTATTTTAAATTACAACAAATAATTGTGGTATTTTTGTTTGGTATTTAAGTTTAGTATTTTGTTTGGTTTTACAAAGTTTTTCATTTCGTTTCGTATCGTATCGTTTTTGTTGCTTTTGTTTTTGCTTTGTGGTGCTTGGCTAAGGCGACTTTTGTTTGGTTGTTTTCACTTTTGTTTCGTTTTCTCTTCTCTTTCTCGTTTTTGTTCTCTTTACACGTTTCTGCAATATATTTTCTCATGCTTTCGTCACATTTCTCATTTACATACACAAAAAGAGGAACAATTTGCATTATGAATGGAAATTCAAAGGAAAATCATAGAAAAACCAAAAAGAATCATACGAAAATCAAAAGCGATTTGCAATTGTCGATAGAAAATGATAGGAGAAAAAATCCATGTTTTAGTCATCTTTCTTTTGGTTTGGTTTTTAGTTAAAATTTGTGCTAGAAATTCGGCTATTAAAATTATTTAAGTTCGTACACATCGATCGCTTGAGAAAAAGTTTTACATTTCTTTTCATTATTCTTCATTCGCTTCGCTTTTTTCCTTCTTTCGCTCGTTACATTTTGGTTTTTTGTTTCTTCGTTTTGTTTGTTTGTTTTTTGTTTTTTTTTTAGTTCGTTTTAACATATTCAGTCTTTCAGCTTTCAACACATAAATAAATTAATTAAATTAATTTATTTGGATTAGATTTAAGAAAACATTCTGCTGTTTGCTGTTCTTGCTGTTCTGTTTGTTCTGCCTGTAAATAATTTCGAGTTCTATTGCATTTATGTGGTAATTTCTCTCTTCGCTTGTCCTTGAGTCTGCCTTACGATCCATCCATCCATCCGTTATGTCCATTAAAGTTTATAGCCAAAAACACGACAAAGTTCGCTTGTCTCTTGAGAAAATTTCGAATAAATTTCACTTTTCTTCGTCAAAGTTGGTTGTAAAAGCCAAAAGTTTTGCTTTGCTTTGCTTTCTTATATAATCTTAGTGCTAGGATTTATGGTGTGTTTTGTTTTTTACATTTAATGATAGTAATTAATAATATATTTTAATATATTTCTCCTCCCCTCCATCCCTCCATCCATTGCGCGCATTCTCCATAAACTGCTTTTGTTTTAGTTTTGTGTTTTTGTCATAATTTTTAAAAACTTTTCAAGTGGACGTAGCATCTCTTTCGTTTTCGTTTTTGGTTATTCAAAATTTGGTTTTTGCTTAATTTTAAATTTAATCATTATATATATATAAGAAATATATAAAATTTTGTGTCTAAATTCAGTTGTTTTTAGGAGTTTTTCTCTTTCAAACTAAAAGAACTTTCCACACGGGTTTTTTCATCTGGCATTTGTTTCTCAAATATTTGCTCTGTTTTTTATAGTTCGTTTTTTTTGTTCGTTTTCTTTTTTTTGGGTGGGGCTTACGTTATCATAGTTCTATATAGTCTTTCTTTCTTTCTTTCGTTCATTGCTTTTCCTTTTCTCAATACGCCAACATAAAAATTTGTTGTCAAAATTGTTTCGTTTTTTCATTCGATTTTCTTTTTCTTACTGTATAAACCGGTCTCTTGTTAAGGCATCTGCTTTTTGTCACTGAAGTTTGTTCGTTTTTTGTATTGTTTGTTTTTGCTTTTTGGTTTAGGTTTTTGGAATTTCGTTTCTTTTTACAATATTTTTTTGTCTGTCTTGTCTGCATTTTTGGAATTTTGTTGGTTCAATTTCTATTTCAACTCAAGCGACTTATCCGGAAAAAACTAAAGCTTCTGCCGAAAGATTTTCTTTTGCCCAAAAGTTGTTTAATTTTCATTTTGGTTTGACTCCTAAAAACAACGAAATATTTTTTGGTTATCCTTTAAGATTAATTTTGCTGTGCCTTAAGTGTTAAATTTTTAATTTGGAAATTTTATTTTTTGTTTCTTGTAGTATATTACTAGACGAAGTTTTTAATTTGGAATTTTGGTTTTTGTTTTGTTTAAATTTGTCTTAATTTAGTTTTTCTTTGCTTAATGTTTTTTAATTTTAGTAATTGCAACTTAAATGTTTAATTTCGTGGCCTAAATTTGTATGCAGTTTACAATGCGCATTTTTGTATATATTATTTTATATTTTACTTGGAATATATTTTATGGTTTTTTTACGTATCTAAAACCAAAAATAAACTACTAAAAATAAAGAAAAACACAGTTTTGGGTTTGTGGAAAAATATAATAGAAAACTTTAATGGGAATTTGATTATAAAAAACGTAACATTATCCAATCAAAATATCAACTGAGGTTCTCTAAGGGGAAAACTATAGGAAAAACGGAGTTTAACTAAAGGAAAAACTTAATGGAAGATCTTGAGTAATCGAAGAAAACTCTCGAGTGTTTAAATGTTTTAAAACTATAATTTTGTGCCACTTGAGAGTGGCTTTTGTCCACATAATCTCTCCGATTAGTTAAACTTTCGCTTTTTTCCGCTGCCCTTCTTCTTTCCCTTGCCCCGGGACTTGGCCAATTTGCGCTTTTTGCTGCCATCGCCTCGCAGGGCCGATTCCCGACTGATTTCGCCCAGAATTTCATCGCCCAGTGTGCCTATTGGAGGATATCGATTAGTATTTGGCTCTTTAAAGGGTATCCTTAGTGCTTACCCAAGGTGGTCAGCTTCCTCTGGCGATGCTTCTCCGCTTTGGTCACTGGCAGACGCATCAAGTAGGTCTCCTCGTACTCCTGCTTCTCCTTCTGGGCATTGGAGAGAATCTGCTGGGCCCTCGAGCCCGAAGATATCTCTGTGGGGGCATCCAAATATTCCTCTTTGAGGTCTTGCAGCATGGAGGAACTAGAAGTCAGAGGTAATGATGAATGATGAATGGAAACTCGGTAAATTCGTATGTTTGATACTCACGTGATGGCCCTCTTCTTGGCCCTGTCCAAGGCCTTCTTCTCCTTGTCGGCATCCTTTTCATCGCCATCGTAGTACACGGGTTTGATGCGTGGCGGCACATAGAGTCCAGACTTTCCAGCTGTGGCTGCCTTTCGTGGCTTTTTCGCTGCTCCTGCCTCCCCCTCGTCATCCTCCTCATCTTCATCGCTGTCGCTGGCTGCCTCATCGTCCTCATCCTCGTCATCATCATTGTCTGCCCCAGCGGCGGTGCTCATCATATCATCGGGATTCGCTTTGTAGAGCATGGGATCCGTACTGCTCGACACCCCGGTGGTGGCTGTCTTGACCAGCTTATCGATCTGGTAGCGCAACTTGTGGTCTATGGGTCGTATCTTCTCCAGCACAGTGCGTATCTCGATGAGGCGCTCGATCGAGGGATCACCCTCGATGGTCTCGCCGGAGCACTTGCGCAGCACCACATACGTCAGATTGATCAAGTAGTCGAGCAGCATGTGGTATTTCACCTCCAGGAAACTCAATCCGTACTCTGTGGTCAGCTCCCCGCGCTTCACTCGCTGCAGCATGCCCTCCACGAGGTCGGTGACCTGCTTCACATTGCTGTTCATCTCTCCCAGCAGCTGGATGGCCTGCGGTATGTCCTGTTGGCCCTGCACCTCACAATCGTAGTCCAATGCCTGTTTAGTTTCGGTAAAAAAAAATACAAAAAAAATTGCATTTATTGAAAAAAAAAAACAATGGGAGATCTCTTGAAGGATCTGCGGGATTTGTTACTCTACTGATTTTAATGGTTAATGAAAAGTTTATGGAAAAAAGAGCCAGCAGTTAGAGGTACATTTTTCCACCTTCATTTCTGCTGAACGTTCTGCTCTTAGATTTGCATTCATTGATGATAAATAATGTGTTTTTCTTATGTGAAAGATAGTTATTTTTAATGTTTAATGTCTCTCTGGTGCCCTCCGTCTCTCTCCTCTGCAGCAACTCCTCTGCGGCACTCTTTTCAGGGATCTGTTTCGCCAATATTTCATGTCATCCAGCAAATATTCCACTGCCACTGCCACTTATCCCCCCCCCAGACCATCCTTTGGCCGTTATGTGTCGTTCGTGCAACTCATTTGCATATTTTATTGGTTGCCATTTAATTATTCGCAATTTTACAACATTTTTGGCCACAGACACACACAGTTCCCCCCAAACCCTGCCCCATTGGGGCTGCTGCTGATGCTCTTTGACCGATGCGGCGGCTTATGGTGCATTTATTTTCAATTAATATTAATAAAGCAGTTCGCATATGGAACTGCGGATAGGAAAGGGCTGTATATAGACAGAGATATATGTATATGGGTGCTGTGCGCGGTGCAGCTTGGGGTTTTTGTATATTTTAGAGATTAATTGCAAAATAGCAAACGTTTTTTCACATTTCATTTGTTTTTGTCATTTTGTGGTCTGCGAATTTTCGACGTCTGCAATTTACAAAGCAATTTACCAAATAATTATTTAGATAACGAAAATGGCTCATCGAGTGGCAAGGATGCAGCAGGATACGCAGGGGGCGGGATACGCTGCAAACCCGCAGATTTTATGGCACTTTCTGTCGCTGGCTAAAATTTGCATATTATTATTGGCAAATTATTTTAATTGCATTTTGTGGCCAGGCTTTATGCTAAAAACAAAGTGGAATTCCACTCGAAATGTGGCTAAAAACGCGGGCGGGATGCGCCGAAACCAGTAACCAATATGTTAAACAATGCAATTTCATATTGCACTGCGGCTACTATTTGCGGGTACAGTTGATACAAAAGGTATGTCGTTTGCCAGTGCCTCTGCTGAGCGTGAGGTGTGGCACGAGAGGTTGCTGCTCTGCTCTTGGGTACAGTTGTATCAAAAGGTTTTGATGAGCAGAGAAAAGGTTGCCATAACGATTAGGTTTCAAAGACTTTTTCTTAGCCTTTTGGGAGAGCTTTTTTAAGGGTTTTGATTGAGGTGAGAAGGGACAGACAACCTTTAAAATAGCTTCTATTTCATGTATTCGCTTATAAAGGTTATAGGTGCAGTAACGAGTAACTTATACGAGTAAAAGAGTAACGAGTAACGATTTAGGTACAGTTTCTCTCAGAGATCATCGAATTTTGTACAATGTTGACATGAGAGTGAAATAAACAAATGAAAGCAAAAATTAAAGTTAAAAAATCAAATAATAATAATAAATAGTAAAATAATAATAATAAATAGTAAAATAATAATTATAAATCATAAAATAATAAATTAAAATTGTAATCCATGAATAATTATAAAAATAAAATATATAAAAAATAAATTAAATAAAAAATACACATTTTTCATATAATTTTAAAAGTAAATAACAACAAAGGTTATAGTTTTCCTTCAAAACACAAGTACCCGTCATCATTTTCTAACCTCTAATATTTCAAAACATTTTCTTTCAACTGAAATTCAAGAATTTCAACCATTTTTCATACACTCTCTCTAATTAAACCGCATTCTAAATACGAATACTTCCCCCGAACCCACTAAAAACCACCATCATGGCATAAACCACAAAAATTCGATACTCTTTTGGCAATTTGCTGAAAAAACACAAACATTTTCGAGAGCGTTATAAGCCCAGGCCCAGGCAATATGAACGCAATTACCGAACGCCTCTTCAGGCGCACCCCCCGCCCCTCACACGCAACACAGCACTTGACTCTCTATAGGAAAAACTACCATTAGGAGGCGGCGAAAATAGTCACCTCCTCTTCTAGCTATTGCCAAACAAAGCGTTAAATAAAACGCGGGGCATATTTTAGCCAAAAGCAACAGCCAATTGCAGAAATGCAGCACCAGCACAGAACCGACTAAAACCCCACAAATAACCCCAAAATGAGATGGGCATAACGAGGCTGCCATTATAAACTGACGCCCCACATAACACAGCAGAGCACAGCACAGAGCTATAACAACTCTAAACAGTCAGGCCCAGAGCTTTTGTATATAAACTCGCACTAGGCCCTGGCCAGAAAGCAATTACAACAAAATGGCAAACTATGGTCCCCCCGCCCCCCTGTAATCCTCCCTATATTCGCACTTCTACGGGAATATCCTCCTATCTCTGGCATTATCTCTCTGCCGCTCTTTCGGTCCCGACATCGTATCGTGTGTGTGCCAAAATGATTTAAAATTCGACGAGCATTTTGTGTAATTTTCGAAATGCAGCAAAAACAACAATGAAACGCAGGAGGAGGAGGAGGAGGCTTAGGTTTTGGGGAGTCCAAGGAGTGGATACCCTTTCGAGAGCCAGAAAATGCGAGTGTTTCTTACCATCGATGTTTTCTATGATATATGTATGTTTGATATAGAAACTTATAGAAATGTATGCAACAAATAGAAGGTACTCTGGAGCACTTAAGGCATAGAATTCGGTAGTTCCAGAACACCTCTTGGTAGAAAAAGCATTGAGGGATAGATAATCATGAATATTTCTACTCTCCAGTCATGAAAAATGAATATGGATCCAAATTCGTTGTTTTTCACACTCATAAACTTCTTCTGACCTACTATATCGATTTATCGGACGATTTTGATCAAGCATACGGATCATATGACCTTCAAACATCTCCCTAAACCCATAACAACCTATCTCTTAAAGGGTATTAAAAACCACTCTTCTCCTTCTCTCTCTCTCGCTGATGCAACACAATTTTGTTGTTCCTGCTGTTCCTGCTGTTGCTGCTGCTACAATGTTGTCGCTGTTTTGCATTAACCGTTATTTAGCAATGGATTTTATGTGCAACATGCAACAACAACAACAACAACAACAGTAATGCCTCGGAAGGGAGCACAACATTTCGCCTGTAAGTAGGCAATGCGAAAATGCAATTGAATACATTCATGGGTGTGTGCAAATGAATCGATGGCATGGCATGGGGGGAGGGGTAGTGCTACGAACGGCGCTAAATGGTGGCTGTGGCTGTCATGCCCCCTGGGGGCATGCCTGTACATATGTACCACGTACCATATGCTGTGTGTATTCGCTATATACTCGCACGCTTCGCACTCGCCTATGGCCATCTCTCTCGCGTCGAACCAAATGTTTTTTGTTGCACTTTTTGGCCCATGTGCATCATGAATAAAATATAAAATGCAATTTCTGCACCCGCCAAAAAACAACCAAAAAAAACAGCAGGAGCGACCCCACCCAAGCACCGCAATCGCTGAATTTAATGACAACATTTTTGATGCCGTCTGGATGCTACCCCCACCCCCCACCCACACAGGGCTCCAGCCACCCATATAGTAGATCCCTCCCAATCCTTTCCCCCTGCTCCATTCTGCTGTTGTGGTTTTCTGCTGTGTTTCGTCTGAAATTATCATTGGGCAGCATTTTGGGTTTCCAATTTATATTTATATTATTTCATGCATTAATGTCATAAATAAATGGGTGCCTAAGAGTGTGTGAGTGTCGCTCTGTGTGTATGTGTGTGTGGGTGGGTGGGGGGTAGTGGGAGTAATGGGTGTGGGCTTTGTGGGGAGTGCATCTGTGATAATTGCGCAAATCCATTGCATATTTATGGGCTGATTTTTAATTGGCATTTTCACATTTCACATTTCGCTGAAAATATTTGACAGACGGTGCTATAGATAGAGTTTATTTCAGAGTGGCAGGGAGGGATTATAATTGGTAGGAGAAGGACTTATATTAAAATTAAAAATTAAAGCTTAAAGATTATAGGTTTTTATAAATACATTTTAAAAAAATATATAAATAAATAAATAAAAGGAAATCAACAACGATTATAAAAACATTTATAATTAAAAATCAATAAAAATAAATAAAAATCAATGAAATAAAATTCAATAAAAATAAATCTTCAAAGGTGAAGAAACGAAGTTTAGTAGAGTAGGAAAAACAGAAATAATTCAAGGAGGAAGAAAGCAGGGCGTTCTAGAAGAAAGCAGGGGTTCTTCCTCCTTGAATTATTACTAGAGGAAAAAATTGAAGTTGTTTTATGTTTAGAAAGAATTATTTCCTTCGATTTTTGGGTAAAACTGTTGACATGATTTATGAAGAAAAATGAAACAGAAATGTTTGGAATATTTGTTTAAAATGTTACAAAAATCATATGAATCAAATAACTCATCTTTAAGCTTTGAGAGTCCTCATTAATACTAACAGAATGATTAAGAACGTTGGCTTCTGCCATAAGACATCATTTAGTTCCATTTTTGATAACAGCAAAGCATTCTTTGAGCCCTAACATCACAAAAGGCACTCAACCCTCCCTCAAGACACGCTCGTCATTGAATCGAATACTTTTAAGCTCTACAGCAAGGGTACATCCAATAAGATGTGTAAAACCCATTGAATTGTTTCTAAATTCCAAGTAACCAAGTTCCAAATATCTTTCTTCGAATAGCTGCCTACACTTTTCGCCCCCCAAACCTCGCTATACATCAGATGTACTTAAACTAATTACCATCCAACCCCACAACCTATCCTGCACACACACACACACACACACACCCATCAGAGCACCTGGGAGACAGACACCGAGATACCAAATCACTGAGAAACACTTTGAACCATTTTGAAGCGCCAGAGAGAAAGAGACAACACAGAGACGAAGCGAATCACTTGTTTCAATTATAAAACTACAAATTGAGGGCTGTACCGCCCACAAAGAACCACCCACTGCCATCCGCCTGCATGCCGCACCCCACACATGTCTGTCGTGCGAGTGGGGGGTGGGGGAGGGGAAGGCATACGCGGACGACGCCCATTAGAAATCGATTGACATAACTCAAAAATTGTGCAAATTAACGTTAAACCAGCGACCAGGACCCAGCGACAATATGGGGCGGACAACACATGGGTGGGTGGGTGCCGTGCCCCTCACCCCCGTGAATAACGATGCAACATTTTCGGGGGCAAGAGTGCTCTGGAAATATGACCAGGCCGTGAAGGAGTTTTCGGCGGCGGCCACTACGTTTGGCGGCCGCCAGATGAAATACGCGCCCGGGCTGGCGCACACACACCAGAAACCACAGTGAACAGAATGCCTCCCCCTCCGCCCCCATCCCGCTAGTTGTACGAGCGAAAATTCCACTCATTCCAACCAGAAAAAAAAATAGAGAGAGAGAGAGAGCGAGGACATCAAAATTTATGCAACGTTTCGTGGTACGTGTCGTTGTCGCTGTCTTTGTTGCAGTTGTTGCTGTTGCTGTTGCCGCATGCTGTCTTTGCATTGCCAATAACCGAAATATTGATTAGAGTTTATGGCCAGATAGAGCCAGAGAGATTCAGTGAGAGAGAGAGAGAGAGTGAGAGAGAGAGTGTGGAGCTTTAGAAGCTGGCATCCTGGTTGATATTTTTGGGTATTTCAGGGCCTTCCAGCCACTCGCTAATAAAATGAAACCACAGCAAAAACGAGCATCGGAAACCGCGGGTGGTGTTCTGGAGAACGTTTTCGAGGGAATAAACTCCCGACAAAATACTCAGTTCTACGTGCAACATCACTGGAAGATGGCTCCAAGAGGACGCCAAGGGAACTACTTGCCATCTCGATTCTCGGGGATTTTAAAACCTCATGAGCAACCTCGTAAAGGTCCATACCCATCCGGATAACTGAGGACCATACTAGCCTATGAGAGGCCCCGCAGAGGTCGTCCGGGTTCACCTAACCTAACATATTCAGTATTGCAAATGGGTTTTTGTTTCAATGGATCGTTACAACAATACTAGGAATTCTACCTGATTCCACCTTCAAAGATTGTGAAAATAGTTGGGAATTCAAATTACAGACATAAAGCGGAGCTTCAACTTTTTCTGCTCTCTTCAGATATGCCTAGAAATGTTCTTCAGTTCGTAGAAACTTCAGCGAAATGGCACACCGGAACAACACCTGTTTTCCTGGTGGCTACCACAGCGACCCTTTGCCTCAGCCAAAAATGTTGCATGCTGACAAAAATGGTTGACATTTGACGCTGTTTATGTCATTTTATTTGTTGTTGTTAGCGATTTTGTTGCTCGGGGATGGAAAACGAGTGAGGATTGGTTTTTGTGTGTTAGGAATTGCGGAATGGGGGGTTCCGCGGGGGTTCCAACACAAACGGAAATGAAACTTTTGCGGTTCGCGCAATGCAAATGCGACAGGGACATTTCCCCCCCCTCCTGTGTATATACGAATGCACATGGCGTTTCCATGCAACAGCAGCAGCAGCAGATAGGTGTAGCACATTATGTACCTTATATATGTATGTACTCGTTTATGTACAGTGCACATTCCCCCATAAATAATTGCATATTTTATACTGCAGTGAACACCGAGCAAATATCGCCATTTGCCGCCTCAATTGGCATTTTGGCGATTTTCAATTTTCATTGCTTTATTTATACTCCCCCCAGTCCCCCCTCCCTCTCCATTTCCGCACATTTCCCATTTCGACATTTCTGCATTTCCCCATTTTCCCTGCAGTACAGAAAGAATTCCAAACAGAACGATTCAGCAAATCCATTATTTATTTAAATAATTGGCTAACCAAAAAATAAAAAATAAATTAAATATAAAATACCAAAAATAGCCAGAGCCAGAGACAGAGCCAGGGGGGTAATCGATTGGGCGGGGGGTTGGGAGTAGAGTTGAGGGGGCAGACTAATTGGATTGGTGGCAACAATGTTGCCGCGGCCCTTGGGATGGGGCATCATAGTCATATGAGTGGCACGAGGGATATTTATTCATTGTTTTGAGGGTTTAAAAAAGGAAATGGAAATGAATATAAACTACAAATTAAGGAAATCTCTTTAAAATTTAAAGGAATTGCAAAGAAAAGGCAGGAAATATTACAGGAATTGATGGGACTCAAAAAATTGTGATAGCAAAATCACAATATATATAAAAAATACTTCTTTCTCTAGATTATATTCTACGGGACCATTCCCGATAGTTTTTTTATGAGTTTTCCCCAACAAACAAACAGTTCTCTTTTCTAGTAAATCCTCTTACAAACCCAACACTTCTCTTACTATTTTAAGACCCTTAAAACTTGCTCCCCAAAAAGATCTCCGGTTTGAAGTTCATTCTTTAAGGAACTCCTGCAGATTCGTTGCCATAGTCCCCCCTTCAAGCACGACTCTAATCCATGATTCATGCTTTTCTTTGGTCCAGTCCGCGGATTCCATCCAATTAAATGAGAACCCTGCCATTATACCTTCTGCACTCTGCGGCGCCCCATCCATATTTCATGCCACAAAAAGATGCAAACAACAGAATAACAAGGCAGACGATGTTGAGAGCAAACACAGAAGAACCCAGTACAATTTTAGGAGTAGAATTCGTAGAAAAAATCAGGACAAAGCGAAGTTGTCGTAGAATGCAGGAATGGTGGCCAGAAATCCACCGCCAGAACACAGGAATGATAGCCAGGACCCAGCGACAGACAGACACAAGTCAAACAGAGGTATTTTTTCGGAAGAGTACTTATAAAGAAGAGAAAGTGGGTGAAAGCAGGAGGAGGGAGCATTCACACGTTGCTTATACGACGCGTGGTCAGCGGTGGTCCCCTTTTTTTCCCCCTCCCCCTCCCCTCGCGCGGTAAACAGGCAACAAAGTGTCACAGTCCTGCAAAAGGACCACACACACACACTCGCTCGCTCTCTCCTTCTCTTGGACGGACACGCACCCATTTGCGTAGGCGTCAATGGACAAATGTCGCTTTTGGAAAAGCAATTTCCATTGCAAAACCCCCCCGCCCCCCGCAGACCAGGACCAGGCGGCACCCAGGGTCGCGTCGTATACAAATGAAAAGAGCAAACGAAGGGCACGGCACGAGCACGGAAAAAACTGAAGAATTTTTTCTGCCACTTTCTGTTTGGTGATAATTTCATAAATAAATCTAATAAAAAAAACGGACATGTGTTTATTTTTTGGGGGATATTCAAAGGAGAGAGGACTATATTAAGGGGAGGGGAGTATGGGGTAAAAAGTAAATTGAAATTGGTTTTATTTGAATTTATTAATTGCATTTATTTCAATTACTAAATGTCAATATTTTATTATCAAATTAAGCCTAAACCAATAAAAAATGTAATTTTAAAAATAAAATAAATCCGCCAAAAGAAATGGGTTTACGTTAATGAATTTCTAAGAGGGTTAGCTGGAAAAAATATAAATAAAAAATGCATATTGTTCAGAAAACATCAGGTTATCTCAGAAAACAATATTCTTAAGTACTCCGCTGATCTTGCAAGGCATAAGATACAGTTTTCCATTAACAGTTTTCCTCTTTTAGATACAAATAAAGGAAATGAGGAAAAAAACCCTCATTTCTTATTTTTTCACTCTGTAATTACAGAAGAGAAATAGGACCCCTTCTCCAGGGTAAAGGCAAGAAAAATTCCTCGAAAAACTGCCAGGATTAAGGATTGTATATGTAGATTCCCTACAGATGACTCTTTACATCTAATACCCAAAGCCTTCATTCGAGTTCTGCATTTTTTCTCCACCCTCTAACTCTACCGCATAGAAATATGGATTGAATTTTTCTTTTTGGATTTTTGAAACCCCTACAGCCCTTTCTAGTGTCGCTGGACATTTGCATCATTCTATAGACAGGTTTTCCATCTGTATTGGAATATTCTATTTGGCTGTTATATCCAGCAATCCATCTAACCCCACACCCCACCCCTCCCTCCACATATGTAACCCCCTGCACATATTCCATATTCCATCTAACACGCGGGCGGCTGCTGCTGCCGCTGTCCGTTATTATTTAAAAAATGCAAATATCCAATGCACACAAACAAACAAAGAGACGCCGAATCATATATAGAGAAGTACCATTCCCCCCCCCCTACCCATACCCCTTGCCCCTTCGGACACGACCCAAACACAAAAGCACAAAAAAAAGAGAAAAAACCGAAAGGAGGAACGACATTGCTATGAAATATTGCCAATCAGAAATGAAACCGAAAATAAATCGATTGTTTCAACAAAAACGCATATACCGTACAGCAGTAGAGAGGCAGATGGAAAAAAAAACAAGCACAACAACAGGAATAACAGCAATGAAAACAACAGCAACAACCAGAAGGAATCTTAGTTTCGGTATTCGAATGCCAAGATACCCTCGAAGAACGTTCAGTTTTAGGGGATATTTTAGTCAAGTTTTGATCTTAATTCTGGGACTTATGGATTGCTGATTGGTAGTCCATAATTATCGAATTTTTCTACCATTTTTGATTGGCTTTTGAAGAAGCACAAGAACCTCCAGCCTGCAGAGGAATTTCCCTACGATAATATATGGAATAAAACAGTCTTTTCCATTAAGACTTGTTTTTTATATACGATACGATCTCTAGATCCCAGCAGAGGTTCTTGAAAGCCACTTGTAAACCCAGAGAAATATCTTTCCTGCTTCTCATTTTTTCCCAAAAGTTTTACCACAATAAAAACAAAAGTACTTCCAGAGATTCCTACAAATATCTTCAAGTTTTTTCTCCCAGAAAGTTTTCTCCTTGTTCCAAAACATAATACCCTCTATTAGCAAAAGGGTATACAACATACAGGAACAACAACAGAGGCCTCGTCTCGTCTCCTGGCAAATGACAGAGCCAGCAACATGCTGGCTGTCTCTCTCCCTTCTCTGCCACTTATACACGTATCCCCCAATCTATCCAGGGCTTGGCCCAAAATTCTGCGTTTCGCGAAAATCAAAAAAAAAGAGGCAGAGAGAGAGACAGGGAAAAGTGGGAGGTAAGGGGAGGTAAAGGGCAGTGAAAAGTGGGAGGCGAAGGGAGTGAAAAGTGGAAGACTGAGGCAGTGCAAAAGTGGGAGTTTTTGCTGCAGAGAAAAGTGGGAGTGCAGGGGGCAGGTTGCAGGGTTTTTGGGTGTAGCGAGTGGGTCGGTCGGTCGGTCGGCTGAGTGATTGCTGCGCCTGTGTATGGCTGTGTGTTTGTGTGTGTGTGTGTGTGGGTGCAAATTGAAACAGAGTTGAGTCCCGCGACCCCCATGAAAACGGGGTGCTGCCACACCACTCTGCAGCATCAGCATCAGCAGCAGCACTCTCTGCTCTCTGCCACACTCCTATCCACATCCACATATCCACATCCACATCCTGCAGTTATCCAGCGGCCATGTGTCGTTTGTTCGTTGGTCGTTTGGCCGTTTGGCCGGCCGTTCTCTGGGCCTGGTTTCGTGTCGTGTCGCTTTGCCGCTTCTGGCCAAAAGCCTCGCGGGCACAACAAGCGCGTCGAGTGATTGGGTGGCAATGGGATGGGCATGGGGATGGGATGGGTGTTCGATGGTGGCTCGCTGCTGCTGCTGCTGCTGCCGCTGCACGTTGCATTTCCATGTGTGAGGCATAATTGGACAGCATGGTACGTGGTCCGGGTGCTACACACAGGAGACAGGAGAGCAAAAAGGTAAAGAGAAAGGAGACGCATTCAATGGCAGCGCTACAATTCTCCATTTCTCTCTCTCGGTCTCTTTCTTGTATGATTTTCCATCTCTTTTTTCGCATCTCTCTGACAGAGGCCTTTGCATATTGATGATGATGCTGACCCGTTCTCTGCCTCATCCCCTCTCTTTCTCTCTTTGCTATTCACTGCCTATATCCTCTGTCCCGTCGCTGGGGCTAGTTATTGTTGCATAGGGACACAGGAGCATGTCCAAAGGTCCTGCCTCGGCTGTTGGGCTTTAAAAGGCAGCGTCCCATGGAATTGGGACAATATGTGATTGAGAATTCCCCTGCAAATGCCTCTCATACGAACGGCAATTGAGTCTTTTCTCTGGCACTAATTAATCAGTAAATCAAGTTTAGTTCTAGTTGCAGGCAAGACAGAGACGGAGGCAGAGAGAAGAGAGAGTACAGCGGGGGGGCCTTAATGTGGTTAAAATTAGTTTATCTTTAGAAATGGTTTGCTTTCTTTTCTATGGCAAGGAAAACCTTCCAAGGAATGGAAAGGGAAATGGAAACTGGAAGCTTTAAGTATAGGAAAAACTGAACCAAATCTTTAATCTGGTTTCAAGGTGCTTACAAATCTTCTCAGGAGCACTAATCTGACAAACTAAGGCAAAATACTAGTAAAACAACTAAATAATAGTAATAAAAATACCAAAATAATAATTAATACTGGTAAAACGTTATGTAATAGCAAACTATCTAAATTATGCCATAAATACTTAATACTGAATAATACTACATAATACCAAAACAACTGAATAATAAAAAATACCAAAAAATACTAAACAATACAAAAATACTACATAATACCAAAAAATACCCAATATACCACAAATACCAACTAAAACAAGAAATACTAAACAATAAAAATACTAAATAACACAAAAAATACTGAAAATGACAAATATACTATCTAGTTTGGTCATTACTAAGCTGTAGACAAAATTTTAGTGATACTAAAGGTATAATATAATACAAAAAATATTAAATACTCCCAAAAATTCAGTTGGAACTATAATGAAAATAGATAGGGTACAATCACCGAACAAGAACCGTAATATACCATCCAAAACAATGACCTATGAAGTAGTGGATCTAACGTACACATTGTATCATCGATCACTATCCCTATGACTGTTATTAACAGTCATAAATACTGTACCAAAGGAGACTAGAGTTCCCTAGCTTTCCATTTGTTGATACCGAAGTATTTCTTCATTTCTTTTATAGTAATAATGAATTAGATCATTAAGATCTACCCTAGCATAATACTTTTGAATATTTCAATCAAGAATGTATACATTTTATGGCTATTTGCCGTACAATCTATGCAAATTCCATCTAATAAAACTTTAAATGAATGTGCAGCAAATAAAATGTATTGAAATATTTACTATAATCGCTAATCTCTTAGTGTTTTTATGGCTGTTTGTCCATCAGGTATGTTCCCCCAATAAACCCTATTCCATGTACAATGTACTCCCATATGTATATCGCTCTCTCTCTCCCTCTGAAAAACAACACACAATTTCCAATTACGCGACAGTTTGTCCACTTCCCCCCAGACGTTATCCACTTTTCCAACAATACTCCCCCCCCCCCCCACGCGCCAGCACCACCTATCATCCATAGAGGACTCTGTCTAACTCCTTCCCCCGCGATATGCTGCCGGTTCCTAACTCTATCTACGAGACGTGGGAGGGAGGGGAGGAGAGGAGAGCCCTGTGTTCCTGATGTTGTTTTTCGAAGGGGAGGCTCAATAGCAAATTGTATTTAAAATTTATATAAAATTCGCGGATGGCATTTGTTGTGACAATGTCTCTGTGTGGGTGTGTCTGTGTGTGCTCGAATGGCTGGTACCCTCTTCCCTTAGCCCACTCTCTTCTCCCCTTAACCATCTCTCCCTTAACCCTCTCTGTCGCCACCACACGTTTATTTTTGGTCCTGTACTACAATCAACGTTAAAAATTCGCGCGATTTATGCATGTACGGAGAAACAGGAGTGAACAGGAGTGAACAGGAGGTGTGCTCTCTCTCTCTCTGTGTGCATGTGTGTGTGTGTGTGTGTGTGTGTGTGTGTTTGTTTCCTGTATATATATTGTATAAATGGCAAAAAGCCTCGTGCCTCCCGTTTTCCCATTTTCCACTGGTAAAATCACCAAAAACTCTGCGCTTGTTTATTTTATTGGCACGTAAATTCATGTGGAGTTTCACTGTACCCCATACCCCCTCCCCTCCCCTCTGTTGTCGCATTGTTATAGCGAAAGCGAGAGAGAGAGAGAGAGAGCAAAGGTTTTATATGGTATGGTATGTACACAATTGTGTTTTTTGGAGTATTTTATAAATAATTTTTGTTCGACGTTTGCAAAAATATGGACACACCCAATGGGAAAAATCAACGCGAATATACATAGACATCCCATATATATATTCCCCTCTATATATGCTCACATAGGGAGGGGTTATGTGGGGGAGTTGGGGCTCTCTACAGAGAGATAGAAAAGTCAGGTAGACGCGCGGCAATTCATTTGCGCTAAAACATATACAAACAGCAATATAGAAATATTGCACGAAATATAGATTGTTTTTTTTTTTTTGGGCAAAGCTTTTAGTTATTTTTCACAATCAATTCTGTTGTTGGTTTTTGAGTTTTTGATGCAATTGGAATATGAATTAAGGGAATAGCAGTTATGAAAAAGCTAGCAAAAAATTGATTAAAAACTGTATATTGTATTTGTGTAGAACAAACAGAAGGAATATCTACATATAGAGTGGTAGGTCTCTAAATATCTCCATAGAGCAAGTTAGGAGCATATATTCCCAAGTTTAACAGTAGCTGAAGCCAGAATCATCTTTTATACAAGTTAGAGGTGGCCCCACTGACATTTGGTTAAACAGTGCTGCCCATCTACCTTAATTTACACCGATAGACCTTAGAGTTGATATCGATACACACTTTTATCGTATTTAGGGCTTTTTAAAGTAAAGAAAATCACTAAAAAATCATTCAAAATTACAAAATAATAATAATAATATAAATAACGAAATTTCCATCAAAACCTAGATGATATATCCTCTCCTTGCTTTGATGGATTCGCATGAATATCAACATCAAATCTCTAATTAAATAGCCACTCAAACCCTCCAATCTTCCATTCAAAAACACACAATTAACGCAATTACCTAGACGCTGTCCAGTGCTTAACCTTCTTAACAGCAGGAACAACCATCCATCTATCCATCCATTTGTGGCAGACAAAACCGTCAGGACTCTCCCACCTCGCAAATGAAATCCCCGCCAAATCCACTCACGCATCCCGAACCGTTTGTCCGCGCTCTCCCCCCCGAAAAGTCTCGTTTATGAAGTGAAAGAACCAGCGCCAAATCCCAAACAGTCCCACGAAAAGTATGCGTCTAATCTATTAAAAAACCCGCACGGAAAAATGGTACAAAAAGGGAAATGAGGATAAGGAAGGGCAGACATGGACAGGGAAATGCCAACTTAGTTTCGAGTGATGAATGAATGAACGAATGAAATGAGAAGAAAATAGAAGAGAGGAAGCGAGAGGAGAGCGAGGAATGCATTTTCCACATTTCCACAGCTTGACAACCGCAAATCGTACGAAGAGTCCAGGGGGATGGGTGGGCGGAAAAGAATGAAGCGACCAAACGATGCGAGTCGCAGATATAAATTTCATAAATTAAATAGACATCCTTTTCCCACTCTCCGCCCTTCGCTCATTGCATGTATGGAAGCATATTACCGTAAAATTGCTGGCAACCCTTACAAAAAAAAAACACAAAAAAGTACCAAAAAATAATAGAATATAAATATACATATATGAAAAAAAAGAGTACCCCCAAAACAGAAAACAGAAAATCTCATTACAATTTCAACGCGATCAGACAAAAGCAGCAGCAGAATCAGCAGAAGCATCAAAAGGGAGGAGGAGGAGGAGAGGAATTATGGCAGGAAGGGCGGGGGCGGGGCAAGGACAGGGAACAGCGGAAACCCTGATGATGAAATGGATTTTTATCCCAAAACAGGACATGAAGGCAAATGAAAGAGAGTTGGACAGCGAGAGAGGAAGAGTGGAGAATGGGCTTTGGGTCTGAGAGAATTATGGAAAAAAACGAAGCAGGAAAACCCATAACAAAAAACGTCAACAGTAGAGAAATAGCAGAAGGAGGGTCAGACCATGGAGATACTCATTAATTATGACAGTAGAGGGTATATGGGAGAGTGCTTTGTTTTAAGGAAACATTAAAGCATGGAAGAGCTCTTTCCGCATAGAATTTTCTATGATTATTAAGTATTTTCTATTATCGATAATTATCGATTAATACCGATAACCGTAAAGAGTAGAAATTCAGAAAAAATTTTATAGAACTTATGGTTTTATGAACAAATATTCATTCTGTAAGTAATTTAAGTATAATTTCTTAGATGAATAGACCTAAAATATCATTGGAGAACCCTAGATATCATCTCCAACTGCCATATTATGGGATAAGAACTTGCCGATAATCGAAGACCTATGAAAAGTGCACAAAAGATGGAAAATCTTCTGATTTTATATAAAAAATCCATCTGTCAGCCTAATATTCCCTCTCCTGTGTTCTAGGGTACGAAAAAAGAATCACAACATCAGCAAAAGTGGAAACGAAACCCATTCCACGCTGCACCACCACCACGTGCCCCAACCCCTCCTCCTCTCGTCCGATGTCCGTCACATGGGATGCGATAGAAGGATGAGGAAGGGGATGCGGGGTCGTTCGGCGCGTAAAAAATGCAAATCCCAAGTCAAAGCTTAGCGCCGTAGCCCCTGCCCTGCCCCCTGTGTACCGTGGGGCAACCTGGCAACATACGTGCCCCCTGTCAGCAGCCAACCCCCCGTGGCTCCCATCAGTCTTCCGTCTCCCGTTTCTCCCTCGCATGAATACGTGTACGATGCCCCCACAGACACTCACATTCATATGAGTAATGGGAGGCAGCAGGAAAAAAAAGAAAAATCCCTACGCAGGAATGGAATTTCAAAACGTATGTCCCAGCATAATGCAACAAAATCGGTGGCAGGAGGTGCCACTCCACTCCACCTCCCCCTCGCCGTAGGTCTGGTCAAGAGAGAGTGAAATAGCGAGAGCAAAAGCAAATTCAATAAAAAATGAAAACGCAGAAAAATAAAACTTTTCTCTCTGTCGCTGGGGGTATTTTTTTCTGGATGAAAGAGGCATCTGTGCGGGGCAGCATCCCATGCTGGCTGCCCTGGTTGCATGCCTCTGCTCTCTGTCTCTCCCTTCGGATCAATGACGAAAGTGCGTTGAAGTGTAGCGCAAACAATGGCAAAAAGGCATAAGCAAATGGTCCGCGAGATGTTCCTCCTCGTGCCCCAACACAGGCATATGTTGCAAAAGGGAATAGAAAAAGTATCCCCCTCTCCCCCCACATAGATACGATTCCAATCCCATATCCCATTCGTTTGTTTAGAGGGATTTTCAGCAGCAGCAGACACAGACGCGAAATATTCACATGAATGCATTCTGCCCTTCGGAATGAGTGTTTTAAAGTGTTTTCGAATACTTAAATATCACTAGAAATTAATGGTTTTTATTCGTATAAAATAAAGAGAGTTCAAAAGCGAAGAACTCTTCATCGAAAACCATCATTATTGCCTCTATATCCTGCCCCATTCAATCCGTCCTTCAATCAAACACCTCAATCCATCCATTCCTGATTGAAATCTCTCTCTCTCTCTCTCTCTGTCTCGTTCTCTGTTATCCTTCACGTTTGAAATGGGTATGGGAGGGGGCTTTGCACCTGTCGCCAGACATTAGATGTCGTTTCGTCCTGCCCAAAGGATGTTGTCTCTGCAGCACCTGTCAGTTTTCATTGCCACGAAGCGCTGATTAAAAGACGCTTCCGCAGTTTTCGAAAACAAAAACGCACCACGACGCATTTCCCGCCGCAGAGGAAGTTGCCAGTCCCTGGAAGGACTCCAATCCACACTCCACACACACGCCACACACACACGAATAGCCATTAGCCTTCGCGGTGGAGCTGGAGGACACGGGTCATCGCGTTGAGAACTGGAGAGTGCAAGAGCCCAAGCAGACTTCGCGATGGAGCTGGAGGACAAGCAGTTGGAGGACAAGCTGCCTTCGCGATGGAGTGGTTGCCACACAGCCTTCGAGTTGGAGTTCAGGGCACAAGCCAAAGGGCCAACTAAACAGACGTCAAAATCATTGCCATTATCCAAAAGGAGGGGCTCCTGCACAGGACACGCAGGAGGCGAGGCGAGGCATGGGGTCTGCAGGAGGACACACACAATCATCCTAGCAAACAATAGAGAAGACGACCGACCACCATCGCGTCGCGTCGCATCGCATAGCCGACATCCGCCATCCACTTGGCCAAGTGTGGTGGTCAACAGTCCCGCCTTAACCCGTCAGCCGCATGCCTGGTCGCGGGCGAAACAAAAAAAAATACCAGAAAATGGAAAGGCACTGGAGGGGGGTCGCCATGGGATGTGGAAAAGCGTCGCCGGTTCAAGCTCAAGTAGCTTGTGTGCCATTCTTTTTCCTATTTCTATTTTCCCCATTTTTTTGACGTTTTTGTTTCGGGGAAACTTTTGCTCTATTTCCGCCATCCTAGCTGCTGTCTGGCTGACGTTTTAGCGCGCGGGTCGTTAGCGGTGTGGCAGGAGGACAAGGATGTCCTGTAAGAGCAGCAGGAGGAGGTGGAGTCGCCAATGCGGTTGTCAGTTGCTTTATGAGACGCCGCCGCCGCCTGTCGTTCATCCTGTGGGCGTCCCTTTGTGTGTGTCCTGGCATTTTGCATGCAAAGCGAAAATGTTGTCGCTGTTTAATGTCAAACGTTGACTTTTTTTCTGTCCAGGTTTCCTCGCGGCGCCACCAACCAGCAGCAGCAGCAGCCGCAGCGACAGCGACAGCAGCAGGACACATTTTCATGCCCATTGCGTGGCAGGAAAGCAGGAAAGCATCTGCTGGATTGTCCCCGCTCCCCGCTGTGGCTCTGCGGCTCTGTGTCTTGATGGATTTGTCTGGTCTAAGCCTCAATTGGTGGTCACTTCAAGAGGGGGCTGGGGAGGGGCAGAGGGAAGGAAGTGCTTCAGACAGCAGGAGACGATGGCGATTGCATTGAATTGCCATGAAATGATAGCATGAGATTATAGCGACTATGAGCTACAGATTTGAAGCGAATTAAGTGGTTTTTGATAGGGGTTTAAGAGGTGGGAAAGAGAAGATATTTCGGCAGTACTTTAGATGGTTTTTCTTTAATTTAATTAAGGTATATATTGCCACGATATTAACTAAATTTTAATATATTTTTTATGCGTAAAAAATTTATTGTTTCAGGGACATTTCTAACGCTTTTTTTCATATATTAATTTCCGAATAATTACGCCCACTAAGAGTGAAGTTTAGATCTAACATTTAAGCACTTTTTGGGAAGTTTTCTATTTGTCTAAAAATTCTACCTTTCAAAACGAATTTTCCAGCATATTTCTTGTATATTTTTACCCATAAAAATAAATTTTATTTTTATTTTCTATATTCTATTTCCCACTTCCAATTTTCCCCAAATTTCTCTTCATTTTCCAATCTATATTTCCATAGATTTCGTTTGAGCTCTGGGAGCCTCTGCATTGCCCATAAAATATTTATAACAAATACAAAGAAAAACCCTTGCGAAATGTTTTTATTTTCCTCGCGGACTCTGCTATGGATGGATGTCGTATATCCCTTGTTTTTGCTGGTTTATCTGGGTACCAGGCAGCCGTATTCCCCTGCAGGATTATGCACGGACTCCCCAATTTGTCAGAGCGAGAGAGAGAGAGGCCACACAATAGAGGGGGATAGAATGTGGCCGCGAGCAGAACGGAACAGCGAAGCAGCGACAGAAAATAAAGAATATTCAGGGAACAAAGAATATTCCTCGCCAGTACAAATGACAAGCTCAAATGGCTACAGAAATTCTGCTTTTGTTTTGTTTTGCAATCATATTATATTTATGCATTCACTGTGCATTCGTGTGAGTGTGTGTGTGCAAGTGTGTGTGTGTGTCTTTGTATTTTTTCTGGATGGTTTTCGCTGTTGCTATCTCTCTTTGGGGATGCATTTCCTGCCTTTATATTTCTATAGAGCTTTCTAAAGCCACGTTTTCACTAGGATCTTTGTAAAAATGTTCCCATAAGCGAACAGACACTTTTAATCTGGAATAAATCTTTACGATTTGTGTAAAAGAAAGCAAATGTTCGTTGAATTTATGGAATATTCTTTTCAAAGTTCTCCTTTCTCTCCTTCTTACTAGCTTTTGTAGCTCTACTTTCACTTTCTCTTTCTTGCTGTCTTTCTTAACTTTCATTCTTTCTAGTAAACTCTACAACCTTCTTTACTTTCTGGGCTTTCCTTATGCTCTTTCTCTGTCTAACCAGCTCTGCCATCTGCCTTCTTCCTCTCCCTTACACACACGCCCAACCCCCATGTGTAGGCTATGATTTTGAGGTCTACCCCCAACCCCCTTCTTCTCTGAGATTCTAACAGAAAGATGGACATTTTCTAACCGCCATTTCTCGTGCCTAATGCTCTCGTTTTGGGTTAATCAAGGCTACAGATTTTAATTCTCTATCCACAGATTTTTCCCCCTCTTTTTATCTTCTTTTTTTTGATGGTTTTTATTTCCTTAATGAGAGTGTCGTCGGTCGTTTGTTTGCGATTTCATTTGGTTTATTTACTCTCTGGGTATAGCCACCACCCCCCACCCACACACACACACACACACCAACACTCACAGTCATTTGCTTGCATATTTCGTCGACAACGGGACATTTGGTTGGGGTTCTGTTTCGGTTTTTTGCTGTGTGCCCCGTTAAAATGTTTTAATATGTAAGTAATATGTAGAGATATATCATCCCATATCCCATATATGATATGAATATACAGAGGGGAGTGTGGAGGGGGAGGGTGGTGCACATATCAACGCTATGGCCCAACCCCCAGCCAAACAAAAAAAAACTTCAACTTTTATTATTACATTTTTTTATTTTTTGCTCTGCGGCCACGTGCATGTGTGTCTGTGTGTGTGCGTGTGTGTTACGCCCTTTTTTCGGACAGTGCATTTTTAATATAATTTTTACAGACCCATTCTCCATCTCCATATCGTTTCCCCTCTGCCCCTGCCTCCCCTCTTTACCACATTGCGCCTTCCATTTCTCCATCCAATTTTTTCAGATTTCTCTTGCATTTTTTTGTTGTCCTCCCATTCCCCCCTCCCCCTTTGGCAACCTTGTTTGCAGTGGGCGTGTGTATATACATTTTTCACTGTTTCCCATATATATATATTTTTTTGTGTTGTTTTTTTTTGTGTGTTGTCCGTGTCCGGAGATTCTTTTTTGGGGGTTGGTCTCCGCCCATTGGCAAGTGTCCGGTTTGCAGGTGGCCCGCCCGACGTTGCCACCGCTCGATGCCGTTGCATATGCGAATTGTGTTTTTGCTGCAAAGCTCTTTTTTTCTGTCCCTTTTTTTCGCTTTTATTTGTATTTTTTTGTTTAATTTTCAAAAGGGGGAGTGGAAGTGGTTCTGGGTGTGACATGGGGGTGGGGTGGGGGAGGGTGAAGTACGTAATAAGCAGGCGACGTTGTCACGCATAGCGTCCACCAGGGGGGAGGATATACTGCCATACAGAATAGTAGGGGGATCCGGGAGGCTATGCCGTGCAGAATGGTAGGGGGATCCGGGGTGTGTTCCATACAGATACAACTGTGAACAAGGGGTGTATCCCATATAAAGTGGCCATGGGGCCATGGAAGGTGTTTCCCCCAGTAAACAGGACCCCAACACAAAAAAAATCATATTTTTTTTCCTGCCCCGTAAGCAAAAAAGTATTTTTAAATGAATTTTTATACCGGTTAGGGGTGGGGTGTGGGGGGCGGGTTGTATTGTTTTTTAGTGTATTTTAATTAATTAAAAATATAAATTAAAAATTGCATAATATTTTAATTGAAAATGGAGATGGGGATGGTGGGCGAACGGATAGGTAGGATGGCAAGGAGTGAACAGACATACAGAAGCGGAAACAGCAGATGAATTCAGACAGCAAAGGGGGACAGAAGGGGGACAGAAGGGGGTGAGAGGTGGGAGATTATATCTGACGAGAGCTCTGGCGAGACTGTTAATCTTTTCGGGCATTGGGTAGGAGGTTACAACTGGCTAAAAGAGTGTCCCTTAACAGTTTCTATAAACATTTAACCAAAAAATCCATCTTCGTAGGAAATCTCTATCTTTTAGACGATAAAATCCTCAAATTTACATAGAATTTGGACTGAAAGAAAGATAAAGTTAATCAAATGTTAAGACTGATGCCAAAAATGGACCTTTTCCAGCGAAAATCCCATCAAATATCCAATCCTTCCTCTCCTAAGATTTTCTTCTCATTTATTCCCATCATTAAATCAACTTTTATACCCAAAAACCACATCAAAAACGCCGCCAAATACCTTCATACTTGGTTTTTAATAATCACAAAACTTAAAGGTAAAACCTTAAAACTAAAACCTTAAAATGTAACCTTATATCACAAGACAGCTTTAACCTTCGATTCAGTAACCCACAACGAAACCCCGAACCCCACAGTGACCTTCGGACAGACCCCTCCTTAGCCAGGCCTCACCACAAAGTAGGGCTGCTCTTCGCTGGGGCACACGATGCTCTCGAACAGCCCGGGAATGGTGAAGGGTCGCGGCTTGCGATCGTCGGGCAGGAGCATGCTGTTCCACAGCATGTTCGAGAGGATGGCGTGCCCCCGCTGGCTGAAGTGGAAGCAGTCGTGCGAGAAGAAGCGCCAGTCGGTGAGGCCATTCTGCAGCCGCGGAGCCGTCACATTCGCCAGCATCGGATGCGCCACAATGGCGAAGTCCTCGCGTTGGAACTCGGCCAGACGGGCCACCTCCAGCTCCACCTGCTGCATGCGGTACAGGGTATCCATGCGCTGGCTTCGCTGCGCCTCACTCAAGCGATCGTTCATCAGGCAGTGGCAGCCCACGCGATGCACCACGAAGCACTGAAAGGGTATCTCCTTCATGGTGGTCAGAGTGAGGAGTATATTGGGCACCACAATCAGATTGATGAGCAAGCGGGGCACATTGTCGCGGAGCAGTCGAAAGGCCTGCCTCATGTCCCTGGCGTGCTGATCGAGGAACGCCTGCGGTTCGTCCCAGTGGCACAGATCGGAGCAGATGTCGTTGTTGCCCACATAGACTGTCAGCAGCTTCCAGTGTCGCTTCATGTCCACATTCGGATCCCGACGCAGCAGCTCGATGAGGACTCGGGCCTGGAAGGGCAGATCCCTCGACATGATCATCGGTTCGGCGATGTTGAAGCGCGAGGATCGATGGTTGACCACCAGACTATTGGTCACCGAAAAGCCATACAGTTTCGGATTGAATATCTTTAGGATATTCGGCAGCGTCAGATACCGACGCCAGTTCTCCAAGCCGCCACCGGAGAAGCTCAAGGCACGAAACTCATTGATCATGTCCATGGCATTGGTCGATAGAATGCCATTACCCGCCGACAGAGAGTCCCCAAAGGCGGCCACAATATCGATATCGCCAGGGCGTAATCGTTCTATCGATGTGGGGGGACTCTCGGATCTGGTGTTGTTCATTGGACAGGGGAATGGCGTCGTCTTGGAGATGGGCAACTGTATCTTTCCCTCGCGCATATTTCGGTTCTTTAGATCCTCGATATTTCGTAGTGCAAGATTTAACATAACTCGTCGCGTGCCCAGGAACAATTGTCGTAGGTTTCGGTCGAAGTGGGTGTACTGCTGTATCCCGTTCTCCAGTTTTCTTGGATCGTAGCTCTGCGCATGGACTCCTATGTCCGCTAGGAGTTGATCGGAGCGATTCTGTCGGCGGATGCGTCGACTGTTCGATGTGGAAATTGGACTCATCAAAAGCAGTAATGAGAACAGCCACAAACAGCAGGCGATAGTTGACATTTTTAACCGGGATTTTTTGACTTAATTTAAGACTGGATTTTGGAGGATTTTGTTGAGTGTTTTTAGGCAGCAATCGTTTGGGTTTTGAGGGATAGAACTTTGTTCATTGTCTTTCAATAGAAGACCTCTGGGATTCTAGATGTGGATCGTCTTTGGGGAGTGTCTTTTAAGTGAAACTTCAGCTCATTATCATCCACTTTAAGAACTTTAAACTTCAGTTTTGCTTGGTAGATCGTATGGTAGATTGTGGAAACAACTTTGTTTACGTAAATCCAGTTTTAAATATATTTTTTAGAAATTATTTCATTATTATTTGCACTTTAAGCACTCTTTAACTTTCATTATTCCTTAGAAGAGTTAAAACTGTCATAAACCACGCTTCATTTCAGAAAATTCCAAAGAAAACTCAAGTGTCTCAAGCACTTTTCGCAGAATACAATTTCGCTTTCCTCTGTTCTTTAGGGATTTTTATTTTAAGACTTGTGTTCTGTGTGTTTTCACTTTTGTTCCGCATCCCGCACGATGGACTTCTGAAAGCGTTCTCAACCGCCAGGCGTATGCGTCGAGCGTTTTTGTACACCGCATAAATTGTTTCTGAACATGGAACCAGACTCCACTCCAACCCAAAACCAAAAACCAAAACTTCACTCAGACAAAGAGAGAGCGGGACAGACTCAGAACTTGACTTAAAAGCGTTGACCGAGACATTAACAATCCATAAAACAACAACAACAGCAGCAACGCCTGATAGCAGCACACATACAGACGCAAAGTGCCCTCTGGGGTTCAAAGATAAAACCACACAGAAAACCTCCGAAATACAGTTTACTAAACAAAATAATTACCTTGGTGGCAGGCAGGGAGGCAACAAGACATTGGATGATGCTACTGCCACCACAAGCAAGCGACATGACAACGTACACTTATATTTCTATATAAAACCAAAAAAAAAAATACAATAAATATAAATAAATTGGAGCTCTACGCATGCGCAGAGGCGTAGACTTTGAGCTCCAACAAAATACTCAAAAATACTCATCCCAAAAATGGGGGGTTTTTTATCCCCATTTAGTTGGGTTATTGGGTCAAGCGAATTTCGGGTTGATCCATTAAAAGGGGTTAAAAGTTCTCAACTGATCTTTGGGAAAACTCATTCAAGGGTGAATCCCCCACAAAGAGTCAGAAATGAGTCAAAATTTCAATTATTCAAATATTTAAAAACACATTTCACCTGTGACTGTTTTTTTTAAGTGGAGAATAAAGTACTTTATGAGCTTTAAACCATGAATTAATACGAACTGCATGATTTTGGCATAAGAAATACATTTTAGAGAATTTTAATAAATAAAAAAAATAATAATAAAAATATATAAATAAAAATATATAAATGAAAATATATAAATAAAAATATATAAATAACGAGAGGGAACGTTGTGAGCCGCGGCAAAGGCCGCGGCTCTACCTTATACCCGGTACTCAGTCAGTATATACATACATACATTTTTGAGCCTACGATTTATGAAATTTATTATATGTTCTCAAAAGGGACGAAAATAATATTTAAATTAAAAAAATGAATTTTTTGGAATTTTTATACATGTTTCCATTTTTGTTTACATATGCTTTGTATATCTGTGCCTACATTTCTACATGGCATGTATAACTACATATTTGAGACGTAAAAGTGTTTAGGAGAGAGAGGGAGGGGGCATGAGTCAGCGCTTGGCAGGCGTTGCGTAGCCACTGAAATTTAATTTGTTTCTTCTGGCCAATAATATTGATCCGATCTGATCCAGATTCGGTAATCTGGTAGATATGGTATTTTTTCATGATTCTGCGTTTTTGGTTTTCATTTATCTTAAAAATTGTGGATTCCACAGATTTTCGTCTTTTGTGGGGGCGGAAGGGGGCGTGGCAAAATTGTAAAACAAACTTGTGCTGGTTCGGTATCACAGGAGCTTGGATAGAAAGTTTGGTTGCTCTAGCTCTTATAGTCTCTGAGAACTAGGCGCTCATTTATACGAATAAGCAAAGCAGATGGGGTCGCGTGTGAGAGAGAGCGAGAGGGAATGATGACTTTCGAAATGGTTTTCTTCATTGTAGCTATAATAATGATCCGATCTGATCCAGATTCAACACTCTGATAGAAATGGTCATTCTCTATGATTCTGCGTTTTTAATTTTCTCGTATCTTCAACATTGTGTACGCCACAGACTTTCGTCCTTTGTGTGGGCGGAAAGGGGCGGGGCGAAATTTTGAATTACATTTGGAGTAGTGTGATCACACAGGGAGACTGTATACAAAACTTGGTTGCTCTAGCTTTAATAGTCTCTGAGATATAGGTGCAAATGAAGACGGACGGACAGACGGACAGACGGACGGACGGACGGACGGACGGACAGACAGACATGGCTATATCGACTCGGCTATTGATGCTGATCAAGAATATATATACTTTATGGGGTCGGAAACGCTTCCTTCTGTGCGTTACACACAACCGTTATCCCCACAAATCTAATATACCCCTATACTCTTCGAGTACCGGGTATAAAAATATATAAATAAAAATTTATAAAATATATAAATATAAATATACACTTTTTATCCATTAAAACAGTATTAAATGGTTCGTAGATCATATTTTTGATCATGTAAATTCCCAAAAATTAAATATTTCTTTGTTTTTATTACAAAATATGCCCTTTTTTTCTTTTCCCCACGCCTCTGCTTCTCTTACCTCATCTACCGCCTCATCTTCGCCTCATCTCCATTCAAGCAATAAAAATCCCATGATTAAAGTTTGTGACGCATAGAAACAATTCATAATTTTCCATCAGGAAGCAAAATTAAAGAACACTTCATTGAAATTTCGTACAAATCCCCCAAAAAACTCGTACACCAATTATCACCCTTTTCCCCACGCCTCTGCTTTTGTACCCTCATCTACCGCCTTAGATCTCATCTCCATTCAAGCCAAAAACAAAAACGAAAAAAAGATTCAATTTGAAAACAACAAAAACAACAAAAAACCTGCCAAATATTTGCACACATTTTTGTGCCTTGCTTTGACTTGAGCTTAAGCTACACTTTTCTAATGTAATTGTTGCTTACTCGTACTCATAGCTTAAAATGTGAATAGCTAATTGTTTGCTTAGATCTTTCAAGAGAGATACATAGATACACTCTCGAGAGATCCACTTGAGACGGTGACTGAGTGCCTGCCCGCCTGGGTTTGGGTATGGGCATTGCATCCGTTTTTGGCTCGAACTTGATAGCGGTTATTGCCCGAGAAGATAATTGAAATAATATATTATAAAGTAAAGTAAAGTAAAGTGATCTATAAATATATGACTCAACTCAGTGGTGGGGGCATGGGGCGAGGCGTGTCACATGAAGGCTGTAGTAAATATACCCTGCGGCTGCTCCTCGGATCGACAGAGAAGCCGAGGCAGAGCAGAGGGGCCCGTGAGCATGATGGAATTTCGACTTCCGCCTGGGTCCCCTCGGTCCCTGGGTAAGGTAACGGGTTCTGGGAAGCGTCACGTTGCCTGCCTTTTATTGTTGGGGCAGATCAAGTGCTGCACAGAGTGCTCGTCTGGACAGGGGCGTCGTCTTTATGGTAATGAGACCCTCCACAGGGTATGGAACCCTCACAAAAACAACAAGAGCTACTCGATGGAAAAACACTCATTGGCAGATCCGAAGAGTTGTGCGTCATTCAAAACTGATTGAATACCACATATCCATCTTAATTATAAAGTTAATGATAGTTCCTACCATAAATTGAAATCTCATTCTTTTGGTTTCCATGTTCACCCTACAGATATTCCGTATTACTTCTGGAGTTTGATCTTTGATCTTCTAAGAATTTTGACCCCTTGGACCATAGGTACAGGGCGAGCCCTCTTTATATTGCTTCCGCTACATAAAAAACAAAGCGACACAAACACTCCATGTAAAACTTCTACCTACCCCTACTATAGTTTCCATTTACACGAGAGTTCTGTGTTTGTTTTATATAACTCACGAGAGAACACACGTCTAAGGTACAAGTACTTGTCGCCACTCAAGTGATTGTATAACTAAAACGGCTTTGGAGGGGAAATAGGAAATAATGCTTCTCACTGGAGTGTTAAAATGTTGTTCCAAAGACATTAAGCAAGGAGCGACATTAACCAGGAAACTAGGGATGGAAAAAGAAGCCATAAATGTGTTTAAAGTTTCGATATTTTTGCGATAAATAATAAAAAAATATACAACAAAAAAAAATATACAACAAAATATAAAAAAATATTAAAAAAAATATATAAAAAATATATAAAAATATAAAAAATATATAAAATATATATAAAAAATACATAAAAAATATATAAAAAATATTTTTACAAATATATAAAAAATATATAAAATATACATAAAAAATATATAAAAAATATTTTTACAAATATATAAAAAATATATTAAAAATATTTTTACAAATATATAAAAAATATACAAAAAAAAAATATATATATATACAAAGTAAAAAATTGATACCACAACCCTATATGTATATAAAAAAAATAACAGAAAATAATTGTTTAAATACAAAATATTAATAAAAATGATCGATATTTTATCGATAAAATAAGCAAGTAAGTATGTACGTATTTTGCTGCATATTTAAGAGAAATAGGAATTCAATTTTCATTAATGAACACCTTTCCAGTTTAGAGAATAATTTATAAAGTGTGTAACCTTTTGCTAAGAAATCAAGTAAGTCATTAAATAGATAATTCCAGGAATTGGCTTAACCACAGACCGACTAAAACCTTAAGCGTTTAAATCAGTCATCGATTAAAATATCAATTATCACTAGATCTTTTATAGCATGACAATAATTTGTATGCGAAATGCCCTTTTAAACGGCTTTATCGAGTGCAGTGAATTATTATGCATAGATGCCAAGTGCCAAGTGCAATTAGGGTTCAAAGTTCTCTCATTTTGAGAATATTAATGTACCGCAATTGATAGTTGTGCCAATCGCAGCGGGGGCACAGGGGGTGTCTGATCTATTAACATTCCATCTAGTTTTTCCCCCTTTTCGAGCGACCGTCAAATGAGTCTCAATTAAATAAATGCCACTCTCTGAATGGAGTTGTTTTCTCCACTCTCCACTGTCTGCGATGTCTGCGATGTCGATCAAAATGCCGCAGTTTCGTTTCATTTAAGCCTAATTGAGGGATCATTAAGAGGATTGCCACTGTATGTTGCGCGGTGGCTGTGGCTGCAACATTGTTGCCGAGCTTTTTGTTGCTAAGCCACGAAAGCTCAACTTGATTGTACTTTAATGCTAATTGGGGCTTAATTAGCAAACAATCTGGTTATCTGTCGGATAAGCTTAAGCTTCTGTTGATAGGCTCCGTATTTGTCCAAGAAATCAACACCATGTTCCATTCCATATTTTGGGGGCAGCTTTTCGTCTGATTTAAGAGAGTTTTTGGGTGAAAGCTTTCAAGAGAGGCTTAAAGCCAAGGCTTTAAAGAGAGGCTCAACAAAACAAATGAAGCGCGAGAAAAGCTCAAAGATGATGCCAGATCGCTTGAAGAGCGGGAAAAATTTGGACATCATAGGATTTCAAAATTGAACAATTTTAAAATCAAAAAGCTCTCGAAAATGTGTTTAAATATATTTATTAAATATTCTAATACTTTACATTTTTTTAAATATATTTTTTAATAGTTATAAGGTTTTTTTTTATAATTTGAAATGAGTTTTTAATATTTAAACATTTAAGAAATTCTTAGCTTACAAGTTTTTCTAGTACTTTCAACATTTCTTTGATATATTTACTCAAATTTAAACCCTACTTTATTTTTCCACATCAAATCCCTTCCCTATTGAATATCCACATTTTTACATTCGCGTAAAGTTGGCAAATCCGTTGGACCTTGAACTATAACTAAAAGTCCCTCGCAAATGTCAACAATTATACAGAAATAATTCCACAAAAGTTTCCAAAGAAAAAACCGTGGCGTTAGTTATTGTTCAAAGCCTGGAAAAAATGGAAAAAATGTTGTACTATTACACAAATTTATTTGCCCAATGCGGCTTTTAATTGCTGTTTAATTATTGTAATATTGCGATTTATCAGCAGAGGAAAACAAGAATGCAAAAGCGGGACAGGGAGCCACAAATAAGCCAGAGAGAGCGATAGAGAAGAAAAACGTGTCAGCAGGGGAAAAATGGCTTGTAATTTATATATTTTTTAGCGACAAATGATGGAGGATAAGGCACAGGGCGTAGTCATAATAAAAATAAATTGTAATAATTGTGTTTCTTTTTTATTGGATTTTATTTATTTAATAATCGTAATGCAGGCAATTGAGCGACAGACTGCGCGTCGGGGGCAGGGCACAACAAACCCATAAATTATTACAAAACTCCAATAACCTCGCGCTGCAATTGCCCAGCGAGAGAGAGAGCGAGAAAGAGACAGAAAGGCGGGAAAGAGAGCAGCAGAGTGGGAAGAGAGCGACAGACAAAGAGAGAGAGAGAGAGACAGAGGGGTTTTGGATGAGCTGGAAAAATAGAGACCACAAACAGCAGAGAGCGCGGAGCAAAAGTTGCATTTTATTTGCATAAATAAATTATAAATAAACCGAAATATTATTACTCTTTTTACAGGAATTTTCTATGATATATGTATATAATTTTTCACAATTTCCCTATATAATATCTTCAATTATGATCTATTATTAATCTCCCATCGAATCACCTCTCAAATTAGGTATGCCCCAAGGTAGAGGGCATGCCACCAAAGACCCTAAAGAGCGTTCCATCGTTGCGCTACATCGCAGAGGGCAAGACTGTGGAGCGGGGAAACTAGTTAACAATTGCACAACCCCCCAACAGCAGCAGCAGCAGCAACAACAGCAGCAACAACGAGGTTTGCGACATTTTGGTCAGCGTTTAAGCCAGAAAAAAAAATTAAACGTTGCCATTTGTAGACGGGTCTGCCCTGATCAATAACCCAAGAAAGAGCGGAATCCCAAAGAGAGAGAGAGAGAGAGAGAGAGGGGCTATGAAAACAGGTGAGCCGCAGAGGCAGCAGAAGAGCCAACAGGTGGAGCACCAGGCAAGTGGTCAATGCGTTCAACATACCCTAAGTGGGTTAATTTGTCTGTCTGTCCCGTCCGACTGACAGAGCGTCTCTCTGTGATAACAAACATCGACACGGCCGCAGGCAGGCAGCGGCGTGCAAACTCCAGAGACGCCATAAACCAAAAGCCAGGCCCAAAAGTCGGGCCAAGACGAAGAGCCAAGACGAGTGCCAAACGACGCGACGCGACGCGTTGGGGGTCTTGCGCAGTCGCAGCCGCCGCAGTAGCAGCGTCAAGGTCGCCTATTGTAAAAGAAAGCGCCAGCGCATGGCCTTGAACACGAAAAGGAAAAAAAACACAGCAATATGGTTAAAAGCCAATGGCTAAATGGTGAATGAAGAAGCAGCCGAAGAAGCAGACAAAACGTCAGCTAAAAATATGATTTCGGGACCCCAGACTCTGGCTGTGCACTCTTTTGTTTCAAACCCCGAAAACCCATCGAAACACTCAAAAAATGTGAGCAAACAAGCGTGTTTTTTTCTGTTTTGGCTTTGAAGTGCCATAAACCTTATGCTTTTGTAAGACAATGAATGAAAGACCCGAGACCGAGTGAGCCAAATAGCCAAATGTTTCAAACCAATTTAGTGTGCAAAAAAAAAACAGGAAAAAATCAGGCACTTGTGCAAGAGGGCGACAGCATCTCCAGCGACAGCAAACCTGGTTAAAAATGTGTTAAATTGGGGTTAAATGGTGAGCAAATGGGTTAATTGTATGGAGATTGGAATCAGAAATTGGCTCAGGCTCAGGCTTAGGGTTCGATTCGAATCGATGGGGCAACACAAGTAGTTTTGCACAAGTGTTTAAATCAAATGAGAGTCTAAGACTTCGCCCTTGAAGATACAGGAAAAGATAGTAAAAATAGTGGAGTTTATTAACCAAAGTCGGGGCTCTTTGGGAGATGTTACTGCTTTTAACTTTTAACCCTCAGAGTTGAAAGTTCTCATTAGAATTTAAAGTTTAAAGACCCCTAGATCATACTTTATTCTGGTTTTAGGGGAACTCTTCGACTGCCTCTCAATCGTTTCCTTTTCCAGAACATAATCCATGCTGTAGGCTTCTTCTGGCTTTAAAGACTCCTCTTCCATAGTAGATATTATGGACCTATGTTCTGTCTCAAACCAAAGTTCAACTCCCAAACTTCTAAGTTCCATTATACTTTTTCCAACAACATTTAAACATTTAAACACACTCTCTATGCGGAAGTATTTACCCCCAAAAGAACTCTGTTGAAAGTCTGTCTAAAGTTATAATTATAAAGAATATTTTTTATTTCTTTCTCAGACTCTATTTTCGGGCATCAGAGATCACGAGAGATCATCAGAGATCATTTCCACAATTTGACAGGTGGACAGTTGGACAGTTGGACAGGCGGGTTCAAAGGTTAGCCACGCGTTGCGACGAAACCGTCTAATGATTCGCCATAAAGTCTGTAATTTCCGTAGTTGTCCAATTAACGCGATAATCGGTCATGAAAAACACAAAACAAACTATTTGCATGCTGTAATTTAGATCATGAGAAAACATGCAATGTTTTAGGAACGAAAACCCACCAGAAAAACCAGGAAATCGATACAAATCAATTCGAAATTTAATGGAATATTATATTATTTATATCATGAAATGAAACAATTGAAACCTTTTATATAAGGCATAATGAAATGCGCAATTAGTTGACGTCTTTTATTGTAGAAAAATGAGAGACTCACCGCAGAATAATAATTGTTATAATTATAGAAAACACTGGTACTTAAGCCACATTTACATACCTGCAACGAGACAGAGAGAGAGAGAGGGGGGGTGAGAGAGAGAAAGAAAAAGTGTTTAAGATAAGCACTAAATCGATTTATTATTTCTCGCGGAACTGGTTCTAGTCGCCAATTAGAATTAGTTTAGTACGAGTACTGGAATCCATTAATATGGATGACTAAAACCAAGACGGGAAGCGCGACTACAAAGTAGATGGAAAAATGGTGGGAAAAATACAGGTATTTATGGGAGTAGATTTAGCAGAGTGTTGAGAGTGCTTAAGGCTTTCTAAGGCGATCTCTAAGATGCTGAACATTTCTTGGGCATAGAGTGTCATCTTACAGATCCCTCTTCATCAATCAATTTTTGATGGGTTACTGTTACGGTTTGATATACATTTTATTCAACACAGCTTATTGCCAATTATATTATATATATTATATATTTTATATTATTTTTCCTTCATATCGAATCCCTTTTCATCTACTTCAAGCGTATATCCAAAAACAAAGATCTTTTAGGTGTGAAGTTCCTTTAACACAAAATATAGCACTATTTTGGTGTAATCTAAAAAGGTTTCTAAGTTCTTTTTTAGTTTTAATAATTAAAATTAAATTTTTGGTTCGGTAATGGTCTAGAATGTTATTTGAAACACTGTAAAATATCTATATATATCCATAAATGTCTAAAAACTATACCACATTCGCGGATTGCTCTTAGAAAATATTTTCTCATTAAATGGGCTTTTCTTAGGGGCTTCTTCCCCTTCAAAGTCCCCCAGAATAGATCTAGGAATAATATTTAAATGAGTAAAATTTAATAGGTAAAAAATCTGGTAATGTTAAACAACATTCCACCACTTTCAATTTATTTGCTCATTGTTTTTTATATGAAACTTCTATCAATAAGTGACGGGGAGTAACTTGTGGGTTCCTTAGCTGCTTACAAGATATTCCCCCGTCTAAAATTACGAAATGATTTCCCCTCCAGAATCTGTGCAATCAAGTAAATCTGGTCGAAGCAATCGTAAATTTCAAAATAACCTCCCGATAGAAGAAATATAAATCTGCCAAAGGAAAAAAAATTCCCCAGAAGCACACACACATAGAAAAAAAACAGAAGAAAAAAAAATGTGCTGTGTTGTGCCGCATTAATAATTTCATTTCAGAGACAATCCATCTTCAGTATTTTTTTTACTTATTTTTTTTGCATTTTGTTAAACTTTTTTCAACAAAAAAAGCGCCGCCGCTCGCGACGATCGACGATCGACGGACAGACGGTCGTCTGGTCGTCTGAAAGCTCAAAAGTCAGGCGCGCTTGAGGCAAAAGCTTGCGAGTGCGCGATCCGTCGACGGTTTGCTTCAGTCGTCAACCGGAGCTTGCGAGCAGCACTTGGGGCCAAGTGGAATCGCGCGAGTAACCGCCGAAAGTAAAAGAAAAACGGAAAAAGCCAGGCCAAGCAACACTCTTAAGAGCCAGCAGCAGAAACAACAAAAAACACAAGCGAAAAGCCAAAAATTGCAACACAAAAAGCGCGCGTGCGCAACCAAAAACCAAAAAAACAAGAGTCTGAAGAGGAAAAATAGAAGAAAAATCACTCTCTGAATACGGTACGGTTAGTGGAAAATGGCTAATGCATTTAGCAAGAGTTTTCCAGCAAAAATGTGGGATTTTTCATGATTTTCAAGTGGAAATCGAAGGATATCATTTAACATAAGCGTTTCCAGTGTGGAAATCATGAGTTAAAGCCAAGAAAATGCTTAAATAAATGTTGAAAAATGTTCATTTTGGACTTGTGATGAAATTTTGAGATGAAAACTTCTTAGAGAAAAAGAAAAGTGAAAAAAGTGTTTTGAAAATATTAGAAATATAAATGAAGTGAAAGGATTGGACACAAGATAAAAGGAATTATATTTAAATTAAATATAACTAAAATTAAAAGGAATAAGTATAAATATCCTTATAAATTGAATTAAAAATGTTTAATGCTTTTTATGATTTTATTTCTATTGCATTTTCCTTTGCTGTGTAAAACTTGAAAATCATCTCAGTTTTTTGTGTGCCACCAAAAACAAAATTTCCGCATTCGAAGTGAAGTCAGCAGAAAATGTTTTTTTTTTCGGGGGTATTTTCCTTGCTGGTGGAAAAGCACACAAAAACAACACACAAACACAGAAAATGATGGGAAAGAGGAAAAACGAAAGACTTAAGGCACAAACTTGAGCGCAATGCCGCATGAAGCATGAAACGGGATATGGGATATGGTTGATAGATAGGGTCTATCTCTGCTCTGTGGATTATAGGGTATACATAGCTATAAAGAAACACAAAGAAGTTAGCCCAAAAGATTTCATGGTTCGTGTTAATTTTTGACACAAAAAAATACATAAATGGCAATGCAGAGAGCACTATTTTTTGTACACTTTTTCTACCACTTCTGTTTGTATATCTACAGAGGAGAGCAGAGGAGATTGGGCAATGCAAAAGATTGCAACAGGTGCCTCTATCTCGCTCTCGCTCTCTCTGTCTCACTTTGTCAATCAATTTTGCTGGGGGAAATTCAATTAAATGAAGGCACGCAGTCGATCAGGAGATTGTATCTAATGTCTACATATGGTGGATCATTAGAGAAATTGTTTGGGAATCAGGGAAACAATTTGGTAGTCCCAAAAGATGATGCCTATAGGGAGATAATTTGGTAAAATTGCTGAAAACCCAAGCATTTCTGGCCATGTACAACTCTCCTCAATTGAGTAATTTCTCTAATAAAACACGATTTCTTCCCCTACTTGCCGTAATTCATATACTTTTCACACTACTAGCCCCATTATCAAGGCAATTATTACCATGCAACCATCTATAATTATACAAAACACAGCAAAAAACAAAACAAAAAGCAAAAAATGACACAAAAAACGTTCAACTAGAGAAAAACTTGAATAAGAAGTAAAAGCCATGTGTTACCTCAAAGCAAAATGTCCAAGAAAGAGACGGCAATGTGCAATGAAAAGCAAAGAAATTATAATCAAAGAAGGAGACTTTTTCATGCCCCGCGCAATGGGGACAACTAAAATTAGTATAAAAACTAAAATCGCCACGAAAATCATTCATACATGGAAAAACTGGAATCATAGGTGCTTGATTTTTTGTGTTTTCATAGATGTTGGTACTTGGTACCTAAATTCCCAAAATCATCTGGATGGGATCATTATAACAGCTGCAAAAACCTAACCCTGCTTTAGGTTCCCTAATTTCTGAGATATTTCTCCCGTTTTTGCTAGATTTACAGATCTATCTACTATCTACCATAATTCCAAAAATCATCTTGATTGGATCACTATTTTTTATTAAAGAACATAAACTGAAATAGCTGTGGTTTCCATAGTCTTCGAGATATTATTTGCAATTTTTGTAAAGTGATAGACGATAGTATTATCTATCTTTAGTCCAAAATTCATCTTGATTGAATGACTATAGCAGCTGAAATAAGCTGAAAACAAGTGACTATGCATTCCTTACTTATTCCAAATGCTCTTTGAAAGTTTTTCTCTCATTTTAATAGTTTCAAGCTCTATTAATTCCATTTCAATCAATTTCTACACGCTTTTCTCTCCGCTTTCTTGGCTGAACTTCCCTAAGAATGAAATGAACTTCCACTGGCAGCCCGAAAGGTGAATGATGTTCACCACAGTCCACAGAGAGCCACAGAGCTGTTGTTGGGTGCTGTCTGTGTCGGTGCTGGGGCAAGAGTGGCGCACCACTGTTGCAGCTTGACCGAAATGATTGTGTTGTGGCTATTATATAAGAAGTGGCCATGCCACAAACAAAAAAAAAAGCCTGGCCTGCAGAAAGAGAAAGACAACACGCGACGCGAGCAAAGAGAGAAGGAAGCAAGCAGCCAGAGAGCGAGTCTTCGTTTTGGTGGAGCCACATGTTGCACGAACTAAATACCCACTAACACTGCAGCAGCACTCCGAATCAAAACGAACCGATCGATCGATCGATTGGAGCGGTGGGGAGCGGGGCAAGGCGGTTTGTCTTAGTTAGTGACTTGGCCGATATGCTTGGCCTGTTAAATAAGCCGTTAAACTGCATCAAGGTAACAGAAAACGTGTTGGCCAGGGCTCGAAAGGGGGCGTGCCCGTTGGTCACTGCATATTACTCAGTCGAATATTCTGGCCACCGCCAATTTTTTTGGGCTTGAGCTTCTAAGCAGCTCAGGGCCGGGCCGCCAATTGCAAACATTGCGAAAAGTCAGACTCTTTGGCAAGTAAAGTGCGGCGCTTGCACACGAGAAAATACGTATAAAAGACATCAATAAACCATTTTTTGGAACCACTTTACAACGTCAGCAGCGGTGGCAGCGGCAGCCCCCGTTAACCAGTTGCTGGCAGGCAGCAACCTTGATGACGAGCGGCGTCTCTGCTCTGAGCTGGCTGAGGTTTTTGGCGGCTTTTTTTTGTTTATTAATTTATTTTGGGTTTTTTTAATGCTGATAATTTGGGGAGAAAATTATTCATTTATTAATGGGATTTCTTATCGATTTTCGAAGATTTTGTCGGAAGAAAGAAACTTTTCCAAAAAGTGCTTGAAGATTCTTCCTAAGAGATTAAATATTGTAAAAGATTGAATGGTTTATGGAAAGTGCTAAAATTATATCGATAGGGTCTAAGACTCTTTGAAATTAAAGTAAAAACTATGGAATTTATGGAACTAAACAAATTTGCACATAAATAATAAGTATTATATTGAATAATTATGGTTTAACTTCAGATATAATAGGATTTTGTCCTCTAGCACATAAATTCTTTACTATTTTCCAGTTAAAGGCTCTTATTAGATGATTGATAGATGGTACCATTGATAGATGGTATAAGAAATAGCAAACAAGAAAAGCAACCTACTCCGTTCCCTACTTCTACCATCTTCTTTAATTCCCATTTATTTCTCCTTCTTTATTTTATCTTATTTTTCCCCGAAACTCTTCAATGTTTTTCCCCATCTCTGACGCACTTTACCGACTTTACTCAGAAATTAAACTTATTTAAATTTTAGTAGGTAATCTTTTAGTAAGGTTGAGTCCCCAGGGCAGCAATTGTTTACGCCTGTCGCTCAATTTCGGCTAAAAAATAAAAACAACAGCTTCATAAAGAAGTAATTGCCTGCAAAAAGTAAACACACACCTGGATGTCAGGTTGAAAGCAAAATAAAAAAAAACTGTGTTGTCCTTTTGCGTCATCGGCTGCAATGTTAAGCAAACAGCAGCAGGCGAAAGAAATACCAGAAATGCCAATAAAAAGGCTGTTCAGGCCAGGCCAGGCAGAAACGTTAACAACATTAAGTTATGGCCACGATTGTTGGTGTGTTACTAACCTTACTCAATTTTTATATTTGTGTATTTTATTTTTCGCTTTTTTCGGGGCTTTTAACTTTCGAACGAACGCGTTTGTGTCGGGGCATTTGATTATGTATCTATGAGATACAGATACAGATATATACAGATAAATAGATACGAATGCAATGAAGTCGCTGGCTCGAGAGACTAAAACATGAGTCGGCACTCTAAGTGGGTCAAAGTCTGATTAGCAAGGTCAAACACACGAAAAAAACGAACTTGTATCGCATACGGGAATTTCTGAGATTGCAAACGAGAGAGAAAGACAGAAAGATAAACAGAGGGAGAGGGGGAGGAAGTCCATAAAATAATAATAAATTGTTTAAATAAACCTATGAATTAACATTGAATGAAAGACAGATATGATCTCATGATGGAAGTCATAAAGGGAGTGGACATGATAGTCAGTTATGAATGGGACACGTGGCGAGTCGGGGACCATTTGCAAGGTCTTAAAGATAGCATATTACATAGGTTTTTTTTATAATTTTAAAGATTAAGAACTCAAACTTTGGGGAACTATTTTTTAATATAATTTCTTCAGTTAAATGTTGTGGCGTTTACAGTTTTCAATATAAAAAGATCAAACTTTACGGATTGTTAATTGGTAATATTCTGTACCTAAATTCCCAAAATCAACACAATCGGATAATATTTATAGCCAAAAAATAAATGTAAAAAAAGTGCTTCAGGCTTTGGTGGAAATCTGGTATAAACTAATCCAATATTCCATCCAAAACCTTCAAAGAACAACAAAGCTTACCAAAACCTCGAAAACCTTTAAAAACCAAATGTTTTCGTGTGTGTTTTATGTTTGGGGAATAACCCACAAAAGAGGGCACCGAAATGAATACATTTTTCCAATTCTTCGCATGCTTCTACACCCACTACTATACTATAGTACCGCCACCTTATACCTGGTACCTGATGCATAGTCATATAACTATTTACGATTCTTCTCACAATGTTTCTTTGGAGAGCCAGCAGCAGCCGGCTCTCAGCGTCGTCGTCACTGACGCATTCACGAGTTACATTTTGCAGCAGCAGCTCTTAACAGTCCACTTCCAGGCCCCAAGGTGTTTGCTTATTCAGAATGCATTATTTCTGACGTTGAGATATAGGTACTGCGAGTACACACAGATATTCTGTATAGTATATCCCCCCACTTGTTATTCAAGACGTTTCTGTGTCTCTCCCCCCACCCCAGCCCACATCAAATGTCACTGTGATTGTTCCGCGTGTGTCTGCCTGTCTCCCGTCTCAAGTCTCAATTTACATTCATCCGCAAAAGGTAAAGTTCTAAGTTTTCCCTTGTGAGTGTAGAACTTATGTCATAATGTCTGTCAAGTCGGAACGAACCCTTTTGTCTCACCATTTGTACAGCAAATAAAGTGGGAAAATTACTAATTTTAAGGATGATTCATTGCCGTCCTTGGGTAAATATTTTCGTATTCTAATATCAACCTTTTCACCTGATTTTAATGAAGTTTTTTCAAGGTGGAATATTTGTGTTTTAGAGACGGAAAAGCTCATAAAAAAACCTACAGGTATTCTCCTCCTATTTCCATCTTAATAGAGCAATTTTCGAATCAATCTTTGCCACAAAAACGCTTTGAGTCATGCAACATTACGGAACCCTCAAAGTAATCTCGTAAATCGTAACTTTTATGAGAAATATTCCCCAATAATCTACACAAATTGTAGTTCCCAACTGAAAGGTTCTAGCTCGTTCCTATATGTATCTTTCATCCCCCCAGAAAGAGGTTATTGAACTGCCAAGACAGCTTCCAACTTTAGAATTTACAGAGATTTTTATTTCACTTTCAGTGAGGCGGGATGTTGGCCAATTAGCAACTGCGGCTCCTACACATAGCACCCATTGATGCCCCACACATAGCATCTGAATCTCAAAATGAAATCTGAAATCCGAAATGAAATAAATTATGGATCGGACAAGTGCTTTGGGCGGAACGGCACGTGTGTGTCATAAAGAGGCAACAGAGGCAGCAAATCAATAAAATACATAACCAAATCAAGAAAATGAGAATGAGAATTTCGTTGACGCAAGTGATTTATGAGGAGTAAATCAGGGGCGTAGCGGCAGAATCTTTGAGGGGGATCTTAGGAGAAAAAGCTGTTAGATAACGATACCAATAGAAGAAAGATACAGATAGATAACGATACCAATAGAGGTGGTATATTAAGTTCATTTGCCACAAGGTAAAATTCTTTGAATAACGTTGATTCGCTTTTCGAATGTTCCCCTAAGCGAAAGGATACATTAGATGAATTCGAATCTATCAAATCACCGAAAAACCTATTCAAAATACGAATATCTCCCCCTTGAAACGCTGTCCCTGTCTCCGAAAACTCATTTCTACCCAATAAATAAATAATTAAATAATTGTATAATTTTCATTAATTATTCCATAGGAAAAGCATAAGCGAGAACTCTCAAGATGGCGGCCGTGGAAGTGAGGAATGGCTATAAGTACTATGGCTCCAAATCGAACCCCAAGATTGTGCTCAATCAACTGAATATGAACGTGATGCGTGGCTCCATGTGAGTGGCATACGAAATTCCAAATGGAATGCGAATCCGACAGATACTTATATATTCAATAAACTTTCTTCCGACAGCTATGGGTTGCTAGGCGCCTCGGGCTGTGGCAAGACCACACTCCTCTCCTGCCTGGTTGGCCAGCGGGTCCTCAATGGCGGCGAGATCAACGTTTTGGGCGTGAAGCCGGGTGCTCCGGGCAGCGGTGTGCCCGGCTCCCGTGTGGGCTTCATGCCCCAGGAGATTGCCTTGGTCGCCGAGATGACCGTCAAGGAGACCATCTTCTACTTTGGCCGGATATACGGCCTCACGGATGAGCGGATTCGAGAGAAGTTCAAGCTCTTGAAGGAGCTGCTGCAGCTGCCACCAGCCCGACAGATGATCAAGCAATGCAGCGGGGGACAGCAGAGACGTCTGTCCTTTGCCTGCGCCATGATCCACGACCCGGAGCTGCTCATCTTGGACGAGCCCACAGTGGGTTTGGATCCCATGTTGCGTGAGAAGTGAGTGGCGAAGGGCGAAATATATCACTTCCGACTAACTAATCATTGAACTCTCGATTCAGAATCTGGGATTTTCTTGTGGAGACAACCAGAAATAGCAAATTGGCTGTGATCATAACCACACATTACATCGAGGAGGCCAAGCAGGCAAATTGTGTAAGGAAAACTTTACTCTGTTTGCTATGAAACATCTCCTAAAACTCCGTCTTCTCCCACAGATTGGTCTCATGCGAAATGGCGTCCTGTTGGCGGAGGATACACCCACAAATATCATGATTAAGTTCGGCACACAGTCCATCGAAGACGCCTTTCTCATACTGAGCCAGCGGCAGGGCAACGAGGATGAGTTGGCCCAAATACTGGACCACAACAAGAACCAGCAGCAGGCCCTGCCCACAGCTGTGCTGCCCACAGAAGTGATAGACACACATGAGCCTGGCCTGAGCCTGGAAAAGCCGCCCATTCCCTACGACGAGCCGGTGAATGAGAACCGAAAGAAGGTGTTCTTCACGACCAAAGGCCGGCTCAAGGCTCTGATGACCAAGAACTTTGTGCAGCTCTTCCGACAGCCATCGTAAGTGGCAGGAAAATACTCCCAAAGATTCCCTCTTTCAACGTATTGTCCTTCCATCTTTTAGGGGCATCATTTTCATGCTTTTGTTTCCCATCATCCAATTGTCTTGCTTTTATTTGGCCATCGGCAAAACCCCAAAGAATCTCGAACTGGGTGTATACTCGGGCGAGGTCCAAAGCTATTCGGAGTGCTTTGATGATAATCTGGTCACCGTCTTCGACTCCAATGACACCTGCAAGTTCCACAAGCTCTCCTGTCGGTTCATCCGAGAGCTGGGCGACGATGTGGCCACGAGGAAGTACTACACCAGCGAATCGGATGCCCTGAGCGATGCCAAAAAGATCCTGACTGTGGGCTACATACACTTCTTCCACAACTTTAGTGAATCGATATCATCGGTGCTCGAGGATGGACGCCATGCCAGCGATGGGGCTGTGGATCACGCGGAATTGAGTGTACATATCGATATGACAGGTAAGCGATAGATAAAACTTCGATTTTGTGTGTTTTAAACTAAAGATTCCTTCTTCTTTTTTGGTAGATCAACAAGTGGCGTACTTTATTCAACGCAAACTCCGTGATAAATTCGCTTCCTTCATGAGCAGCGTTGTCCAGGACTGCAATGCCTCGGCCGCCTTGGTGCAGCTACCCGTGCAGTTCCAGGAACCCATCTATGGCACTGCCGACATCGAGTTCCAGCAGTATTGTGCCCCCGGTGTTGTCATGACGTGAGTAGAGAACCAGAACCGATCTTTCAATCACATCTTGAACTCCTTTTCTAATGTTTCAAACTTTCTACAATTCATAATTCCATTTTTCCATTGGTCTCTGCTATCCCAAGTATTCCGAGAGGGGGGTTTTTTGTGACTTAAAGAAGAACTTCCCATTATTGAAGATCCCTCTGATCGTTTCTTTTGGTTCAGGAAAACCCTCCTTAAATGTATTCGTTTAATGCCTTAACTATCCTTAAATCACCGCCCTTAGAATGGTCTTTTTTTGGCCACTTTGATGACGGCTGCCGTTTTCATTTCGGAGCGCATGGACGGCATTTGGGATCGCACTTTGTTGGCTGGTGTTTCGGCCACCGAAATGCTGTGGGCCCATCTCCTGACCCAACTGATAATCATGGCCCTGCAGTCGTTCGAGGTTATCATGTACATTGGCATTGTTTTCGACACGTACAACAATGGAGACACAACGACACTGATTGGTTTGCTAACACTCACAGCATTCTGTGGCATGTTGTTTGGTAAGACAAAAAAGCCTTCTTCTTAGCTTTATGTTATTAAATTTTTATACATTTTTTAGGCCTCTTCATCTCTGTATTTTGCAAGTCCCATACGGAGGCCAATTTTGTGGCCACTGGGGCCTTCTATCCCATGATTATTCTATGCGGTAAGTACAGCTTATACCCACCCAAAAGTATCTCATACTAAAGGCTGTCTTTTGTTTGTTTTTAGGGCTTTTGTGGCCCCTGGAGAGCATGCCACAGTTTCTGCAGGACCTGGTGATGGTGTTGCCCTTCACCATACCCTCGATATCTGCACGAAATGTCATCGAGAAGGGCTGGTCCATCACCAATGCCAAGGTCTACAATGGCTTCCTGGTGATGTTCGGCTGGACGATCATCTTCTTCGTCCTCTGCCTCATCGGCATCAGGCGCAAGGCGTAGGGCGGTGGGCGGGGCGTTGGGCGTTTCTATTTTGGGTTTTATTCAGGGGGGGCCCTTCACTTTAGATCGTATTGTATTAGCATTTCTTCATAGGCGATTTTACACACACACCAACACACCAAACACACACACACACCTATCGTATCGTTGTAGTATCTATGTAATTTAATAATTATCGGAAGCATATCACTCGCATGTTGTAGACCTCTCATCAAACAAAAACAAACAAGAAAACACAAAACACTTTCATACCAACGAAATGCAACGCTTTTATTGTGCTAAAAGTGTGCTAAACAAAAAGTGTTAGAATGTACTAAAACACAAAACTCGAAATAAGGTCTTAAGGTGTCTCACAAAAATATTTATAATACACTGCACAACAAAAATCGTATTCATTAAAGCAAAAAGCAAAACCAATCAAATTTCGTCTCAAAATATATTGTGAAATGTACTAAACTTTAGTACAGACAGGAATAACGATTGCTAAACGAAATGTTTACATTTATTTGTCATTTTTGCAAAGAGAAATTCATGTGTACTAAAATGTATAATTATTTAAATGGAAATTTTAAATCAACCAAAAATACAAATCTAAATAAATTGAGCTAAAAATTGAATATTTTGAGAGTGTGCTAAGTTTTAGTACATTGCATTTTTTGAATCTAAATGGGAAAAGTCTAAGTCTGAAAAAGATGAGCTAAAAATTAACTGATTTCAGGTGTGCTAAAATTTTAGTACTTTTTTATTTTCATTTTATTTTTTATTTCAATGACAAATCAATTTGTATTGAGATATAAGATACTAATATTTTTGTTTGGATGTACTAAATTTTAGTACATTTTTGGTGGTAATGTTTCCCAACATAATCATACTGAAATGTAGTCCCAAAACTGTTTTAATAGGGTTAAGAATGTACTAAAAGCGTTTGATTGGGATACAGAATGAACTAAAAGTCTACTGCAATGATTTCTCTCCCATTCACAAGTTAATTGCCACTGAATGAAACATTTTACGTCCTAAACCTTTTCTCTGTAGACCAAAACTTTATTTTTCAAGCAGTCAACGCCTTAAACCCTTAATTAACTTTACGAATCCCAACTAAAAGTCAACCAAAGAGTAAACCCCGTAAAGGAATAGAGATAAAAAAGCCATTTAATGGCCCCTCCCACCCACAAAGTCAACAAGTTTTCTCAATATTTGTCTTCATATGAAATTCAAAGCAGCGCAAAACTAAAGCGAAAGTTCCTTGAACATTCTGCCCCCCCGCCCCCTTAAAAAAACACACAGATAAATATATATATGCATCATATATATCTTATATATGTATAAAATAGTCTCCGGCTCTGTCTCTGTCTCTGTGTGTGGGCCAAGGACAAGGACACGTTCACGACGACGACGACGACGACGATGTCGAGGATGTCGAGGACGTGGCAAAGTTGCTGACACACTTCGGGCCTTAAAAGTGCTAGACAGAAAGTCTGCTCCGGTTGGCTGGGTTTTCCCGTAGTCCCCCATCTGGGCCCCAGACACCACCCCCTCCCTCCCACCTCCTCCCGCCGGTTGTCTGCCAGCAGACATTTTTATTACAAAACTTTATCTTTGCCAAATACGAGACCAACGAGGACGTCGACTACGACGACGACGAGAAGGAGAAAAATATATAAAAAGCCAATGCTTCTGACTGTGTATCTGTGTGTGTGTTTGTGTGTCTGCCTGATGGTTGTATCTGTGTGTGTGTGTGTGGGGGGGTGTCTGTTTGGTTTGGGTGCCAAAGTGTCGTTTGGCATTTAAAATAACTTGCATAAAATGTGCAAAACTGGAAAATTGCTGTTGGCCAGAAAGTGGAGTGCGTAAGAGTTGAAGGAGTACTTGTTGCCGCCCAGAAGGGGGAGATATTTTTAGGTTTAGATACTTACGGATGCAATATACTGACTGCAAAGTGAAAGCCAGAAGCTAAGGTTAGTTGGTAGTCTAGTAATAGATACATTTATTATGTTTAAAGGAGAGATATGTAAACGTGCTTATGAGAGATGTTTGTGGGGGCGAAAATAGATGGTATTACGAATCTTGGAAAGTTTTCAGGGTAAAAGGGAACTTCATTAGGACTTCTTGAACGATTTAGAGCAGAGAAAGCAAACGAATATAACAGTATTCAACCCTCAAGTGTGTATTTTCCTGAGAACCTTTCTTACCTGTTTTTACGTGTATTTTCCTTAGAACTTTTCTCACTTTAGCTCTTACCAGACTTATAGATTTAATAATAATAATATATATTTAATTAAAATTAAATCGTAAATAAATTTCTTTCCATTTTCATAATTTTTCCTCTTAAATCCACCTAAATTCCTCCATCCTTTGGCGATTCACAAACTTGAATGAATATTCATATTCATTCACATTAATTTATGCAGAATTTCTGCCAGGGAAATTTCTGGTCACACACACACACACACGCACACACAGAAGCATGAAAACTATCTCCAGGGTATCCCAGGGACAGACGGCAGGCAGACAGGCAAACAAGCCATGAGTTTTCCATGAGTTTTTCCCCATCAGTAGGTCAAGTTTTTCCAACCCAAAAATGTAGGCAAATGGCAAAAGTTTTCCTCGAGTCTCCGTCTCGGTCTCCCCGTGTGTGTGTGTGTGTGTGTCTCGACTATAAAAACACAATTTTGTGGCCAACAAAAAGTGAAAATTCCATGACCTTTTGGCTAACAAACAATAAAAACAAATTTCGGGGGGAGGTCAATCCCCCAATGTGCCAAAACCCTTTTTCTCCAGTCTAAAGAGAGAAAATTACGCTACAACTTTTGCTCCATTTCATGCATACATATATGTATGTATATATGTATAAAATTTTCCCAGGAAAAGCGAGCGAGCGAGCGTGAGGGAGACAGAAATTGGAGTTTGAAAAGTTGGATAACATTTTGTGGCTTGCTTTCGTAATTTGACCTTCAAACACAAGTTGAACAAACTCAAGCACAAACAACACAGATACAGCACACAGATACAGCACACAGACACACACACACACACAGATGCAGATACATTCATTCCGAGTCAGAGACAGACAGGAAACGTAATACCCCTACTCTCTCTCTCTCTCTTTCTCTCTGGGCGAAAAGTGTAATATTTAAACGTAATTTTAATGAAGGTAAAAGTGTGTGCTTTGTTTGCGTTTTGTCTTTACATTTTCGGGGGTTTCCCCCAAAAAGTCTATGTCTGTGTGTCGCCCTCTCTCTCTCTCTCTCTCTCTGCTAAGACTTTGCCTTGAACTCCGGCATCCGGCATCCTGTTTCCTGTTTACAGCTTTAACCAGCATTCGTTTCGGGTTCATTGACTAAAGGTGTTTTCTGGACCGAAAATTCTTTGTGTGTGTGGGTGGGTGGGTGTCTGTCAATGGGGTGCTTTTGGGGGTGCATTTTCAAGGTGTGGCAACAAAGGAAATTGCAGAATGGAGTTCAGAGATTGAAAACAGATGATTTAAAGGGTTAAAGGTGAAGGTACTTGAGGAATAAGTTCATATTTATGAGGTTGAAGCTAAATATTTACATAAACATTCGTAAATATCTTTTGGAAACTTTCTATTCCTCTCTAATTTATCATATTGTGCTAGATATTTCATGAAATTTTGATTATTTATACCTGAAACATAGCATAATTTAATAATTCATCTATTTTTAGCAACCTTTTTGAGTAATAGTAGCTTTTATCCTTCCAAAACTTCTTAGATATCCCTTAAATATCAATTTTCACTGGATAAAATGTTTCGATTCCCCTTTATCCATACATTTTAGTGAGATACCTAAAGAAACTGCCAATTATTCCTTCCAAAACTCTTTACTTTTCCTACATAGAACCCTCCTTTTCTTCTGTCTTCAAAGAAAACAACCTTTCCCCATAGAAACTTAATCAAAACCCGCTTTTCCCATAGAAACTTAACCAAAACTGAGAGTTCAAATGGAAATCAAAGAGCAAACAAGTCCTGAAACGCTTTTCCTTGATCGACAAATAAATTTTGGCAACTAAATCAAAACAAATATAAATCTCCTGCTGCGATTTCGAGGGACCCCACCCATATTTTTGCGACTAAAACTAAAACTAAAGCAGGGAAAAAGCATTCTGGCCATGTGGCCATGGGCCATCAAGCAAAATGAAAGATGACACAATAGAGAGCACAATCTGAGGTTCTGCTGGCCAAAAAGGACTTTTGCATTTCATTGACCCTTTAAATGGCAAAGATACACAGATACAGATGGACGCGGGGACTCCTCATCCACTGCCATCGCCTATATACCGTTATAACCGAGCATAAGTATAGGATGCCATGCGATATATGTACTCTATGGGGGGTGGTAGGGGGTCTAGGGGGGGTTGCAGCATGTCAGTCAAAGTTCTTCTTGCTGGGAGAAAAATTTGATTCGAGAGTTTATTCAATTTGCTGGCATGTGTATCGCCCCCGGAGGGTGCAGCAAGCAGCAGCAGCAAGCAGCAAGCAGCATCAGTAGCAGTAGCACATCCACAATCCACATGACGTTCAACTGATGTCTGATGGACAAGCAGAACAGAACGAGAGAAGTGGGAGGGGAGAGGGAGAGAGTGAGTGGGGGGCTGCAGGTGGACTCCTGCTCGCTTTCGCTCTGAACTCTGCCAATATAATACAATCAACGTTGGGTCTTCGATTCGATGCGCATTCGATGCGTTTACCATTTTCGAGCAGGGGTTGGGCTGGGAGGGGGCGACTACCGTTGCGTAGGCACAGGCACACACACACACACGGGAGGGGGGTACACTCTCTTTTGCTCTCTTATATGCCATTCGGCCACATAGGCCGTTCGTTTCATTCACTCGTCCAAGCTTTTTCTTCGATTTGCATGGCACCCGTCTCGCTCTGGCACTATGTACTGCTGCTGCTGCTGCTCTGTGTCCTGTACATGCACTGTACTTTTCGGGTATGTGAGAGGGGGGCAGGGGTAGGCAGAGTGTCCTGGGGTCCTGGCCACACATGCGTTTGGCCTTTTGCCTGGCACACATAGGGGCAGTGGCAGTGGCAGCATCGCGGCGCTGCTTTATATGGCGCAAACTGCTGATTGGGTTTGCACAGTGGAACCAAATGTGGCATTTATGCATGGGATTGCTTACCTGCAATATTACCTGAATATTAGTTATGAATAATTAAGAAAATAAAGTAATTATTTGTATTATGTAAATATTATATTTCTATTTAATTACTATTAATTTACTAATTTTCATAAAATATTATTTGATCCCCTCCCCACACCTTTCGTTCCACTGTGCACAAAAGGCAATGCAAAAATTGCGCCAGCGCCAATGCAGCGACCGAAAAAACAACAACAGCAATGCATGCGTGGAGTAGGAGAGTAGATGGGACACCCAGAGAGAAAGAGAGAGAGAGAGAGAGAGAGTGAGGGTGGAGGCTGCGCTGCGGTGCGTCACGTTCAGGATGGGAACGTGGCGAATATGGTGGGACATGGCGGCGGCGATGGCAGCGACGCAGCCTATTTCGCTGCCCGTGCACCGGAGAGACCAACGGAATTAAAAAAGGGGAGAAAGAGTGGGGGAGAGCAGCAGCAGCAGCCGCCGACAGGGACAACTACGCAGCAGACGCACAAAATTCAATGCCCAAGAGAGGAGGGGAGGGAGTCAGAAGAGGTGGCGCAGCAGCATAGGCAGAGGCAGCGGCAGCGGCAGCAGAGGAGCAGCAACATCAGAAAACACAGAAAGGAGAGCCAGCAGGAGATGGAGAACAATGGACAGGCACAGTCGTGCACACTAAAATGCAGTCCGGGGGGAAAAAACAGGACGAAACGCACACACGAGAGCACACGCACAAGCACACACACACACACACACACACACAGAGGCACAGAGGGAAAGGGAGAGAGTGTGGACTATGTACGAAATGGGATGTCATGTATTGCCATTGACCGGGCGGCCTCCTGTCCACCCACCTATCTCTCACACCACACCACACATCTTTCTATCTCTCTCTCGTTCCCCATGTCGTTCTCCCTCTCTCTCGCTCTCTCTCGCACTTGTTTACCAATTTATTTTGCGCACAATACGAAACACGGAAAATGCATGAGGCGGCTGCAGGCCTGCCCACACCCCACACACACAGGGACACATACACTATTCCCCCCGCCCGCCTCTTTTTCCCCCCTGGAGCATATACCCACAAACCAAAACACAAAAAAAAAGCCGATGCGTTCCAAACGAAACGCAATGATAGCCACAGCAGAGCACTGAGCACAGGAGGAGAGCGGCGGAGAGAGCGAGGAGCAGAGGAGTAAGCAGAGAAGTGTAGGCAAGGCAGTGCAGCAGCAAGGCAGTGCAGCAGCAAGCAGAGCACTCAGGCGCAGGATGGAAACGTAGGCGTGGGTTTTCTTTGGGCGCTCCAAAGCCTATTGATACCCTGGCAGAAGGATCTTCAAGGATTTTTATGTGATGAGAGGCAGGAGAATTTTATTTGAAATTACATAAGTAAAACACATAAAAACAGCTTGTTTAAGAATATGCACCTTTTGTCTGCTTAATAGTACTTTATCTACTCCCAAGCACCAAAATCTACTCCCAAACATCATACTCTCCCTCAACACTGGTCATCCACTAGAGTGCGAGTGCGAGCAGCAACAACAAACATTTGTGCACAAATTCCAGTTCGATTTTTGGTCATAATGCAAAAACAAAAAAAACACAAACAGCTCTCCGCTCTGCACTCTCTTCAGCCACCCGCACCCGCACCTCTTGCTCGAACTGCTTGCGCCCGTCTCTCTTCCGCCTAGTTCCCGTTGCTTTTTCCTTTGCTTTGGCGATGGCGGCGGCAGGACTCTGTTTCCCTGTGTCTTTTGGGTCTCTCGTCCTCTCTTCCTGCCGTTTGTTATGTTTTGTGTTTGCCACTTTGTGCGTGGATTCTTCTTCGTTTTTTTTCTCAGTTTCTTTTCGTTTCGCCATTTCGTTTCTGCTTCTGTTTCTTTTCTTTATTTTTTTTGTGTGCATTTTTTTGCTGTTTGTTTTGGTACTCCTCCTGCGACGAGCCTTTCACTTTGATAGAATGGAAGCCAGCAGAAAATTTCCATTTCTTTTTCCACTCCTTTTTTCAATACCCTTTTTTGAGAGGGTCAAAGGGATTTTGAAGGAATTTCGTGGTATATTTAGAGTATCATATGATATAGCCAGCTATAGGTAATAATATGGTCTATAAATCTTCTATTAAAAACCCCAAATTTCTCCCTTTGAAAGGGTATTTCCACTTCGTCATTTGTAGCACTTTTTTCCTCTTTTTTTCCAACTTTTTGTTGGATGACTTTTGCTGGCGATGTCCCTGAAGAAGGAGCCAGCGTAAGCCTCCTTCCTCCTCCTCCCAAGCGTAGTACTACGACGTTTTTCTACCCGTAGTACACGCCGCGTACTATTTCCAGGAAAAAAAAGTGCCAATGGGAAATAGAACGAAGGATGTATGAAAGGGAAGTCCTGCCACAGCGTGTATTGAGGGAAAATGTGGCACAAAGGATCCATGAGAAATGCCTAGCAAGAAAAAAAATCCAAGCCAGAAGCATCCGAAATGCCAGAGAGACACAATTTCGCACTTTTTATGCGTTTCTCAAGGAGCACGCACTCACACACACACACACACACATGCACATTCCCTGTGTGTATCCTGGACTTTGACATAGATGAAGGAGAGATGCATACTGAAGTGGAAAATTAATGGAACTGCCATTTCTGTTTGTATTTATTTTCCGATTTTGATTAAACTCCGTAGAATGACAGATAAAACCCCAAGAGAACATAAGCCAAAGATTCAGCAAAAAACTTCAAAGTTTCTCCGAACTTTAAGGATCATAGAAACCAGACATCATTGTATCATTGATTGTTGTGTAAAAATGGCGATCATGATTCAGTGTTCCTCAGATTTCGAGGATTTCGAACGTGCAACAAAGTTAAAAATGTTGAAACATCTTTTTGCTGTTTATATTTTGGTTTTGTGGCCGATGTTGGCGCTGCAGGACGAGAGTGCCACCAAGTATCTGGAGCCCGGAGTGAAGCATGTCCAGGAGGCACAGGGCCTGCTGCAGCGGTACACCAACAAGAAGGCCGTCCGGGTATTCTGCCAGGATGCGGAGCCCATTCCGCTGTGGGAGACTTTCAAGAGCCAACGCCTCCACTTGGAAATCGGGGCTGCGGCGGAGCAGTACAAGCAGTACAAGGAGGAGACAGCCGCCAAGGTCATGGAGGCCCACGATGTGGGACGGGAGTGGGCCGAGGGCAAGGCCTCGGCGTCCAAGGACAAGTACATCAAGTGGGATGCAAATGGGCCCGGCTGCTATGGCATCTTCACGGATCACGCCTTCAGCCTCACTCTGGAGACCAAGAGCTTCGACAAGTGGCTCGTGGCAAAGTTCTGGCTGGGTGTCCTTCTCTGGCTGGCTGCCCCGCTCCTCGTGGCCTCTCGCCGTGGCCTGAGCTTCCTGGCGCCAGTCTTGAGCTTCCACCTGGTCACCTGGCTAATGGCTTACGCTGCTGGACACAAGCGCCTACTGCTCGAAGGATCCCTGTGGACGGCCTGGCTTGAGGTCCTGAACGAGCGTCCCATAAAGCTGGGTCTGGCCTTCGCTGGCTGCTGGTATGTCGTGGCTTTTCTCTTCCGGCGCCTCGGATCTCGCGTCGTACGCCGTGGGAATCTCTGCTTTGCCAGAGGATTCGCATTGTGGCTGATATTCAGTGCTTCGGATCGCCACGACATCGGCCTCTTGTGTGGCGGTATACTGTTTTTCTATCCCATAGTCTCGGCCATTTTCCCCAAGCGTCGACGTTTTTGGAATTCACCGGCGTCCCCTTTCGGAGGTGCCCGTAATCCGACCCGCATAGCCCTGGGAGGAGCTGCCGCTGCTCCTTGGATAGACCTTCGAGGTAAACGCAAGATGCCACCCATCGCGAAGGACCAACTAATTCTGATCTTGTCTTCAGCTTCAGGGGACGCTTCGGACGCCCAAGAAGGCCCCAATCAATCGACTACAGAATCAACTTAAAGGGTGATCCTCACAAGAGGATCGCCCCGCTACACCTCCACACTAAACCACAAAGAAAAACTAAGGAAAACCAAAGCAAGGAACACGCAAAAGAAAAACTAGGAGGGGGGAAAGCACAAGCAAGCCGAAAGAAAGGCAAAACTGGAGGGAAATGCATTTGATAATTGAAAGCACACGCACACACACACACACGCACGCAGAGAAAAGCAGGCAACATGCAGCACGCAAGCACGCAGCACACGTGGAAACCTACATCATTTGCAGAGGAGAAAAACCTTTTCACACACACACACACACACACACACACAGAGAGAGAAGATTGAGAGTGGGAGAGTGGAAATTGCCCTCAAGGCAGCGTGCGGACAAGGCAGGACACGAGAAATCGAATCGGAAGGCTCCAAAAGGATGGAACATTTCAAACTTTTGCCATGGAAACACACTTTGAGGGCTGTGGGCGTGGGGAGGCGTGGCAGGCAAAGTGCTTCGAAAGGCAGCACAAAGTAGAGTCCAAGAAGGGAGCCCACAAAACGGAAATTGGAGTCCAAGGAGGGGGCGTCCTGCCACTCCACGCACAAGCAACTACAGTCCAGGGCATAAAAGTAGCAGCTCCGCCGCTGGCCATAAACGAGGGAATACAAAAATATACAAATATACATAAATAAGGAAAACTCAGGGGGATATCCTTCCAAATCTATGTAAATTGTTAGTGATATAGAAATAAATGTGCAAAAATTGGGGCTAACTCTACGTTTTTCTTCTGTTGGAATGTTTTTCCATCATTAAATCCCATCCCATCGGTTTCTTGGTTTCCCAAGTCCCCAAAATTCTTTCCCGTTTGTCTTATTCCTAAACTAAAGTATCCTTTCGCTTAGGGGAACATTTCTGCATCGCATCATCATCGCAGTCCCTAGAGGAACAGTTCATATCTCTTTCCAATATATCTTTTCTAATAGTTTTCCTCTCTCTCTCTGTCTGAGACACACACACATCAGTAGAACCCTCTATCCACACGGATACATGCCAGTACTAGTATTAACTTAATTGTCCTGATTAGCATGGGTCCCGTGTCTGTTATCCTCGTTGAAATTTTTGTGCCTAGAACATACGCGGTGAGGGGGTGGGGCGGGAGGCTCCACGGGGATGCAGCCACACAAAATAAGAGACTCCCTGGGAGAGTGGGAATGTGAATGGGTTATGGGACAAAGTCCAGTGTACAAATGTGCCTATTACCCTCCTGCATACACCCTCCCAGCCACCCTCCCTCTCCTTCTCTCTCTCTCTCCCTCTCTCTCTTGCTCTGGCTATGCCATTAGCAACAGAAGCAGGAGGCAGGAGGAGAGTCCGGGAGTGGAACAGCAACAGCAACAAAGTTCGGTCAAACGTCAGAAATGCCTCGTTTTTAGCTATTGAACAGAGGCCAAAGCGCAACCAAAACCGAACCGAACCACCCCCCGCTCTTCCTCCTCCTACTCGCCCTCTGTATGTTCCACCCTCCCCTCCTCCCCTCTCATAGGCCAGGCCTCGGCAAATGCAAATGTGCAAAATGCGCTTTGACGTGGATGCAGCAGCAGCAGCAGCAGCAGCATGGGAGCGGGACCTGGTTCTGCTTTCGACTGAAGCTCTCCCTGTGCCTGTGTGTGTTTGCCCCCCCACAGACCCCTTCTCCACCCGCACGGGACACGTGGCTGTGAAACGTGGAGGACAGTTGGTCGCAAAACGCATTTCAAATCAAAAACTGGAACTTTAGATATTTGGCGGTGGGTGCAGGGGGGCAGAGAGGGCAGGTAAGAGTCGAGTCGAGTCGAGGCCTGTTTTTCGAGGGTATCAAATGGAGAGCTCTATATTGGAAGTCCTTCTATTGCGGATAGTCTTCTGAGAACTAAATATCTTTTATCTAAAAGGTTTCACCACATTTTCTATACCATTTATCACTCGCAAAAGATATCCAAATCAAATAAATGTATTTCCCAAGAGATGTACACAGTTTGTGCCCAGATATATTCCCCTTCCCAGGGTATCCTCTGCTTCGCATCCTTTGATTATCTGTCAAGCGAATTTTATGTGTTTTCTTTTGCCGATGGTGGATGGAAAATGGAAAATTGACTAAATGCAACGTTTTGTGCGGTGTTCATCCTGCCTCTAATGGTCCTGCAATTTCCCTGGCAACTCCCGAAGCCAATTGGGATTTTCCATATCGGAATATTCAATTTTTCACGTCATCGTAGACTCTTTTGGGTGGTGGTTGATTCCCGTTTGGGACACTGCATTGCCAGGGCTGGGATGGGGTGGCGATCGTTTCGCGGGGGGTGGTGGGGTGCTGGTGGTGCACTTTCCAGTTCTTTTGTATCCCATTCAGGAATCGCAGGGGGTTGTATACCCCGCGTATCACACGTTACGTCAAAAGGTCAGCAGCAGCGACAGGCCTACGGCCCATGGGGTGGAAAAAAAAAAAAAAACAACACAAAAATGTTTTCCAATTTTATGATCTAGGGATTTCGAAACCCCTTTGTAAAACTTGACTTTGGTAGGGATTTTACAGTGCGATATGGGGGATTTAAGGTGTAAAAGTTTGAATAATTATTTCTGGTATTTTGAAAGATTTTAAAGGGTACAAGAATCGGCGGAAAAATTTACTATAAGAGTATTCTGTCTATGTTTTCCTTCACTTTTAAAGAAGAAAAGTCGCTAAAGATTAGATTTTCCATTCATTTCCACAGCCCAATTCCAAAATCTTGAATTTGTAAGCACTTTATTCCAATTATTTCCATTTCTGGCCAATTCTCAGTATTGCACTTTGGAACATTCTGGAGTATTACAGACCCTAAGCTGATAAAAGCAGATCCTGGAACTTATTGTGTTCCCAAAATCCTTTTTAAGAATTAGTTCCTTATAGGTTTCGTTTTCTTGGCAACTTTTATTTTTTGTTCATAGAAATCTTCCAAAATTCTCATAGAACAACCATAAAACGATTCCCATTAAAAAGAAATGTTATTCAATTTTAGTTGTCCCACTGTTTGGGTTTTTCCCATTGTTATTGACTGACCTGCACCATTTTGAGGCTGTTATTATCCAGAAATCCAAATCCAACTGTAAATCAAAGCGCCTAAACCGGCAAAACACTCAATGGGAACGACCGAGAGAGAGCGAGCGAGCGAACGAATTGCGAGGCAAAACAAAAAACGCAAAAGCAATGTTACAAAAACAACAACAAGAACGAGCGCGCGTTAGCGTTAAAGAGAGAGAGAGAGAATGGGTAGCGTTGTAGCACGTGTTTAATTTCACTTTTGTTTTATTAATATTCCGCTTCTTTTTGTCGTATTCTTTTGATTATTATTATTCAATACCAACACACACGCGCGCACACACACACATTGCAGTTCAGTTGCAGTTGCAGGCGAAAGAGCGGGAGAATATACGTAGGAACAAACACGCGGCGCGGCCGAGAATTAAGTTGCGTTTTCAATTGAATTCTTGTTGTTGCTTTCTTGGGTTTCGTGTGTGCTTGGTGTTGCCTTTGCTTTGCTTGCGCGCAGTCATTGCATCTTGATGTTTTTCACGCGTTTCACGTTTTCCGTTTTCCGAGCAATTGACCGTGCGAACTAGAGCTGGAGAAACATCGATGTTCACATCGATATAGTCGATGTTTTCTGCGTTTTTTAACATCGACTGTTTATGGCGAAACATCGATGTTTTTCCACCTCCAGCGGAATACCATATTCCTCGATTTTGATGTTCTGTTTTATATTACTAGCCAACTAGGACCCTCAGGCCTGAACACACAATTTTATACAATAGATAAAACTATTTTCTACAGGACTGGCTAGTTTTAAGGACTCCGTTTCGTTAGATTGTTTACAAAATAACGTTTATGAAACTTGAGTGAGCACGATATGCGACGCAAGAAAGCATAATATTGCAGTTTATGGCCGCAAATAATAGATTTAACCATTTTACAATGGCTGGCAACTCTCTGTAACGCTCGTGTCGACGTTAATTGGGGGCTATTGGTTTATTTGTTCACTATAATTTGGGCTATGAAGTGTTGGGGCTACTCCTTGGAAGGAAACCCATAAATTATAGTCAGAACATAACATAATCGAATAACTAATCTCCCATGAAACAGTTTACTCTGATTTCAGCAATTTATCCACTATTTTAGTAAGTCCCTTGCTCATTTCAAATCCGCGCGCTGTAAAAATCCCCGCCGTCCTGGGAAGTTTATAATATTCTTCCCTGGGAAATTGCTGAGGCTCTTCGGAAAATGTCGGGTATGGACAGCAGGCAAAACGGCCCAGAAAATGCAAGGCCTGCAAGGTAAAATCCACCCAACTGACTAATAGGCCTTGAGGGGCGCATGCGCCCCTCAAAGCCTATCGGGGATTTTTTCGGGTAGGGTGAAAATCGTGCCAGCCGTGAAATTTCCCTTGGCTAAATTTACCCGTTATCCATACCTTTTTTGGCTCAACCCAAGCTCAAACCAAAATGTTGTGTCGAACCGATCGGTTTGACACTGGACGCGCTCTTTTTCTCATTTTCGCGTTCATGTATGAGCTCTTACTCTCTTTTACTCTCACGGTATGAGTTCGAAACGATCATGCAACAAAAAATCGATAACAAAGTATATTTGGCAATGTGGCGGTAATTTTGAAAATGATAGCAGTAAATACCATGACAAAAATACCAACGAAAATCATATTCCTCGATTTTGATATTCTCTTTAATATCACTAGCTAACTAGGACCCTCAGGCCTGAACACATAATTTTATACGATTGACGAATAAATTGTCTAGAAGATTGGTTATGTTTAGTGACTCTTTTTCTTTAGATTGTTTATAAAATAACGTTTAAGCAATAAAGGTCAAGGCATAAAACGTAAGTGAGCATGGAATGTAAGGGAAATTAATGGGATGAAAAAGGAAATTGTTGGGATGATGTTGCCTCCACAAAATCCCTCCACAAATTGGACACGACTGGTCACATTATAATTAAGAGATAGAAAAGAGCGGGAGTTTTCAAAAGCCAAGATCGATTTTTTGGAAGACTTTAAGACTTTTTAAAGTTATAAATTTTACACACATTTTACCATACAATAAACGAGGCTGTTTTTGGCTGTTTTTCGCAAATATAGTTTCTTTCCAAACCGCACTGAATATCGTTGAAAACATTTTAATTTATGCAGTTCCCTTTATATCCAATTTCGTCGCAGTGCTCGAGTCCACCATGATTATTTGGCTCCCCCGGAGCCCAGATATTCAGTGTCACGGGCTCTCCTGTTGAGTGCCATTTATGTTTACCCGTTTTGGCCAAGTCATTGCCTGATGTCCAGTACACATCGTAAATATTCATTGTAAAGAGGTACAGATGGATCGCATCCCATTCCTCGATCGTCTCGAATGAGATTAGTTCAGCTCCCATCAGTCGACAGGACTCAAAGGCATCATACCAGTTCTTTTCCAGCCGATTCTCAATTTAATAGTATCCGTTGCCGATCTGCACAAATGGTTCACTAGTTATGTTTAGGTACTCAGGCACTCCTAATGAGAGAATGTAATACGATTATGTGCTGGTTTATTATTCTTCACAATTATGTTTTAAATCGTGCAATCTTCTTGAGAATCTTATCGTGCTTATTGGAAACAAAATCTACATTATCCGGTGCTTCCCAAAATCTAAAGGTAATCAGTGAATCGGTGAGCAGTCCTATGGACCCTCCCATAATTTGTATGATGTTTTAAATATGATATTCTTTATCTTTCTGAAGCTATCTGTTCCCAGAAACCCCAAAAAACACTGAAAAAGGAACACTGACCATAAGTACCAGCTCCTTGTTTTGGCGATTGATGAATGATTAATTCTTGGCAATTCTTAAATTTTTATTTGTCGAATTATAATTATTTCAACAGGATACGATTTAAATTCTGCGCCAATTAATGTTTAGTCGATACAGATAATCACAGTTACCAATCGATATTTTTGCCAACTATCGATATCCTTTCGTTATATGAACGGTATTTTTTATGGATAAATCCGCGGTCACACTGCCAGGTGTTCACCGCGTCCGGATTTGTTGTCCTTTATAAACAATCCAACAAAAGATAGTTCTTTAAGCTAATCAGTCTTGTAGGAAATTGATTTGTGTATCAGATACAATTATGTGATCAAACCTGAGGGTCCTACTTAGCTAGTAAAAACAAAAAGAATATCAAAATCGAGGAATATGGTTTTCATCGTTATTTTTACGGTATATTTTTAAAATGTTACCGTACTTTTTGGTATATTTCTGATGGTCGGACCGTATTTATTCCGCGGGCACACTCTTGTTTACAATTAATTTTACATTTAATTTTGCAATTAATTTTTAAGCGCCTAAACAATGTCGGACAACGAGTACGAGCGCTTTGAGATCACCGACTACGATTTGGACAATGAGTTCAACACAAACAGACCACGGGGGCGCCACAGCAAGCATCAGCAGATCTATGGTAAAGATATTCTTTCTTTGGGTTCTAAAAACTCCTCAAGAAAAAACCTCTTTCTAGGCATTTGGGCGGACGACAGTGACGAGGAGAGTCCCGGGGATGGTGGCGGCAAGAAGCGTCATGGCCGCCAGGCGAAGGACTACACAATGCCCGTGAATTTTGTGGCAGGCGGCATCCAGCAGGCGGGCAAAAAGAAGAAAAAGCTACTGAAGGGTGAGGAGAAGGCCGGTAAAGAGGACGCAGGCGATGCAGAAGAAGCCGAAAAGAGCGATGATTCGGGAGAGAGTGGACGGCCTGCCTTTGGGCAGAGCGATCCAAGCTCCAATAGCTCCGAGGAGGAGGAGAGACCCACAATGAGGAGCACCCAAGCGAAAGCCCCGTTCAAGCATCACTCGCACATCGCGGGCACGCGGAATGTGGGCGCCTGGGAGCAGCACACACGCGGCATTGGCGCCAAACTCCTTCTGCAGATGGGCTACGAGCCCGGCAAGGGTCTGGGCAAGGATCTGCAGGGCATTTCGCAGCCGGTTCAAGCGCACGTGCGCAAAGGACGCGGTGCCATTGGCGCCTATGGCCCCGAGACAGCCGCCAGCATCGGAGGCAAAGCGCAGGCCATCAAAGTGGACGAGGATGTGCGCGAGGCCAAGGAGTTCAAGGAGCAGATGAACAAGTGGCGCAAGGGCGGCGTGGCCGAGCCCCAGGAGAAGGCGGGCAAGCGGTACTACTACAAATCCGTGGAGGAGGTGATTGCCAAGGGCAAGAAGTCGACGCACCTGCTCTCCGAGAAGCTTAGCAAGCAACTGGGTAACGTGCCAGTGATTGACATGACGGGCCCAGAAAAACGGGTGCTCAGTGGCTACCATGCCCTTGGGCAATCGAAAATCACTCCCGAGGAGACCCTGTACGATGCGGAGGCGGGTGGCGCCCCTGTTGCGGTGTTTGCCATGCCCGAACTGACGCACAATCTGCAGCTGCTGGTGAGCCAATGTGAGCAGCAGATCATTGCCATTGACAAGTCGGAACGCGAGTCCGAGAGCCAGCAGACGGCGCTCCAGTGCGAGTACAAGAAGCTCGAGGAAATCGTCCAACTGGAGCGGAATCACATCAGCACTCTCGAGGAGGTGCTCGAGCGAGTGGAGCGGCTGAGCGAGGATCCCGAAATCACACTCCAGGCAGCGGAGAAGCTATTCCTACAGCTGCTCGAGGACTATGCCGCCGAGTTCAAGGAATTCGGTCTGGCCGATCTGGCAGCGGGCGTCATTGCGCCGCTGGTGAAGCGAGAGCTCGTGGCCTGGCAGCCGCTGGAAGAGCCCACGCAGCCGCTGCAGCTGATCAAAAAGTGGCGTGGAATGCTGCAACGCGAGGAGCCCGCCGGGCAGCAGCCGCGCAATGTGTTTGATCCGTATTCCTCGCTGATTTGGGCGGGGGTGATGCCCTCCTTCCGCGCCTGCGCCGCCGTCTGGCAGCCCAAGGAGCATCCGCCAATGGCCGCCTTGCTGGATGCCTGGGCCCCGCTGCTGCCCACGTGGGTGCTGGATTCGGTGCTCGAGCAACTGGTGCTGCCGCGTCTGGCCTCTGGCGTCTACGATTGGGATCCCCTCACCGACACGGTGCCCATCCATAGCTGGGTCCTGCCGTGGCACGCGATCCTGGGCAGCAAACTGGAGGAGTCTGTGTACCCGCAGATTCGCAGCAAATTGGGCGTGGCCCTGCAGGCCTGGTCGCCGCAAGATCGCTCCGCGAGGGCCATGCTCACGCCTTGGGCCAAGGCCTTTCCGGAGGAGGAAATGGTGGACTTTCTGCAGCATCACATCACCCCGAAGCTGCAGGGAGTGCTCTCGGAGTTCATCATCAATCCGCTGCATCAGGACCTCGAGCCATGGAACCAGGTGTGGGAGTGGCACGAGCTCATTCCGCCGATGCACATGGCCAAGCTGCTGGACAAGCACTTCTTTCCGCGCTGGATGCAGGTCCTCGTCATGTGGCTGAACCAGTCGCCCGACTATGCGGAAATCTCGCGCTGGTACACGGGCTGGAAGAGCATGCTGAATGAGCCACTGCTGCGAGAGCCCAGTGTCAAGGAGCATCTGCGTCGTGCCCTCGAGATGATGCACAGAGCCAGCGATGCCCTGCTGCAGCCCACGGCAGCACCGCCCCCGCCCACACCGCCTGCACCTCCCACTGTTGCGGGTCTCCTGCCGCCACTCATGATGATGGATGTGGCACCGCCGACGCAGCTGGAGTTCAAGGAGTTGGTCTCTCAGAAATGCGCCGAATTGGGCATCATCTTTGCCCCCTTGCCAGGCAGAAGGGAAATGGGAAAACAGGTGAGTCTGATGCAGCTCTTTGAAGTTTCTCTAGTATTTCTCTTTTGCTAATCTTCTGCTTTTTGTAGATCTATCGCGTGGGCAAACTCTTTTGCTACATCGATCGGAACGTGTGCATGCTGAGCGATAGCTCATTCAGCAATTGGCAGCCGGTGGCCCTCAATCATCTGCTGGAGCGCACACAAACGGGAATTTTCTAGCCAAGGATGGAGAAAGTTTCAATCGGCAGAGAATACAAGAGATACAAAAGATGGATAGCTGTTGGCTGATGGAAGGCGACAGTAATGGTTGGAGTTCTAAATTCAGAAAAGATAATGGCAAACAAAAGATACAAAAAGTGTGGAAACGTAGAGAATAACGGATGCATAATGATGGAGGATTCCTTAAGGATGTTTTTCCCTTCACTATCTGTTGGCCGCTTGGGGCTGTTCTTTGAGCCAATAAAACAAAACAAAACTTGACAGAATATGCTGCATATGTGCAGAGGCTCAATGGATTAGATATATTCCTAGTTATACGCTAGTCTTAGTCCCTTTATGGGTCTACCTTTTAATAAAATACACAAAGAGACAAAGAAATTATAAATTTGCTTGAAAAATACCCAATTTTGATTTGTGTTCGTTTAAAACGTAAAAAATGTAATCATCGAATACTGCTCTTTGTCTTAAACAAAGATAATGGATTGTCTAGACCATATCGAGAATATCAGTCTATATATTGGAGGTTAGTGGCCTCCAAAAGTCAGTAACCATAAACCATACAAATAATCCAATAAAAAAGTACACAGCTCTTATCAAAGAAATCAAGTTAAAACGATACAAAATATGTACATATTAATTCTTGACAACCGATATGCTGTCAAAGCATTGTTGGGGCGTTATCTATTGATTGCTTCTGATAAAAGCATAGTCTGATAAGGCCTTAACAGGAAAACTTAGCCAACTAATGGCTAGTAGTGAATTCGAGTTAATTTTTAATCTTGTAATCGGAGCCGTAAATATGATTGTGCATTGAGTTATGAAGATGTATTCCAGTCTTATCGCTAGACCCAAAGACTACATTGGGTTTTCCCTCCACCTGTATATGCTTGACAGATCATTTCTCCGCTCACACCCCAGTAATCAATAATTTTTTACTTTCTTTCTGTCATTTCTTCAATTAAATTTACACATCACATCGGTTTTTGTTTACATAATTGCACCTGACACTTGTTCTTTAGGTATTCCAAATGATGTGTTCTTTATTGAAGAGATTGGATTGTTCTTTTGCGTTAGATTAGAACCGAACCAATCGTTGGCTGATTATCGGCTCCTATAACTTCGTTTGCTTGGTTCTCTTTCAGTTTCATTCCATAGCTCAACATCAAAGGTTGGTGGAGGCTCGTTTTGTCGGACGTTGGGGACTTCCTTTCCCAATACAATCTAGTGATAGGTAGTGGTCAAAGATTCATACGCTTCAACGTTTCCTCTCTGGTAATTCCAAATACTTCGAATTCTCCTATCGGCCACGGTTTCGAGTGTTTAAAAGAGAAGAACTGTCTTGGCAATATGTCTTGGGCGATTTCCAAGAGTACGAGATAAGTTTAAAGTGGAAGTGGTCAGGAATTTATTGATGTTATTAGTGTTATATATTGTGATATAAATATAATTGTGAATTGTGTTTTAAAGTACGATAAACACTTCGAATATTTGTAGAAAATCGACTAAAAATTGCATCTTTGGATACCTCATAAAGAAACAAAAAAGGTGAACAAATGAAAGTGCTTGGAAATCTACCAACAGGTGGATTGTTTATTGGCCTTATAGACCTCTTTGATATGTTACTTGAGAAGTCATAAAAGCTTTCAAACAGCATTAGTGTTAAATGCAGTAGAAATACGATTTTCGATTGCTTTATCAATACAGAAGTCACTCCAAGTCATTCGGTTAGGAAATGATTCTTGAAATCCATTCGATTATGGCTAGTACTTATGGGGAATGTAGACATTTACGACATTTTCCAACTGGTAATTGAAGGAAATAGAAACGGGTAATAAAAGATTAGGACTTAGGGGCGCAGGAAGTAGAAGAATTCTAAACTCAAAGATTCCCAACAATTGTAGAAATACTCATATGTTCCATAGAGAATTTAATATGCCATAGAATATCCATCCTTTTTACTTCATATTTTCTTAATGTTTTTACATAAAAAATTTACTAGTTGCCTGATTCTGGTAAGTCAGTGATTCAATGGCTATTCAATAAGTTTAAGTGTGATATGGAAAGCCATTCTGCAGGAGTTCTATATAAGAGGGAGATCTCACCAGGAGCCCGTCACACTTGGTCCGGCTTCGACCCGTTGTCATACTTTAGATATCATACCTCTCATTTATTTTGTCCACACAATCTTATCCACTCTTGTAGGCCGTATAAATGTTGTAGGTGTGATACCCAAATATATAGAATTTTATAGCTCATTTATTCATTGAACTTCAGGCTTATGTAATTTTTGGAAAATCCCCTAAAAGCAGCCACAAAATGGGGAATACTTTTGTTATAATTATTCCAAAGACTGTGTTTGTTTTAGAGAATAAGTTATACAATTTTTAGAAGACTTTGTTTTGTTTGTTAATTATTTATTATTTTTAGAAGACTTATTGTGTTTCCAGACATTTTTTCTACCTTGTAGAATATTTTTGAAGTATTTTTATAATTTGTTGTAGTGCCTAGTATTTTTGGAAGGAATGTTTATAGAGCAACCATCAAAAGTTCAGATCAAGACTTAGTTGATTTCCAATCAAAAACCAAAATAAAACTGCCATAAATACAGTCCGTCCATTTAGGAAACCGTGCGCATATCATTTTCCCTTTTATTTTGGGGTTTTTTTTTGGTAACCGAACCCATAATAATTAGTACCATCGATAGCATAATAACGGCACATAAAGGCATAAAATTAGAAACCCAAAAGCAGCACGACCTTTGGCTATTGGGAGTAGGTTTTCCATCAAAGGGTTGTTGTATTGTTGTGGAGGGTAATGAGAGCCGAGCCAAGCCCGTCTACTTTGTGGCCTTATCAAATCGCGGAGTATGTCAATGTGTTTTCTGTTACGTTTTCTCAATTCTGCTTATAGCTCGAAGCGCCATAAATTAAGGAATATCTGAGGGCACGGAACGTAAGCGCAGCGCCATGGCCAGATACAATCGCGTTTGGCTGGTTATCATTCTTCTCACTGTGGCCTTGGTACTCGTTTGGAGGAACCTGCTACAGGCCCAGAAACTGTCAGTGCAACAGATCGCCAGCAGCAGCAACAGATCATCCTCTATCATCTTCAATCCACTGAACGAATCTTTGTACACTACCGAGTACTATCCAGAGGATGATCAGAAAGTGGAAGCTCCTCCCATCCCTCCTCTAACAGCTCGCGGTCAAGTCCTGCAGCAATTATTGAAGTGCCGCACTCGAAATCTGATATTCACGAGACTGCAACATGGGGAATACTGGCTGTTGCGGAATCTGGTTATCGGCCGCAAGAGTCGTCTCATGCGCTGCACGGACTCGATAACCTACACCACGAATGGGGATTATAAGTTCTTTGAAAATCTGGAAATGGTGGCAGAACGGTAAGTGAATGACAGAGCCCGTAGCCCGGGAATTTTTCTGATATCTGTAGTGATACTTAATATATGGAGGCAAATTTACGATGCTAATGCTTTCTGATAAGATTAAATATCATGTATTTGATGTGTATTACATATTTCGGGGGTATTTCAAGGCCTCTGAATGTGATATGATAGTTCTTATAGCCGCTACCAATCGGAAGAGCAGGGAATTATAGAACAACATATCTGATATGCACAATCATAAATAATGATCTTATCTACGGCCCTGTCAAATGTGGATAGCTATCTGCAGCAATCCTTCGTGTGGCTTCGGCAATGCGACTTCGGCTCTTTCTATCTTGCTTTTTCCAGTGCACTGTAAAGAAATAAGTCGATTGATCCCGCAGGCATGTTCGGGTTTTTGCTGCACATACCAGCGCACTTGAGTTAGAAAGAAAGAAGATATTTTAAGTGAAAATCCTTCGGATTAATCCTATTCTATTTCTATTCTAATACCAAAGATATTTATTAAAAACAACTTTTATTTTACCTTACAGATGGCGCGCCCCCATTAGCTTTGCCATCCACTCTCCTGGCTATGATTTGAACACCACACTGGACTCGATTCAATATGTTAAGAACTGTCTACCCGGCAGTGAATTCATCAATGACTTTGTCACCTTTCATGTGTATTTCTCCTATTTGCATATGCCCGAATATGTGCCATACAACGAGGCAGAAGTGCTGCGAAGGCCCTACTTTTGTGAGCTGAGAAATGGTACCAGAGCACCACCGCCATGGACTTTGATACCCCGTAATGCCATGTACAGGGTGGCAGCAAATCTCACATATCCGATCAATGTCGGTAGGAATATAGCGCGACAGGCGGCCACAACGCACTTCATCCTGGCCAGCGACATCGAACTGTATCCGAGTTTGGGATTCGTGGATCAGTTTCTCGACATGGTGGCCGCCAATCATAGCATCTTGGCCCTGGACCCCCAGCAGCCACGTAGGGTCTATCCTTTGCCCGTTTTTGAGCTCGAATCGGATGCCCCAATTCCCAATGACAAGGCGGAGCTGTTGGCCCTATTTCACGACGGTGGGGCTCAACCTTTCCACGTGAAGATGTGTGTTTCTTGTCACACGGTCCCTGGGCAGGAGGAGTGGTTGAATCGCGAGCCCAGTGGCAACGATGAGCTGCGGGTGTGGAGCACAGCATTGCGGGAGAAGGAGTTTCGATATTGGGAGCCCTTCTATGTGAGCGACAATCAGGAGCCATTTTTCGACGAGCGAGTGACGTGGGAGGGACAGTCGAACAAACGCATACAGGTAATTATCGATAAATAATCGTTAAGTTATAGGTCAATGTTCGATGAATAATCGATTAATTATGGATACATTTTGATAAATAATCTTTGCTTAAACGATCAAATTTCGATAACTAGGGAATATTTATCAATGAATAATCGAAAGCGAATCAATAATTTATTGTTAAGTAATCCAACCTTATTTAAGAATAATCGATAAATCGATCAATATGCATCTACAAATATTCTCTCTCTCTTCCTCTTTTATAGAACTATGCCATGTGCCTCTTGGGCTACGAGTATCATGTCCTCCATCCCGCCTTCCTCGTTCACAGTCCTGGCATCAAGCAAAACAACAGCTCGAAATCGCCTCGAAGGAAATACGCCAGAGAAATGACAAAATTCATTAAGAAAAAGGTCGAGCCGGAGTATAGAGTGTTGTATGGCAGAAACGCTGCCTGCGTCACGTGACAAAAACACAAGGAAATTTCGTTTCAGAAAGTGATATTCTCCATTTATCTACTAAGTGTTTTGATAGTGAATTATGTCTTATGTGTAGTGAACATATAGTCATTTGTTATTTACTATTACAATATATTTTAAGCATTAATCGAGTCGAGTCGTTGTTTGAATATCTGAAAATGGTGCGAGGTGCGCGATCGAGTAGTCCAGACCTGGGCAAAATCCTTGGGCACTGAACTGTGATTAAAAAAGATTGCGATACGTTAAGGAGGGCTTAAAGGTATTGCCACTTTGCTGACCTTATCACTTGAGTGTAGAACAAATGCCAGATATGCCACATACGTGAGTTTCTGGTCTGGATTGCATTTACATGGTCCCTGGGCTTAAAGCCCTGCCAGCTGTCAATAGAGCGTCGTATAAGATAGGCGCCATCCAGGATAATGAAAGTGTAATTCAAGTCAATCAAAACCTGGCCCTGAGGAAACAAAAGAGTATTCCTTAGCAGTTAGAATATGTATCCTTTCGCTTAGGGGAACGATTCACCTTTAAATTAGCGCCTTGTTCATAAATGGATTCCATTTGATTGTTCTCATCGTAGAGGGGCTCCAACTCATTGATACTCACATAGGCCACACACATCTTCATTTCTTTCGAACGATCAAAGATGTAGAGTTCTTGTCTGGTATTCTGAGAGCTCAACCAATCCATTTGCATACCGATATCATCATACACGGGACTGGTAATATTGAAGTCCCTTAAGATCATAATCAATTGCAATTTATCCTGCGCCAATGGTGCCTCGAACACATGGTGGAATGTCGCCAAACAGAAGACACTAAAAGGGACAAATTTGTAATAAACGAAAATGGCTTTAAAGGGTATCAAAGGGTATACGTGGTGTAGGGCTGTGATATGTCTGCATAACGCCAGACATCATGAACTATCATGAATTTCAGGAACTTTTCGGGGAAATCATATGTCGGCAGCAGTTGAATGTCCAGTGATAGAACATAATACGTTAGGACATTGAGACGTGCCACATTCCGCATAAGATTCATCGGGTATTGAAGCTTCTTTCGATGCCAATAGGTAAGATTTTGGTTCGAATTTAGAAAGATCAGTGGTTCTTTACACATAGAGGACTCCGCTGTGACCCCTCCATTGCCCCGCCGTAAATTTCGAGGCGTGTGATCCTGGTGCCAAACCAAGTGAATGCTCACAAAGCGACGCATAAGGACACTCAAATGCAGGCAGGAATTGATGTAGGCCAATCCCTTGATGGTTTTATCCAGATCCTGACCGTTGGCATAGATCGTGAGGCTAATGGGCGCCTTCCACCTGAACGGAAGACCCTGTTGAGTGAAGGAATGTTCTCAGGACTCTCCCTCTCTCACCTGATCAGCAGCGTTGGCAGCAGCTTCAGGTCCACGTAGGTGGCATGTGTGGCCAGAGTAACGCTTTCATTGGCAACCAAATTCTCGCCAGCCGTTATGTAATTATGCCACACCCAGTACTCCCCATGCTGTCGCACATATCCTCGATTCGGCCGCTTGGTAGAGCTGTCCTGCTGAAAATCGCTGAACAACAGGTGATAGCCAATGAGGACTAGAGTGAGTATCAACAGGATTTTGGCAATAAAGGGAGACATTTTGCTTTGGATCTTTTTGACAGGCAGTAAACATTTATACAGGGTATCAAAAGGCTACTATTTTTGTATATATTTATTTCAGAAATTGTTGAGAATTTTTGAGGAAACGCTAAGCGAATTTCCAGTACACCAATATTTAAAATAAAATCGACATGTAATCGATACAAAATCTAAAAATAATTCAATAATTGAAATTGAATTGTTGATGTAAAAAAATCGAGCATTTAGCGATAAGTTATTTAATCGATAAGAAATCGATCAATTAAAGATGATTAACCCCTAAGTTCTTTGATAACAAAAAATCTTAAAATAATCCATCGGAAATCGGTCAAAAATCTTAATGAAATCTATAATAAAATCAATAAACAAATAAAATCGATGATTGATCGATGTATAATTCGTACTGAATCGATAAGTAATCGATAGATTTACATATACCGACGTATAACAACAAATGTTCTTTTTCTTCTCCCCCTCGAGGCTTTACGTACGAAATTCTCTATTAAATATTTTTACCCAACCGATGAAAAGTGCTGGAAGTCCCTTGCACCTTCTCTTTGTACAAAAATCCTTCACCATTGACAGCATTTCGAAGCAAAACATTCGACACAAGTTCCTGTCTTTGAAAATTCCCCGAAGAATCCAAATTCGTGTCCATTGAAGCAGCTTCTTCATCTTGCCACCATTTCTGCGGCTGCAAGTGCCACAATTTTTGACCAACTTTGGGCATTACATAGATTATAATTGGTGGCTGTTGTAGGGGATTTGCGGCTGTAGATTTTTCCGGTATTTCCTCTCTATATAGAATGGGATTCAGTGGATCCGTGCCATAAAGTCGCTGATATTTTTCGCTATGCACCAGAACCATAATCTGTACAAAGGCAATCAAAGCCAAGGTATCATAGCCCACAAGCACTGAAAAATAGACGATATATTTAAGGAATATATATACATATATATATGGGACATACTTGCATAGAATGTGAGACACAGTGTTAACAATATCAACGTCGTTAGGGGCACTATATGTCGGACAATTCGAAGGGAAATCACCGCTATCATAACTATTTGTATGGTGTAAATGAATTCGAAGATAACCAAAGGTATTACGTGGTATTTCTTGAGCTACGAGAGGTAAAAAATTATGAAAAAGTTAAAGAATAAGGGGAAAACCTCACCCTGTAAGCACCAATGGCGCCCAGAATACAAGACATTATGTGAAAAAAGCTGTAGAGTTGGGTAACCATCATTATTTCCTTGGGATCTGCAAAATAAATGGAAGGAGTTTTGGGAGGTATTTCCACTTGATTTCCACTTACATTTCTCCACCCAATTGATGGATTCTTGGACAATAAAACTTGCCCGATAATTGGCATCATTTTCAAAGATATGAATCACTGAAAATATGAAACCCGTGCCATTGTCGAAGATCACATACATAATGATGATGCTTTTGCACTACAAAAAGGACAGAAATATATATATTTAAAACTCCTTTAAGGCTCATATATTTACCATGGCAAAAAAGCATATAACCAGTATACCCAAACGCACAGAAGCGCAGAAGAAATAGGTCTTCATGAGCACCATGTTGGCTCAAAACTATCTTTATTTTCTCCGTCATATTGGGGCCTCTGTTCTGCGTGAGCTCCAGCCAACGAATGATAAATGTTGGCCATATTTTATAAGCCATAAACTCCATTTACCATATAGCCATTCAAGATTGGAATCTCTCGAACATGTTTTTGTCATTTGTGAGGTAATTGCTTCACCTTTTGTTCTCCCTTTTGGGGGACAGGACAGGCGCAGTGTTTGCTTTGCTGCTGTGGAAATTGGTTAATTTTCCGCTTGACTTATGTTCGAACATTACGGAATAATAGCGGATTCAATATGTTGTTTATGGAATCCTATATGTGCTATTGCTCAGTGCGTTTGGGTGTCATCATTGTGGCCATTCTAACGATTGTAAGTCCCCTCGAAGGTCGCTTTCTTTGGTTTAATAATTAATTTACTTTCAGATTCGCTGCATGGCCTTGAGCATTGTTTTGTTTGTGTTGGGTGTGAAATGCTTTGACCCTTTAATCGATTTATTCGAACACGATGCGGACTATAAGGATCGAAAAACGGTTCGAAAATTAATCAATTGGATAGAAAATTGCAAGTATTTCAATTTACTAGATTTATTTTTCAATAATTTCAATTTTGATTGGTTTTTCCTTCTGTAGCTCCAGAAAATTTTCTCATTTCTTTGCAGGTGATGTTTTATGCACACATTGCGGCGGCCATTTTGAGTATTTGGGGTTCTTTAAAGGTAATATTATGTATAAAATATCCTTCTTTAAGTAATTGCCTTTTCTTCTCTTTAGTTACAAAAATGGTTACTGCCTCCCATGGCCTTTTTCGAGTTGTTTTACTTCTTTCAGTTGACCATCCAGCATATCGTTCTAATGATAATGCTGAAAAAGCAAATCAACTTGGGTTTGCTCATAATACTCACCCTCATAGGAAGTTTCTATATACGTAAGTGCCCGCCTTTAAGGACTCAAAAACATCCCAGTGAACCGAATTTTTTATTCGCAGTTTTTGTGGGCTACAATGCCATCACCTGCGTGGCCATGTTCCAGGTGATTTCGCTGGTGCGCAGCCCTCGCTATCGAGAGCTCTACGGCGATGATCCGTTTCATCCGCTTGCCACGAGGGCGCCGCCCCACAAGGACTCGTCGGTGCAGCAGCTCAGAGTGCTCAAAATGGACAGCTCCAACGACACGGACATCGATGAGCAGAAGCGTTTGTCCAAGCTGGGTCTCTGGCCGCGTCGGTATCCACAGGTGGTGTCCGTAATACCCGTTCAGGCGCCCTATCCCCCACTCAAGTGGTGGCAACTCCAGGCCATGGACACCGGCCAGGATAAGCTGCAGCTGGACTCGTCGGCCGTCTATCGCAACTGGCAGCAGGCGGAGCTCCTGAATGGCGTGGGGGGCGAGGTGCAGCGAAAGAATGCACTGAATCGTCGCTATGCGGAAAGTCAAATGCATCGATGGTACTAGAGCTCGAAGGATCCTCGAAGGATGCCGCACACTCTTGTTGTGGTCCCTTTAAACAATTGGGGGAATCCTTTATAAACTTATTCAATAAAAGAATCGATTCCTCTTTTGTGCACTTAACAATCGTGAGGACAACCTTCTCTACATTATCCTTGGCTCTCCACTCCCCAAAACTTTTACGATTTCTGGTTGGGTTTTTTTTCGCTCTTCCTTTTTTTTTGCATAAACGACACTACAGATTATGCAACTGTCTGGGAAGGACACTTTGCATATCCTGCGACGACCAGGAAGTGGGCGAGTGGGCAGGGGGAGATGCTTCAATGGTTGGGATTCGACTTACAAATGCTTTTTGCCATTTTACATTCGACCAACAAAATGCACAAGCAGCCATAGAAAACCGAAAGAGAAAGCGGCAGAGAAACACAGAGAGAGAGAGAGAGAAGGCAGAAGAAAGAGAAGGAAAGTGGAGGAGAGTGGGACGGCAATAAGAAATGGCCGTTGGACCATTGTGTTTTGGATGCAACAAAAAAACGACAACCAAAAAATCAAAGTGTCTAACAATTGGCGACGGATGCAATGGACCATGAGCCTTCTTTTGGATAAAACCATGGGGGGACACCAGCGATACACTCAATTTCTCTCTCTCTCTTACACTCTCTCTCTCGCTCTCTCTATCTCTCTGTGTGCCACATGGATACGACTTGTCCTCAGGAGATTTCCTAGCAGGGCTGTGTGCTGACAGTTTTGTTGACTGCTGGCTGCTGTTGTTGGCCCTGTTGCTGGGCACAACTTTTGCTCTAATTTAATTAAAAGTTTTCACTTAAAAAACGAAACAGAAAAACAAAAACATATATGACATACCCAAGTCAATCAGTGGAGGAGGATACTGTTTTATTTTTATGGTCTACTGAGACTCCCAACAATTATGCCACAAAATAATTGCTTCCGTTTTCTATGGAGTAACGTTGGGAGAATAAAATAATAATTAAAATTTAAAATAGTAAAGAGACAAACACACAAATTTAAACTAAAGGTCTCTATTTTTCTCCCTTTCTGCGCATTTCAATATTCTCTGGCATTCGTTTTCCTAATCATTTAATGGCATAATCAGGGTATAATCAAGGCAAACATTTTTCAAACGTTTCTTTTCATTTTTCAGCACACTCCAGGACTTTTCAGGACGTGGATGGGGGGACACAGGGACACACACGTAAGCCGCTACGTGTCGCTGATTATCTGTCGTGTGCTTAGCACGGGATTAAGTTGCCAAAAAGAAGAGAAAAAAACGTGCCAAAAGTGACAGAGAACGAGGGAGACAGAATAGGAAAGTACTATAGGGCATGGGATTAGTATTTACCAGGAGCGAACTTGGCGGAAACAGGTGACGAACGGTAGAAACAGAGAATACAAAGAGTTTTTACCGTATTCCACCAACAAAAAACACTAGAAACTCTTTTCCAATAAGAGCGCATTTATTTGGTGTGTAAATGTTAGGTGAGGCATCGAAGGAAGCACTCCCACAAAACTCTCGTATAATGAGTAATTTGATATGCACTTACTGATCGAAAGAGCGAGAGAGGCATCTAATAGTCCACGGCTTGGAATGCCTCACCTTTATTTGTGACACCTGGAATGAGAGCGCTGCAGCTGCGCTCTCTCATTTACAATTGCTATAAACTGTACAGTGTAGAGAGAGAACATAGAAACAGACCCACTAAGCCGTCTACGCAGGTGGAATAACATTAACATGAACATTAGCACTTACATTAACATTAACACTAACATTAACCTCTCCGTGCCCACAAGTGTCCCATAAGCACAAATGTTCGCTCAGCTTTTGCATTAGCAGAGCAGAGAGAATGCAAGCAAATCAAAGAGAGAGAGCAAGTACAAAGCCGCCTACGCATCTGTACCGCTCTCTCGGATTTTTTTCCCACGGTCCCACAGTAAACGTACGCCGGTACGGTAAATTGAGCTCGAATAAGGCAGATCTTGGAAATTAATGTTAAAAGTGTGTGAATATGTAGTGCATGCATGTCGGTGCATGCATTTGTACATTATGTATGTAATTCATTTGTTTCATTTTTGCGTATGCTATGTCGCTTTCGTCGTTACCTCGGAATCGGATTACATTTGCTGTAGACTTTACAGTGTGTGGGAGAGAGAACATAGAAAGAGACTTTTGCATTAAGAGAGAGGCAGTGGAGGATGAAGTGCATGCAACTCAATAAGAGAGCAATTAAAGCGAGTATAGTCAAGCCGCCTACGCATCTGTACCGCTCTCTCGCATTTTTTTCCCACGGTCGTTAGTAAACACACGCGTTAAGTTAGGTCCGCGGTTTTAAATCGTAAAAAGCGGGAAATATCGGAAAATCAAATAAAACAAAGTGTCGCCTTGTTGTGAAGTGTTTCGGTAAGGTAAATAGAGCGTGAATAAAGCAGATCTTGGAAACAAAAGTGAAAAGTGTGTGAATGTGTTGTGTAGTGTGTGTTGTGCGTGCATGTCGGTGCATGCATTTTATGTTCTTTGATTTGCTTTGCTATTTTTTTCTTTTGCGTTCGTTATGTGTGTCGTTTTTGTCGTTTTTGTCGTTTTCTCAGAATTGGATTCCACAGACAAAAAACAATAAGAACTCGATTCCAATAAGAGTGCAAACATTTGTTCTTTTGTTTAATCCCGCAACACACGCATATTATGATCAGTGTCCGAAAGAGAGGGAGGCACATACTCGTGCGTGAGAGTGCGTGCCCGACAGTATTGCAGTTGCGCTCTCTCAGTGTTTCAATTGCTGTAGACTTTACAGAGGGGAGAGAGAGAACATAGACAGAGACTCACTAAGTCGCCAACGCAGGTGGTTTAACATTAACACTAACATCTCATCTCTCCCCCTTGCCCCTGCCGGGAATGTGAAAATAACAGGACAAACAAATACATGCAAATACTAACAGATGAATCTCTTTAAATGCAAAGGTAAGAGAAATAATTGATTGTTTTTGTGATTCTTTACATTTGACACCTTTTTATTATCAGTGTAAATTTTTTATCTGCCCCCTTTTGGTCCACTTCTTAGGTGAGGCTGTGGCTTTTTATTGCCGTTTTGTCGCCCCTTGGGGCACCTTCAAGTCCGCTCCTGGGCCAGACGATGTGTGACATTTACTTTGGGAGTGGGAGTGGGAGGAGAGCCAACAAGTGGATGTGCTCCAGGGGGCTGCTTGTGGGGGGCTGGTAGACATCCCATAATATTCCCTTTACACCCACTCGCAAAAATAGCTGCAGGGACTTTTAATTCAATGTGCGTGTATGTGCAAGGCTGAAAAGGATTTTCGGGGCCCAGAGCGTAGATGGCAAAGTAATTTAGATATTAACTTGTGACTAAGTGGCCCCACCCCACCCCCACCCCCTTTTTGTGCGAATGATAAGGAAATTTACATGAAAGGAGAGCAGACATTTTCCTGCATTTATTTCTGTGATTTCCATCGAATGATACTCTGAAAATCCTCCAAGTGATTGAACTCCGCTTTTCTTGTACACACTTTACACATTTATTATCGGAAATAAAGCATAAAAATACCAAATAAAAGGAGAAATTATCAACCCAAAGCCCCACTCTCGCACCCTCCCCTGCCCTGCCCACCCGCTTATATGGTGGGCAGATGATGCTCCGTGCGATGAAGGAGATTTGCATTCTTGTTCAGGGGCTGCAGCTTCCCGTAATCCTGGTGCGGATGATGGTGATGCTGTGTGCCCGTCAACAGCGGCAATGAGGTGTTTGAAGTCTGTGGAAAGAGAGGATTATGCAGGGATTAATTGTGTCCTTCAGGTGATGCCATTCAGATCTCACCTTGGATTTATCACGAGCCGCTGCAATGGCCGCCGTTTGGGCCGTACCCGTCTGTAGCTGCTGTGCGGCTGTGGCAAGCATGAACTGCTGTGAGGCAAGCTGCTGCTGCCGCAGCGTGGCCGCCTCCAGGCTGTTGATGTGCTCCTGCTCCCGCTGCTTGGCTATGTAGTCGTCGAAGTACGAGTGTTTGATCAGCTTTTCGCAGGACCAACGCTTCACCGGGTCCTTGTCCAGGCATCTCTTTAGAAAGTCAATTGTGAGGGGATTCTGCAATGATTTGGGGGGCATTTTGTCCTCCAGCGGCTCCAGCGTCGGCGGCACCGGCAGCGTTATGCCCTTGAAGTACTCGTTCTGCCCGAAGATCTGTATGTGTCGGGGCAGGAGGTCCCCCAGGGTCTTCCGTATCAGATACAGCTGATCCACGTCGCTTCGTCCCGGCCACAGGGCCTCCCCTCGCACCAGTTCCGCAAAGAGGCATCCGATGGCCCACACATCCACGGGTGTGCCGTACTGGGTGTCGCCCACCAGAAGCTCGGGCGCTCGATACCACCTGGTGGCCACGTAGTCTGTGTAGTTCTCCCCAGGACTCAGCATCCTGGCGAAGCCAAAGTCGCACAGCTTCACCTGTCCCTGGGCCGTCAGCAGGATGTTCTCCGGCTTGATGTCCCTGTGCAGGCAGCCCTGCTTGTGGCAGTAGGCCACGCCCAGCAGGGTCTGGTAGCAGATCTGTTTGGTCAGATGCTCGGGACAGCCCTGCGGGTGACGCTCCAGCTCATGGAGGACCGTCAGCTCACAGAACTCAAAGACCAAGTGCAGGCGACGCTTGCGACGAAAGACTTCCAGCAGGGAAACCAGATTCGGATGCTTAAGATTCTGCCAATGAAAATATCGGAAAATATATCTGTCTATAAAATGTATCTGCAGCTATACCCCACCTTCAATAGCCTTATCTCTCTCAGTGCAATTTTTCGTATTGCCGGATCGTCTTCGGACTCGACGAATCGCTTCACTGCCACCAGGGCGCCCGTCTCCCGGTCCCGACACTTGTAGACCACCCCATAGGATCCCTCGCCCAGTCGACTCAGCTTCTCGTATCGATCCATCTTGCTGCTACCTTGTGGTCTATAAAAAACAGGGGGCACAATAAAAAACCAAGAGATTACTTCGGTATTCGGGGATTTTCCATGCTGCTAACATTCAGATTTGTTGGGGTTTCAGTGGGGGGTTACCTTAGACTCAAACATTGACCACGTTTGATGTTTGCACGTCGCATTGCTTTGCATTGGGCACACAAAATGTTTAGGAATTTTTCTGTTTGGTATCTCAGACACGAACACATGGAACACACACAGAGACACGTCTACGAGAGTACTTAGATATGGTATGGATTTTTATGGCCTAAACGATGAAGTTTTTGTTCTTGCTGTTGCTGTTGTTGTTGTGGTTATTTACAAGATATTTTCCAGAATATTTGATTTGTATGATTTTTAGTTTTTGGATGAAATGAAATGAAAAAAAACAAATGAGAAAAAGTTTTTAGAATGAGTAAATTTTTGTTGTTGCATTTTAAGTGTAATTTAAGGGATATTTTTTGATGGAAAAAGTGTTTGATTTTCGGACAATGAAAAGTGGGAGTTTAATTGGGGGATTTTTTGTGGATTTACATAGTTTTTAAGGGTGGTTTTAGTACTTTTTGTGTCTATCTATTTTGGAGGTATTTCTTTTCCCCTAAAGGCTCTTTGAGGTCTCAAATTTCTCTCAGAAATTCATAGAAATTTCATTTCAATTTTCCTATCAAATAACTCCGTATATCCCCCACGATATTGCAGCCATATCCTGTATTCAAAACCCTATTATCCCTGGTAAAAAATCAATATTATTACTATTCAAACATCAAAAAGATACAAAGCCAATTAGCTACCTGCCACCCCTCGTCGCCCCCTCGCAACATTAACACGAAACCCCAATCGATTTCCAAGCGAGAATTTTCCTTTCGAAAACTCACTATTACATGGCTTTTCGAGGGGCTTTTCCGCAGTGATGAGTCCTCCAGAGTGGCAGTTCAATGCCAATTCGTATGGCAAGGAGGTAAGTGAACTTTGTTCGAGGCTTTTCCAGAGAGCAATGAGTTTTCCCAACATGTGTGTAGGTCATAAACATGCAATTAAACATTGAATGGTGCAAGTGGCACGAACAAGTAAAACAAAACACCAAACGGAGGGGGGGAGAATGTGGCAAGCAGGTGACTTACCTAGGAACCCATCTGGCTAATATCTGACGAATTTGCCACTAAATTTTACAGATTTGCAAATGAATTTCAGTTAAGATATTGGTTAAAAAAAGAGTCCTACGATACACACCATGCGCCGCAAATAAACTTCAGAATATCCTTGCGGGGCTTCAATCAATATGGGGGCGATGGTTGGACGTTTGTTTTTTATGACTGACAGCCTACGACTGTCTATCGGTTCCTGGTTGTGGGTCCTGGCTCCTGGCGCTGGCCAATGTCATAGCAATGCGACCCAAGTTAATACAAGCACAAAAAACCACAACAAAAGCCAAAACCATGCGCACAAAAGTCCTACAAGAAGTTCTACACCCTTCCAGTGAGGGGTGCACAACCCCCACAACCCTCCACTCGTTGGTTAACGACAAGCGGAAGGAATTTGAGGCGTAGTTCTTTGCCTTTCTTTTGCATTTCTTTTCCCCCCTCTCTGTGCTTTTTTTGAGGTTACCTCCGGGAGGCGGAATGAAGTTTTCTCTAAGGAAAAACTGGGCTTTTCCTGGCAGGAAGAACTAGTGCAGCAGTGCACTGGGGTGTCTGTCTGGGGTCTGCGGGGTGTGGCTTCAGTGGCGGTTCCTTCATTATTTATTAATGGTTAAATGTTAGGGCAAATTATACCATAATTAAGGTTACCTTTTTTCTTGGGTTCTACTTTTAAGGAGGTCTATGAGGGGTTCTACTTTTACAGGACGTCTATGAGGAATGGTTCTACTTTTACAGGAGTTCTCTGAGGATTGATTCTACTTTCTAAGGTTTCTACGCCTGAATGGACAGTGCCTTGGTTGGACTGCTATTACACACAAATTGGGTATGATTTGTGGCACTTATAGCTGAAAATTAAGGATGATTTGTGGCACTTATTACTGGCAATTGATGGTGATTATTGTGGCAAGTGCAATTGCTGATTGATGATTGCGGGAAGCGCCATTTGATAATCCCATTCTGAGTTGTTCTTAAAAGTTCTTTAATTGCTTTATTAATTATGCAAACTGTTGTTCACTTTTAGATTGTTGTTTAGGAATTAAGGAAGGAAAGTGGGGGGACTTTTATATGCTTAAATTAATGATGGGGATCTTAAAGGAATTTAAAAGGTTTTAGGGGGTTTTTCATGGTGGAATTTCAATGGAAATGGAAGGTACTTCTATTAAAAGATGGCTTTTTGGTTCTTGGTTATACAAATTCTATGGAATTCTTTCTTTATTCTTTTTGACATTTATCATGAGTCAAGATTTCTTTTCGAAGGAATAGATCTGGTTCCAAAGTCAATTTATCCTAGAAAAGAGTTCCTTTGGAAGTTCAATCGAACCAGGAGGTTTTCCTGGCTTTTTCCCAAAGTTCCGTCGAATATTAGCTACAAATCAGGGTATTTCTTGGTTGCATTTTTCATTTAAAAGACTTTTCCACATATAAATTTCCCTGCTTTGTTTTCCCTGCTGCATTTCACTCTTTAAAGCAATTCCCAATCATACTTCACCTTCAAAAAGTTTTCCTTTCTTACCTTCTTAGAGAAAACAGTTTGGATATCTCAAACATTTTCATTGCTAACAAGAACTACGAATACGAGTATCCTTCAAGCACTTTTGCAGCTATAGATACGAGTACTTGGATGTCTTCCTTGAAGAAGGCCTTCTCGAAGGAGGAAGCACGAAAAGCGACGACGACACACGATGTGGAAACATCAAGAGCCGGCAAACAACTGAAGCCAGAAGCCAGAAGCCAGTCAGTGTGCTTTTTTTTTGGCTAGAAACCGCCTCGAAATGGAGTTGGGAAAAGGGAAAATGGAAGTGGAAGTGGAAGTGTGGCAGAGGCAGTGGCAGAGTGACACGGCCTGGGCTGTGGGCGGGGCTGGGCGCATGCAACGGATGGACATTGCATATGGACGATGGCCACTCTGATTTCATGTTGATTTCCGCACTTCTTTTGTTTGTTTTGCACACATGTCGCGTGTTGCATTATAAATGCATTAAAAATAAAAATGCAATATGAAATATGAGGCAATATCACGCATACGAAGTGGAGTACATGTCAGATACACAAAAGGAAAGGCTATCATCGAGGGATACCCTTGGATGTGTATCTGCTTCCTTCGCTTGCAGGGTATCAAAAGTAACGGCCACTCTTCTGCTCAGTTCTGTCTTCGTCTTTTGACCTTTCTGGATGGTTGGGCTGATGGAGTGACCTATCGAGAGGGAGCAACCCCCGCCTTATCCAATCAAAAGCCACACCATTCGAGTGGGTTTTCGCAATTTAATTTGCATAATTACAGTGAAGTCTCCTCCGACAACGCCTCCTCCATTATACTCCACTCCTTCTCGACTCCTCAGCCCACCTTCTCCTCTCTCCTCTCTTCTCTCCTCTCTCGTTTTGCCTTTTGTTCTGGCTATTTATACGTATGTATATTTGACAGCTTTTGTTTCTCCGTGTAAATACTTTTACATTTCTCTGCCGCCGGCGCTCTTTTTGCTTTTAATTATAGCACTTTTTGTATTGTTATTGTACTCCCTCTCTCTCTTGCTCTCTCTCTCCCTCTCTCGATATTTGTTGTATTTATTGTTCTATTAAGCATGATATTTGCATTTCGATTTTTTTGGGGTCAACGGCTGTTCAACTTTCTGGCTTTCCGCTGGCCTGTTGTAGGCGGAACGGAACTATTGTTGTTTGGTGGCGCCCACTTTTTGTAGTACTATTGATTGCCACACCCCCTACCCCCATGGGGGGCAGGTAATAGTACTTTGAAGAGTGCAAATATATAAAAGTTTCTCAAGTGTTGGCTGGGAATGTCTGGGAAAATCAAATCAATTATGAAGTGACGGACGGAAGGACTTTGATGTTTGTTTTTGGGTTTGGAATTTAAGGTGGCTTAGGGGAGCGTTTGAATAGGGTTTTGGGTGTTTCAATTAAAGTTTAGTTAGGAAATAAACCTTTAATTGATTGAATATTTTAGGATGGTTATGGGTAGTACAAGTGCTAGAGAATCTGTTGTAAAACCCATTTTAAACCTAGAGGGCCTTTCATTAGTGACATGAAGTCCATTTGAGGAAGAAAGAACTTTTAAAAGGGGTGTGAGGACACAACAGACACCTGAGAGGAACACTGCACCGACATGCACAGACATGCAGCGACAGGCAGCGACATGCAGATACGATCGCTGCCTGCGCTAACGCGATCGGCTCGTCAGCAGAGCTTAGAGCTTTCGTCCAGTTTCGTCTGTTGGTCCGCCAATTCGTTTCTCGCATCCGAATCGCATCTCTGCCTTCGTTTACGAGCTTCGATGACTTCAGCACGAGGGAGAATGTAAGTCGAAAAGAGAGACGAGAGAACTCGCACACGATCGCCTGCAATTGTGGTCGTCCGCCGCGTAAGCAGCTTCGCTGCTCTCCTTCCCTCCTTTTTGTTGCTCTCTCAGTAACAACAGCAACAACAGCAGTGCTTTACACCTGACAAAGACTCTTTCTTTCTCTCTCTCTCTCTCTCTGTAAGTTTACAAGTTTCAATTGGGTTTTTGATTACAGAAATCGTATAAATGACATTTGCTTTGTGTGTTTGTATCAGAGGTCATTACATAGCCCTCAAATTGGAATGTAAATCATTGAAAACCAATTTTTTCCTATATCATTTCGAATGAAACATATTCCTAAAACCAAATACCTTTTATCCGTAATAATTACCTGACCTCTTGGCCCGAAAATATGCCCTTTTGAACTGCAGCGCTCACATTTCATAAACTGGTCTAAAAACAGCTCTCAGCCCCAAAATATAAGAGAGCAGTGCAATGAGAAGAGAAACTTTTCCCTGCTGGGGCTGGGGGCAAAAAACAGAAATAAATAAATGCCAGGCAATGAAAAGTTTTACGAGTACGAGAAAAATGGCAAAACGCTGGCATTTTCCAGGCGCCAGATACGAGAGGGGGGAAGGTGGAGGTGAGAGGTGTTGAGGATGCAGGGGGGTGGCTTGGGGTGGCATGGGCATTGGTTAGCGGTGTTGTGTTGACGTGGCCTTGTGGCAAAACAAGCGTAAAATGCAATAAATAACAAGCTATTAATGCCAAATGCTTGCACACGCACTAAGCGACCCTCGACCCTCCACCCTCCACCCCTCACCCGCGGAGGTGGTAGCATGAGTGTGCGAAAAGCATTGCACACTTATAGAGGAGGATACATGGCCAGCAAGGAGCCAAAGGGCTCAGGAGAGGGCTTAGGGCTCAGTGGCAGCGGCAGACAGCAGTGTAGCAGTGTGGCAGTGTGTGTATGTGGCAAGAGGCATATGCGTGTGCAAACAAAGGCCAAGGCCGCTGCAACACGACCACGACTTAAATGTCATTGGATAAAACTTTATCCTCTCTCTTTTTTTGCTGAGATACCCTTTGAAGAGGTTACTGGGGGTTTTTGCAGGAGGAAAAGCTGCCTATTGTATGAAGTAGATATATCTTAAAAATCAAGTCGATTCTTCTTTGATTCTGGATTTTCCTTACTATTTGGATGAACCATATCACATTTCTTTGATTTTAAACGAACACAATATCTTTCTAGTATTTTCTAAGGTTAAAAACACTTGCTATGTTTATTTTAGTATTTTCTGCTATTTTTTTAGCATTTTTTACTATTTTTTTTTAGTAATTTCTGGTAGTTTTCTACTATTTTCTCAATGTTTCGAGAATTTTCGGTAATTTTTCGAGTGTTTTCTGGTTTTCTAGTATATACTGGTGTTATATAGTATTTAAATGTGTATTTATAATTTATAAATCTTGGTAAGTTTACTTTAGTATTTCCCGGTATTTTTAAGAATTTTTTACCATTGATTTTTAGTATTTTCTGGTAGTTTTCTAGTATTTTCTCAATTTTTCGAGCATTTTCCGACATTTTTCGAGTATTTTCTGGTTTTCTAGTATATACTGGTGTTATATAGTATTTAAATGTGTGTTTATAATTTATAAATCTTGGTAAGTTTACTTTAGTATTTCCCGGTATTTTTTAGAATTTTTTACTATTGATTTTTAGTATTTTGCGGTAGTTTTCTAGTATTTTCTCAATTTTTCGAGCATTTTCCGACATGTTTCGAGTATTTTCTGGTTTTCAAGTATTTTCTGCAATTGTTGTATGTATATTATAGTATTTTCTCATTCTTTTTTTGCTGTCTTCCAACATCTGCTTTCCATGCCATGCGGAACCTTCGAGAGCAGCTCTCTGTCTCTTTTTCCCCTGGCAGAATGTTTCTACAAATTCAACTCAAATCTGTTTACCCTATCCTATAGCTCATTCAGAAATTCTACCTAAAGAAGGGTATTAAAATCCTCTACTTTGAACACCAGTTTTTCCTCTCTGTTATTTCTGTTCTTGCACAATTTTTCACTTTCATTTGGCAGCACCGTTGGCCGCCGCCACATAAACTTTTGGTTAAGGCTAATTAGGGGCCCCATAAAAGTTGTAGCTTCTGTTTCGGTTTCGGCGTTTCGGTTTCAGACCCACCTGTACTGCCGTGCCGCATTCAGATCCTCCTCATTGCACACTTGAAGCCTCTGTATGAGGCGGTATAGAAACGATTTTTGGAATGTTTGCTGGAAGTAATAATTCTGAAACATTTCACGGGGCGGCCAGAGGTGCGCTCGGCTGCAGGGTTTCCGGTTGACTAAGGCTCTCCCCGGCGCCAGTCTGTACTTTTATTTTATCGATATACGTGTACGAATAATATGATTTAAAATGCATCGGAACATGCTGAATATTTTATGCCTGAATTGGCGTATTCCTGCCACCAGAGACAGGTGCAGCAAGGAGCAGCAGCAGCAGCAGCAGCAGCAGCTCTGATTCTGACGTGTCTGTCGTGCTGGCAGCTCGTCTTTCCTTTCCTTTCATTTCGTTTTCTTTCTTTTGGGTCAGCAAACAGGCGGCAGTGGCAGTGGCGGTGGAGCAAAGGTGTCTGAGGGCCGACACATGCAAATGAATCCAAGTCCGACGCCCCCCTCCCCATTATGCGAGAAGACTGAGAGTTGGCAAGGAGAGAAGGAAAAACGAAACAGATTCTCGGAAAAAAAACAGAGTTCGCCACATGCAAATATGAGACGCAGAGCTGAAAGGAAAGGAAAAGAGGAAATGGTTCCATGGAAAGGCTTTCTCTGCGAATGGGAACGAGTGTCAAAAATTTGGGCAGGGAAAGCACCACATGGAAAGTAAAGTCTGGCAAGAGAAAGAGCTACTTATGGAGCGATTTCTAAAGGGAGGAGCGGAGAGTTAGAGCTAGAGAAAGAGAGAGAGAGTGAGTACTAGGATGATAGCCAAAAAGGTTCTATGAAAATAATCTCAAATGAAAGTCGTACAAAAAAAAGGACATCAGGCTGGTTTTAAGAAGTATTTTGGTATATTAGTATTCTCTGGTACTCTTAGAATTTCTAGTTTTATGATTTTATATAATATTTTCCAGTATTTTTAAGGTAATTTCTAGTATTTTCAGACGTTTTATGGTATTTTATTGTACTTCCAGCATTTTGCTATTTTTTCCGATACTGCACCATAATTTTGTAGTATTTTGTGATTATTTCTATTATTTTCTGGTATTTTAATAATATTTTCTGTTATTTTCATAGTATTTTTTTTCGGTTTTTTCCACAACATTAATGGAAAATTTCATACAAAATTCGATCGATTTATGTATCTATCATCTGCCCCTCTAGCCACTAATCTATTCTGCATTTTAGTATTTTTTTAGATCTATTTGCTTTCGCTCTGTATTTGACAACTACTTTCTCCCATCCAAACCGCATTTCAGTCCACACCCGAAGCACATTTCTTTCCACTCCCCAAACCACAAATCATTCCTCAACCCTCCCCCTTGTAAGCTGGGCGGACGGACTGCTTCAAATGATTTCAATCAAACACAAATATTGCCAAGCACAAATACGTGTACAACTTTTTACAGATATATGTATTTCCATATTTTTCTCTGCTCTTGCAGCTGCAGTGCAAATGGCGTTGACATGTGCCCAAAGGGGTACCCCACCCCCCCTTCCACTTCCACTCCGTCTGCCTGTCGTGTCTGTCGAATGTCTATCCGTCCGGAGAAGCATTAAAAACCGCTAAATCATCCGCTGCTGCCACTACCGCTGCCAATAAGTATGCAATATTCCCATTCGGAGCTGCTTGTCGGGGTGTCCTGTATGAATCCTGTATCCTGCTGCTGCTGCTGCTGCTGCTGCTGCTGGAGGATGGGCGGATGGGAAACCCAAACAAAAAAGTCAAACAAAGCGACGAAGCGCATATCAATGCATTTTGATGTCTGTGTACACGCTCTCTCCTTTCTTTTTCTAGCATTTCTCTTTGCTTTTCTACTATTTTTCCTTTCCCTTTCCTGGTCCCCCGTGAACGTTTTCCTTTTGATTGAATTTCAATTTGATTGGAGTTTTTCCCCCCGTTCTTTTTCGATGATGGAGTTTTTTGTGTTTGTCGAATCGTTGCCGGGCTTTGGGGCTTTTCCCTCCGAGTTATCTTTGTTTGAATGCCGCTCATTTTGCTGTCAGTTGTGGGCGGTTCAAGGGGAAGGGCTTTCGGCTTTCATCTATTAAAATATTAACCTTAGGTTTAATTTATACACCCGTTTTGCACACAACTTCAACGGAGTCCCATGCGAATGAATGCCAGCAATGCCGAAACAAGGTCTCATTTTGCTTGCAACAAAATAATATCAGGGCCAACAACTTATGAGCTATCAGTCCCGCCAATCTTCAAGTTCAAGTTCGCTGGAAAACAACTGTATATTCGAGGGTCTTCTCGAAGGACTTGACGAATACCATATCCTTCAAGGCAAGGCAATGCGAAGCGTACAAAATCTACGAGTTGCTGTTACACGATGAGGAATTTCATTGACGGTTTTTGGTGGTATTTGCGGCAATGCACTTTACCGACGGCGTTTCCGAAAAACTACAAATAAAACATGTCCTTATCCAACGATCTGTTCTTATGAAGTTATTTTTAGTATTTTGTTGGTATTTTTTGGTATTTTTCGGTATTTTTCGGTATTTTTTCTATATTAGATCATAACTTAAGTATTTTGCGTTGTTTAAGTATTCAAGTTAATACTCATTTAGTATTTTTAGTAATTTGTAGTATTTTTTAAAAGTATTTTTGTAGTATTTTTTCTATATTAGTAAGTTAAGTTATGTTACTTAAGTTTTTAGCGTTGTTGGAGTATTTAAGTTAGTTTATTTTTAGTATTTTTTAGTATTTTTGTTTTTTTTTTAAGTATTTATAATAGTTTTCAAGGACATTGCAATTTAAAACGCAACCAAGTTATTTTTCGAATTGATTTTGAGTGAATGCCAGAAAGTACCGCCCATAAAACACCGTCGGCAGAAAACGCACCGTGTAACAGCACCTCCAAAGCTATTTAAATGATTTATTTTTTATTTAAGAGAAAACTCACCTTCTGGGCAGAAGTGGAAGATGATTACCAAACAGCCAGAGACGCTTCTCCCCAAACCATTTGTCCATAGACAAGCGATCCACTGATTGTTCTTTAAAATTTGTTCAAATTGTTGGCAGTTTTTCCTGGAATTTGCGGGCAATTTTCCAGCATTTCAGACGAGTTGGAGTTAATTTTTCACACGCGTAATGCGAGACGCGAAAATTACGCGTCCGTTGGCCAAGAAATATTAACAAACTTTGTTTATGTGCCGGAGAGCCGTGGCCCCGTAAGACCCGTAATTGAAGCCCGTAGAGTTTTTTACCTGCGCCGGCATTGAAAAAAGCCGACAACAGTCACGAGAAGAAGACAACGGTGGGGTCTACCAGGGGGGAGCTGGGGGTTTGTTGGGGTGTTGGCGACGGTTGACATTGGCAACGGCAGGTGCCCGGCAGCCGGCTTGAGGGGGGTGGGGGTTTGATTTGTTCTTGTATTTAAGTTTATTAAGAGTGTGGTTGTAGTTGTAGTTTTGTTGTTGTTCCGTTGTCAATCCTGTTGTCATTAAAAACAAACAAAACAAAATTTGTAGATAAGTTTACGCTTTGCTTTCGATCTGGATTTTGGAATGGGTGTCGGGAAAATTGCGTGAATCGTATAGGCTTTCGGAAAGCGATTACACACGTGTGTGGCGGGGGTCTAACTATAATTAGAATTGATTGCTTGTATGGGTTAAATGAGAGGGGGAGGGGCACTACCCTTTGCTGTGGTTAATGCTTAATGGAGGTGTAATCAGGCACCTGGTCATCGATGGTTTGGGCCATTGTTAAGCGTGTCAAAGTGAAGGTCAGTGGAAGATTATCTAACCAGATGAATGCGTGGATTGTGTGGTTACAGTAATATAATATTTATAGAGGTGGGGTATATCTAATGGCCATTGAAGCATACAATCATAATTTTAACTACAAGTTAAACTTAAATCTTTTTACAGCCAGTTTCGTATGTGCGAAGATCTATGGAGATAAGAAACTATAACTATAATCCAAAATGACATTCCCAATCTCCATTTATCTTCTATTTCACTTTGCTTCTTCGTAATCCCCGCATTTACCGAAGCATTCAAGTTGCATGCCCCGCCGTGTCCATGCCAAATGCCACAATCAAAGCTTATCGGCGAAGCCAACACAAGACGGACGGCCGCTCAATCAGAGAAAGCTTTCACCGAAGAGACCGAGAGACTAAAGCACTGCCAATAGCCGTGCATTTGTTAAGCCTGGCAATGCCCCCACCGAAAGCATTTTGTCGGTTGCCAAAGTAACGGCAAATGGCTAAGTGGCAACAGTGTGTGTGTGGCAACAGCAGCACCAAGAGGAGTGGAAAAGGGGTGATACAGGTACACGGGTGACAGGGACACCCAAAAGCCGGTCAGCATATGGCCAAAAAACAAAAAACATAATCTTACGCAGATACTCTCACACACACAGATACACGTGTACACCCACGGAAGGGCTCCAAGAAGGGGCTTGGAGACGATGGGTGTTTCACCGATGGTTTTGTGTTCCATTGGAATTATTTGTAGATCCTAATTGCACGTTCCATTGCACTATTTAAGATTTAATTTAGTATTTTTCAATATTTTTAAAAAATTGTGTTAATATTTTATAATATTTATTATTTTTTAAAATTTATTTATTTTAATAGGTACTTTTTTTTTTAATATTTTTCTTTTATAATGTTGCTTAAATTTATTTCTTACATTTATTTTTAAATGTTGTTTTTAAATGTATTTTTTTTTAGTTAACAGAATTTATTACTCTAATTCTTTAGGGTTTTTTTTTGGGTAAAAGAAGGCGACTTTACTTTTCTTTGGTGGCTTTTGAAAACACTTTTCTTTTGCCTAAAAAATGTCTAAAAATATTACGAAAATGCTTCCATAATATACATATTTTTTTACTCCAATGCAATTAAAAAGTTTTGCAGAATATCCTTGTTTTGTCTTCCCTAAAAAGAACTCTCACGAAAAACCGACGATGGAAAAGCGAACGTCCCACAGCAGCTCGCACACATTTATTTCTGTGTATGTGTCTTTGTTTGTTTTCTTTTATTTTATTTGTTGAATGCGCTTTAGATGTTAAGCTTTTATTCCTTTTTTATGCTTGAGGGTTTTTGTTGTTTTTTTGTGCTTTTTTTTATGCAATTTTACACAAAAAACACAACACAAAAGAAGGGCCAAAATGAGATAACCTTTAAAACGGCTGCCTGCTCGTATGCTAAAACTAAATAACGGCATTAGGAGCCAAATGCGCAACCCAGGGATACCCCCCTCCCCCCTCCCCCCAGACCCAACTGCAAGTTCTAGTGCACCGCTCTCTCCTCTCATATGTGCGTGTGTGTGTGTGTGTGTGTGTTTGAGAGCACTCGTATGTGTAAAGGTAATTCCAACAGCCATCTCCCTCGCTCTTAGACGTCTCTAGCCGGGGGCTTACACTCTCTGGAAAGTACCGTTGCCCTGGACAACGACAAACGGCACTTGGCACTCCCCCCCCCCCCCCCCCCTCACCTCCTACCTTCCACAACTTGCAAAAACCCCAAAAAACAAATGCAAATTGTTCTCTCTCTCTCTTGCTCTTTCCCACCGCATGGCTACCCTCTCTCTTCTCTCTCAGTGCCTCTCTCAGAATCTCTTGTACCTTTCTTTCCCCTTTACCCTCTGCTCTCTCTCCCCCCTTCTCTCTGGAGGACTGTCTCTTTTACTCACGTGTTACAAATGAGCGCAATTGTTTTCGGTGTGCAACAAATTTTTTATGATTATCCCCTGCCATTGGGTAACCCCCATTTGGGCATCCTTTAACGAGGGGTATGATGATTTTTGCCTCCCAAAAAGTGTACTCTGAATATTCCAACATTTCTAGGGATCCAAATGGGAACCAAATATATCCAAGATCATTTGAATAAAGCTCTATTTATAGGGTATCATAGGAGTCGGTTTCTGTAGTACATTTTTGGGGCCCTGCCACACACTTTGCCTGCAGCTTAAAGTTCTTTACGTTTTTTGGTGTGTTGCATACACGATACTCGGGTACTTTGCGGCATTGGGAAGGCGGCAAGGAGCAGCACAGCATTTGGAAAAGCAGAAAGGAGCAGCAGTGGCAGTGGCACTGGCTGTGGCAGCAGAAGAAAAGCTTCAGTAGAGCAGGATTAACACCTGTTTTGTGTGCAGCACAGTGGCCGTGTGGCAGTGTGGCCGTGTGGCAGTGGCAGCCAAGCCTCGAATTTATTGTGTTTGTTTACAAGCTTTTTGCGTGCGCAAATTTTCTCCGTCCTGCGTCCTGCGTAATGCGTTTTGTTTCCAAGTTATGGCAGAGCGCGTTTTGCGGCTCAGAGCGGCCAGCGGCGACTTAACGGAGAATTATGCTTCTGCCACAGATAATATGAAAAGGAAAGTGCCACACAATTCGCATTTGCATTAAGAACAGTGCCACTGCAACACCCCTTGGAGTGGAACAATGGAAAGTTAAAGATATCTGGGGAATGTCCCCCCAGCTTATATGAAGATCTACAATCTCTGGGGCTTGCCCCGAGGTGACAGTTTCCACTACCAAGTGGATTTATATTCCTTGAAGCTTAAATACCTAAGAAAAGCCTTAAACTGGGAACATTTCTTTTCTGCCTCAATGGAAACAATTTATCTTTCGATTTTCAGCCTTTATTTTGAGTGTCGAAATGGAAAATAAACGAAAACCGATTGGAAATTGTATCTGCATCTGCATCTACATCTGCATCTGAGTGTTGCTTTTGCCATAAGCTGCCCCTCCTCCTGCCATACATACGCTCTTCACATTTCACACTTGGCCATCAACACAGTTCTCGTCCTCCCCCCTCTCTCTCTCTCTCTCTCTCTGTTCTCCTTTGGTCTCTGGCATGGTAATAACATCGATTGGGATACATAAACCATAACGTCATAGCAGCATAGCATTTGGTTGCCCCAGCACCCCCATCATCCCTCCCCTCCCCTCCCATGCACACGGCGAAGCAATTAATGCAAAATGCTGCCCACACGCTCTGGGATGGAGAATGCAGTTCAAACTCCTCTCACCAGACTGCACAGTCTGTAGGTTGTGGCACTGCCTAGAGATGGGAATGGAGGAGCGCGAAAGGGGTCGTGATTTCACGGTCAGAGCGGTCGAAATTTTCGGATCTACCGAATCCCAGCGAACCGATTCGGTTGCTTGTTCCTGCAGGGCTCTAATAATATATACGATATTATTCAGATAGTAAGAGCCTTTGGGATAAAGGCCTTAATTTGTGCCACAACTGCCGTAAAAAAAGGTTTCTGTGATAGTTTAAGGGATAGGTTGCAATGAGAGATCTTCATTGCATTGAATCGAACCTTTTCGAACTCACTATCTCTTCGTTCTCTTCGAAACTGATTGATTACCATCGAATATTACTCAGCGCTTCAGCTCGAGTTGTCAGAGACAGTTAGAGATATATGCCAAGACGTCTCGAGACTCTCGGAAACATTCCAAGACCTTCAGAGACGTTCCGAGACATTCCGAGACGTTCCGAGACGTTCCGAGACCCTCCGAGATATACCGAGACTTTCGGAGACTTTCGAGCTTACCAAAATGCTGTTCCTTAGTCCTTTCATATGCATTCGGCAATCACGCAACCATCTCCAACAGCCAGTCAACGTTTTGGGCCCTTGGATCGCATCGGGCGTCTCGTCTCCTGTGTGTGTGCTGTGTGTTTCGGGGGTATTGCCCATTGACCGCAGACATTTGCATAGGCACAGGGAACGACGGACAGGGAAGGACAGCCTCTAAACAGGAGTCAACTGGCGCTTATGTTTTGATAGCCATGTAATTTCCGCCCATAAACAAGACCCATGTGAAACGGGGAGTTCCACTAGGGCCACGAGGGTGCAGAAGGATGTGAAAGGCGTGGCAGTCAGCACCCCAGAGCAGATGCCGATTCCGATGCAGATTCAGTTGGCAGGCGGCAGGCGGCATTCATGGCTCAAGTGCAAATTGTGTATAATGAAGCCCTGGGGTTCACTTCGAGGGTCTCCCTTTAAGCCGATTGATTGTTTAATGGTTTAAAGGGGGTATGGTAGATATGGCTTAATGGGGATTACTTAAAGGAGTAGACTGTGTGGAATAGTATGCCAAATGCAAGTCAAAAGCAAAAGCCTGATAGCACCAACATTTGATCGCTCTCTTTCGCTCACCTGCAATAACTTCTTTACAACAACCCAGACATCCGAAGCTGCCAAAAAGTTCGACTAAAAGTCAAAACTCCTCTATATCGCAGTGGTGTACGGGCTACAAATATTTACAACGCTATCAATGCCATTATCAGGGCAACATAACTTTGCTCAACAGAGCAACAACAAAAAACCCACCAGCCAACACACAGCACAACACTTAAACGAAAAGTTATTAACATAAATTCTTGTGCAAACAACGACCAAGGCGAAGGCGAAAACCGAAGCTTGAACTTTGACTCGGAAAACTCTTGGCCAGCAGCAGCAGCAGAAAGGAACGAAAAAAATGAAGAAAACTTTGCCACCGCAAAAGTCAAAAGTGTTGGGGGGGGACCTCCCTCCCCCTCCAAGCGAAGGTCTTACCACCTCATCATCATCATCATCATCATCTTTTGGGCCAAAATGTAGAGCATTTGCAGCTTTCCAGCCATTTAAACTTGTGCCACGTACTACCTGCGCGATCGCCTGCTCCTCGGGGGCCGCCGCCACTCGAGTATTTAGAAATTTATTTAAAAGTTGCACCAAGAGTTCGAGGGGTGCCCCCTGCCCCCCTGCCACCACCATGACCCTTCTCTGGAATCTCTTTTTCAACAGTTTTCCTTTCACTACGCCCAGTTACGCGCATAAATTGTGTTATGGAACTTTTTCCGAGCAAAGGTTTTTGCAGGCAGTGAAAGTTTGCTTTTTTCGGGGCTGTGTATAGGGATACGCTCTTGAAACAATAAAGATATTTACAAGAGGTAGAGTTCAGGGAAAATAATGTGGAAAAAGCAACTAATCAACGGGGTTTTACTTGCATCTACGATATATACTGACGGAGTACGGGATGGAGAGTAGAGCGGCGGCCCTTGATGCGGTCCACAATGTTGGCGTTGGTTTAACAACAAAGGGATGTATGAAAAGTGTGTTATTCAAGACTGTGGCAAATATTAAATGGAATAACCTAGAGGATATATCAGGGGATACGGTAGGGTAGACACAGGACTCTAACCGATAGGAAGGAAGGTACGGAAGGAAGGAAGGTATGGGTAGGTCTACAGAGAGCTTTTTCCTATCAACCACAGTTAAAACCAAAGCCCTTCTGTTACCAACAAGTTTATCATTCATTCTGGTAACAAAAGCTCTCCTTTTTCTTTGAAATAGAGCTTAAATGTTAACAACTCTCCTACCAAAAGCTTTTACAACTTTTGGTAACATTTCCCCTGTTGAGAGCCAGAGCTTTCCCCAAAGCCTAAAACTAGCAAAATGCTTACCGAAAAACCCCTCGAAAAGCACTCCATCACTCGTTGGGAGTCGCAGAGTTTACAATTTTTGATTGAGCTGCGTGCAATAATCCCCTTCTGGAAAACGCACATTTCCTGAACGTACTTCCCTTTGTTGTACTTCAATTTAGAAATTACAGTTTAGGAGGAGCCTATCCACACACACTGGAAACACTTGCTGCTGCTCTGCTGCGGGAAAAGTTTCAAGAGGCAGGGCGGCGGCAGGCACTCCGCTTTTGGGGGGGCGGGGGTAGTGGGGGTAGTTTCCTGCATTTTGAACTGCGGCCCGGCCCCAAAAACTACTTTTGATTACTGCTGCAAGTACAATGAAGCCGCACTCATTGCGCTGCCAGCAGAGGCAGTCAAGCATAACTTTTGACTCTATTGAAGGATCCCCCCGTCGCCCCTGTAACCCACCCAAACCATTCAATCCAAAGCCTCCACGATACGAGTTTCGGAAACATGGCAGTAAAACTTTCACACAGAGAAAGGCATGGGAGTCGAGAGTCCTTTAGCTGGAAATGCTTATGTTGCGCATTGATTAAATTTGACTTAAATTGCATTAGTCTTTGTCTGTGTCTGTGTGTGGCATCGTTTTAGGCCATCACTTGTGTGTGTGTGTGTGTATGTGTGTGCCATTCGTATTGTCTTCAAATTGGATTCCTTTCTTGCCTCCCTTTTACGACTTTCCAGCCACTTGTTGACTTTTCCGAGCAGAATGTGAAAACTGCATTTGTGAGGGCCACTGAATATTTATTGGTTTAATTGAGTGGCTTTTGGGGGCACTCGGGTTCAAAGTTTATCGAGTCCTTTCCATTGATAACCCCTGGATATTGTTGCAGTTCTCTGGGAGAACGAGTATGCGTTGCTTAGATATTTATGAGTCTGCCCTATGACTGACTGACTGCCTTCTTGAAGGAAGTTTTTTATAACCACTTGGAGATTGAATTTAGTTTTTATTTGCTTGATTTTTCTTGAAGTTTTAATGGGTATATTGTAGGCAGGAAAGGTAGATAGGTGGAGGTTTAGGTAGGAACGTAGAGTAGTTCCAGGTTCTCTGTAAATGTTGTTGAAAAGCTTCAATGAGAAGGGAAACCCCAATAAATGAAGAAAACACCGTAGCACTTGTATCTTCCATACCCTGTCCGTTACTCTCCTTTCATCTCCAGGGTATCCTCTTGTCAGGAGACACCACCATAGGGTGCTTCTCACTCTCTCTAGTTTCTTTGCTCTTTGGCTCTTGCGCTTTGTCATCTTCAAAATGGCTCAATAATATCCTCATCCACTCTCGAGGCATAAAAAAGGTAAAGATGAACTTAGTTAAGATCTCTCCATATGAGTACCAGTACCAGTCGTGTGTGTGTGTTGCAAGTGCCTTGTAATGCTGTCATAACTGTGGCTTTAGTTTTCTTTTTCTGTGCGCTCTGTTTCTCTTGGCCAAGTTTTGTCTTCGGAATAGTAGTTTTTGTTCACTGCTCCTTGGCTGATGTTATTTTTGTGGCCTCGTAATATGCCACCATACATTAGGAAACGTTAAAACGGCATAAAAAACCAGGACACAGCAGCAGCGCAACAGTCAGGCAGCGACAACAATGTGACACCTGTTTTTGTCCGCCATTTTGTCATGGTTTCGCGCTCTGCCTCCCTGTCTCCCTCTTCCCCGTGTGAGTGCGCATTTAGTGACGTTTATGTGCAGCGCAGCGCAGAGCAGAGCAGCGCTCGGCATGGCATGCCATTTTATTTGCAGCTCAATGCACAGCGAAAATTGCTTACGAATTGCTGCACCATGCATGAGGTTGCACTTCTTGCTGCTGCTGCTAGCTGTTGTTTTTGGGATGTGTTCAATGTAAAGGCACTGAGAGAAAGCGGTGTAGAGTATTTCTGAAGAAAGAAGCATGGAAAATGGCTGGGGACCACTTTTGTAGGAAATTTGAATGGAATGAAGTAAGGAAATAACTTTCTAGTTCCAACCATGCCACTCGAGGGTATTGAACTACTATTTCTGATCAGTTTTGTCTGACTTCACTGTACTGGTATCCCACATCGTGGTGGCAGGTACCTGAGGGACCTCACATTCTAACTCTCCTTCATTCTTCATTCAATCGTTGCTCTCTCAGCAATAACAACAATTCGTCACACTCTTAGCTGAGATAATGCCCTCTACCAGTAGAAAGAAGGAGAAGAAAAAGCAAGCAGCGTCATGCACAGACTTGCAGCTAAAAGCAGCGACGCTCAGCGACACGCACAGACATGTACTGAAGATCGCTGCCGGCGCCAGCGCGACTGCGGCCGTCAGAAAAGATAAGGCGCATGAAGCTCGCTGGAAGATCAAGCTACGAACTTCGTCCGTTGGTTCGTCTGTTGGTTCGTCTGTTGGTTCGTCTGTTGGTTCGTCTGTTGGTTCGTCTGTTGGTTCGTCTGTTGGTTCGTCTGTTGGTTCGTCTGTTGGTTCGTCTGTTGGTTCGTCTGTTGGTTCGTCTGTTGGTTCGTCTGTTGGTTCGTCTGTTGGTTCGTCTGTTGGTTCGTCTCTTCGTCTTTCCGTCTCTGTCTTTTCTGCAGGTACCATCACCGCCTCTCGCATGGCTTGCATTTCTTACTCTCCTGCATGCTCATTGCTCTCTTGGCAGCAACAACATTGCCCTCCAGTCGGCTGAGATGACTCTCTCGCTCACTCAGCTCTCTCAGCAAATACAAAACCATTGCATCAACCAACGGTACTTTACTTTGCTGTGTATTTATTCTTTGATTATTTTCCGACTCGTTTTCCCTCAGTGTCTTGCATGCATTGAGGAGCCTTTTGCGCTTTGCTCCATCTTCATCGCGTATTCCCTTATTACTCTCATTGCTGTGGCGTTCTCTCCATCTCTCTCTGTCCCTTTGCTGCTGTCTCTCTGTGTAGGTCTAGTGATTTTTTACGCGATTGTTGTGAGGCTTCCATAAAATTGTACACGTTTTTTATTAAAATGTGTCACAGGAAGACGTTGCTGCTGCTGCTGCTGTTGTGGCAGCAGAAGGTGGCGCCTCCGCTTGGCCAACTATTACTTGCACTTTGCTCACGGAGAGAGCGGTATAAAATGTTGGTTTCAAGTTGGTTTCTCCCTCCCTCCCCCTCTGTCTGTTTTTAGCCAGGAAAATCGCCATGAAATATATATGGGAAAAGTTTTCCCATTTTCCCCACAGGGGGAGGGGCACTGGCCCTGGCACTGGCAGTGGGGGGTGTGGGGGGCTAATGAAACATAATCATTATGTAATAATTAGCACGCACTAAGCCATTTGCTGGCTGGCTGGCTGGGTGCTCGTAATCTTCCACAGTGTCTTTCTCTGTGTTAGATAGTCCGTAGCTTGTAAGCTGCTTTTCCTGCTTTTCCTTGCTTTTCCGGCGGTGGTGCGCACCCAGAATCTCGACAAGCTTATAATGCAAACAACTTTTCCTGTGTGTGGGGGGGAAATCAAGGAAAAACGGCCAGTGTTTTGTGGAGGCGGAGCGGGAGGGGTTGTTTATTCTTTTTGCCGCCACTCGATTCCACCCCTGTTGTTCCTTTTGTTGTTATGGCTGCTCCTTATTCGGCGACGACGACGACGAAGACTGAAGAGCTTCGGTCAAGCGAGTAATTATCGCAATTGTCCTTCGAATGACACGCTCTGCTGATCTCTGAGGTGTTAACGGGGGAGGCGGGGCGGAGCGGGGCGGAGATTCATTCATGCATTAAGGATTTTGGATGGGGGACAGGCCTCAGACTCGGATTCTTTGGAATTTTGGGCTGTTGATTTCATTATTCGATTATTTTACATGACGTATACTTGATATTGGAGGGGGAAATGATGGAGATATGTATATGTATATGTTTAGACTCCCTTTTGGGAGGATGTTCCTATTACTACATACTTTTATCCCTTGAAACTCTGAGCTCTCATTCATTTGCACAACTTGAACGTATACTTAATATATGCCCTGCACACACATTGCGCATACGCCACCGCATCACAATGAACAATGAACTGAGAACAGAGAAGCGGCAAACAATTTGTACGACTGCCGTTTAGCTCTAAGTGCAATTTAGTTAATTTAGCACTTGATTAACTTTTTAAACGAGGGTCCAAAAGAGTGCGAAAGAGTGGCAGATAGACAGAGAGAGAGAGAGAGAGAGAGCGCGATTGAGAGGGGCAGACCAAAAAGCAATTGAAATGCGCATTGAAGCCAGTGGCTGTCGGAAAAACTCAAACTCCGAGCTGCAAACATTTTCCCTCATTCATTTGCTTCCTTTTTTGCAGCTCTGGATAAAGTTTTTAAACAGCATTGGTGTTTGTTGGCCTGTTGTTTGTTGGCAGTTCTGTTGTGGGTGTTGTTTATATGCGGTCAACAAACCAAGGGGAGTGGAGTGCAGTGGTGGAATCTCCGGCATTTTGAGGGATCGCAGGCATCGAGGCATCGAGGGCTTTCTGGCCAATGTTTGGTCTGGAGTTAACACACAAACAAAAAGAAGGCTAAAATTGGATAGGAAATGCGGGAAGGCAAAAGAAAAGTTTGCACAAAAAAAGAACCAATAGAGTTGATTGGGATTATGGTGAAGCGATTTCTCTTCGCTCTCTCTCACTCTCTCTCTATCTCTTAGTTTTCTATATTTTAACTGCCTCGTTTTTCTACATATTTTATGGACTTTTTTTAATTTAAATTAAGTACCCAAAAATCCATTAAAATTATGATTTATTCTAAGAGCCGGAAATGTTTGTGCAATTAAGTATAAATGCAATTGAATGTGTACTTTTATTTATATTTATTATTTATTATTAAAGCGCATTGCCAAAACTTCTGAGCGGCGCGATTGTGGGGTTTTCCTGTCCCCAAAAGAAAAGAAAACGCAGCCAAAGAACAAATTTCCGCCAGGCGTTGCCAAGTTCCTCACAAAAGCCGCTTGAACTCTTTTCAATAATCTGAAGGAGTACTCGCATGTATCGTATGTATCGTATATGTACTCGTACGATCTATGTATTGTATAAACATATAAATAAGATGACGACACGCCCAGCACTTGGCCGTCGCCTCGGCTCGAGTGCGGAGAAAATGGGAAACAAAATACAAAAAATATGCTAAATAAATGGGGAAAAGCCTTTTGGCTCTCTTGGTTTTTTGACACACATATGAAGGGTTCTTGGGGTTCCATCCGGGAGTTCAGAGTTCACAGTGAGGGCGAGACAAAGAGCGAGATAGAGAGGGAGAGAGAGGTATGCAGACGCCTTGGATTTGCATTTAGTAATTGAATTTTGTTTTGCAATTTATCTGTGGCTACGCCCATGCCAAAAACCAAGAAAAAATATTGTTTTTATAAGCAGAAAATAATAATGGAAATATGGACAAGGCTTAAACGAAGTCTGGTAGGTAAATGCACGATTAAACTTTGTTTTTTTTTATCGTATTAGCCACAGGCAATAGATAAACGTTAATTTTAGTGCTCAATCCCGTGTTAATGTTCTCTCCCGGCCATGGCCAGCACTGGCAGCCAAACGTGTTGGCAATTTGTGTTAAAAGCAGTTGCCTTTTATGGCCCAGCTCTCCTGGCCACATCCACATCCAACACTCGTGTTTCGAACATATCGAAAATGGATTTTACGATAATGTAGATGAAGAACTTGCCTGGCCGTTAAAACCGGACAGGCCATGCCCTTTTGGACAACTTTAAACTCCCCCATTAGGTCATATTTACGGTAGAAAAGTTCTCAAGAGGATGGGGATATCCTCTGTCGTCGCAGTCGTCGCAGTCTCTTGGCTAGAAAGTGTTAAAGTTATCCGGCAAAAGGAAACGCGGAGAAAGGGGAGCTGCACAAGAAAAGATAATAAAAAGTTGCCAGGGCTTGCAGCTCATGATAATAAAAAGCTCGTGGCACGTGCTGACTCCAATGGACACGCAGCGCCTGGTCACGGATACCAGGGTCTGTTCGAGACACGTTTTTTGCTGCTTTTGCTGCTTTGCTGTTGCCTGTTGACATTCCACACTCCTTTCTACCATTTCTGTATACCCAGGGCGTAGCCATGAAAGTTAAAGGGTATATTGTGTTCGTGATAGGAATTGGAAGGCAAAGAAATGAGGAAATAGAGCCCATACAAAAAGAAAGAGAAAAGAGAATAATCACATTGAGAGCGAGATCAGTTTTGGATGCAGTTGTCTTCCGCACAGTTGCTCTCTTTCGAGAGACGTTACCTTCTTCAGCTTTCACCTTATTTGCTACTGCCTGCCACTTTTGCACAGGGTATACCCAGTGTCGTCACTCCCCACTCCCATGTGCTCTCCTGTTTGTCTTTTTTTTTGTCTTTCAAATAGATTTCAAGCATCAGCTATGTGAGCATTCGCTCGCCTGCAGCAATTTGTTGCTGAATGATGTGTGAAGGACATAAAAATGCAGCCAACGAGTAGAGCGTGCGGGAGTAGTGTTAAATATATATACATACACACATATATGTGTGTATGGGTATGGCATGGGTGTATGGGTGGGTGTATAAAGTAGACAACTGGGGGCAGCAAATACTCTGCTTGATGAACGTGCTGATAGCTGATAATACAAAGGCAGCGCGGCTGATAGCGACGATTGGTGTTGACAATTTAAAGCCCTCTCCAGGGCTGGGTGGGTGTGTGTGTGTGTGTGGCGGATCATGTGGGGATTACTGCTAAAAAAGTGCAATAAAGTTGGCCAAAAATGATGGAAAAAATGTTGTAAAATTTGAGTGAAATGTAGTTTGGGGAAAAGCTTTTGCTGTGCAAATACAGAGATTTTTAAGGTAGGAACCTCTGTTTCCTCCACTTTCATTCCCTCCCAACTTTTGGCCATTAATTTCATTAAAAAACCCAGCTTTCACTTTGCTTTTGGCAGCCGCAATCATCCCGAAGATACAAGAATTTCAATTATTTGTTGACACTTTTTTTTGTTGCACTGCAAAAACAAAAACAAAAACAAAAGTTAATTTTATTACAAGTTGAAAATTTTCATATTTGCTGCACTGCCATGCACTTTCCAATTTTGCTTGCAGCTAACTTTTGCTGCAGCCCCCCCACCCGCCCCTTTCCGACCACGCCCACTTATATTGTTTACAACAACTTTAAGCCCGAAGAGCGGGTGCAAAAGTTTTCCCTTTGGCTGTCGTCTTCGACTTCGACTTGGTCTCGCTTCTCACTCTCTTTCTGACTTGTCTCTTCGCTCTGTCTCTGTCTCTGGCTTTGTCTCTGTCTCTGCCTCTGTCTCTGGTGTTGCGGGCAGACAGGGGGCGGGCGGGGGCGTATGAATAATTAAATATTCACCAAGAGACAGACAGGGCAGAGCAGAGCTCAGTGGAGAGCCTCGAAGACGCACGGAGTTCACATATCCTTGAGCTGCACTTTGTTTGCGAGTGCAAAATATCAGCCCAACAATGTAGTTTCCCCCCCCCAGCTCCGCTCCCCCGCAGGTGTTTTCTTTCTCCCTTTTTTTCACCATTACTTCCATCATTTGCATTTCTCATTAAGCCGCGCCACCAGCCTGCTCTTTCCGTCTTAATGAGTTGGCCAAGAACTTGGCCGAAAGCAGATTAAATGTAACTTGGAATTTATTGCAGAGTTTTTCAAGGAAAACACAGCAAGGGATAAGCAAAAAGAATGATCTATAAATACACTTATTTCGGCCTAGAAATAATGTTGTTAGGGAATTCTTGGAAAAGAAGAGAGAATGTTCATAAAGAGGGTTAGAACTATGATATACCCTGTGTTGAAGGAAAGGCAACAATTGAGAGGAATAACTGCACTCGAAGCTCTAAAAAAGCGAATCTCTGAATATCCCATAATTATCCCATAAAAATCTCTGTAAAAATGATCCAATTGAGGCAATATTTTATATCCAATATTGGGCCTACCTGTACCCATGAATTATAGAAGCCAAAGGCCCTTCTTTTGACTACTTTTTGTGATATTTGCACCCACACATATTTTTCTGTTTATGCCACCCACACACACACACACACACACATTTCTTAGGACATGTTGTTTACCCTCCAAAATCAGCTTTGAAAACGAAAAATAAGAGTAGGATTTACCCAGCAACAATGGCATTCTAATTGCCCCGATATCCCCCCCTTTTGTGGCAGGCACTTGGCGATGTTTTGTATGCCACAGAGGCCGCATTGAAAATTTGCACAACAAAATATACTTAAGAGAGATAAACGATTCATGCAAATAAAGCAGAAAGTACCCCGTAACAAGATTTCCAGCCCCAGTCAAAAGAAACGAAAGACCATGGGGTGAAAGTGGGGTAAAAGTGGGGTAAAAGTGGAAAAGCTGTCTACGTGTTTGGCGTCAAAATGGCCAAAAGAAGGGCAAAGGCAAAGGCGAAAGAAGCAGCAAAAAAAATTAAGTCCAAATGCGTCCATGGCGTTTCGCCTTTCGTTAATATTTGTAACTTTTCTGCTCAGTTTCTTTCCCCGTTTTCCCGTTTTCTTTTCTTTACGGAAAGTTTCTGCGGAAAAGGGACGCCCCGGAAAACGGAAAACAGAAAACAGAAAATTCCTGTTTATTTTTCCAGTCATGCATAAAATATTAAATTATTAGTTATGAAGTGTAACAAAAGTAAGCAGGAAAATATACCAGAAAGAGTGCGAGGACGAGGAGGAGGACGAGTATGGATGGAGTTTTCCAACACAATTTCCGAAGCACTGCCAGAGGCATTTTTTAACCCCAATTTTTCAGTGTTTCGATGCTCAGTTTTCCCCCGATTTTTCACTGCTTAAACATTCAGTTTTCCTCCCGATTTTTCACTGCTTAAACATTCAGTTTTCCTCCGTATTTTTCACTGTTTCAATATTCAGTTTTCCTCCCGATATTTCACTGTTTCAATATTCAGTTTCTACCCACAATTTTATCTTAATTTTCCATTCAGTTTCCCCTTGATTTTTAGTTACAATTTAAAAGCCAGAAAACAGAAAATGTAAGCTGATTATTTTCGTGGGTTATTTCAGTGTCAAAATTAAAATTATGACAATTTGGTTAGGTTGCTAATTGAAATTGGTTTTTCCACCATGTTGTGGTTGTTGTTGTTGTTGTTGTTCCATCAATGTCATTCAATGATTGGATTCATGGTGTGTGTGTGTGTGTGTGGCTGTAATCCCCCGTATCACTCGTAATTAGATTGTTACTCTGTGGGAATTATTTTACAGCAATCATTGCGCCAAGGACATGCCACAGCTCTTCTGTCCATTTGCCAATTAAACTCTTTGTCTGGGGAGGGCAGTTCCTTATCGATTGGAGGGGGGGGCAGGAAAAGGTTCGAGCCACAAACGTGCGGCCCACCGCCTTCTGCTTATCTATGAAACGTCTTTGGCACGCCGCAAAAGATGGTGGAAAAGCGAAGGAGAAAAGCGAGAAAGAAAATGAAAAATGACACCCAAAATGAACACCAAAATTCAGTTTCAAAGTTGAATTAATGGTATTATCAAAGGATGTAGAATGCTCTACGATAAAGATGCCCCTTGGTTACAGTTTTGTATATTTAAAATAGTTAAAATTAAAAGATTAACCCAAATTGTTTCCTCTGAATTTCATATTTTACCCAGAAATTGTGTAATATTTTCTGCTGCATTTACTTTTATTTTTTTTATTTTTTTTATTTTATGTATCATTCATATGTATTTTACTTCCATATTATTATAAGCGTAATTATAAGGAGGTTATCGAGGAAAACGAGGACCTTCATTAGTTCTCCTTCCTTCAAGGATTAATCTAAGACTTTAATCCAAGTCTGGCAGGATCGTAAGTTTGTTGAACCTGATAATTTCCCGAATAAGTCTCTCACTTGGTGGCATATACTCACGCCTCCTCCCATAGATCATCGATGTATTCGAGGTATAGCGATGCAGCAAGAAGCAGCCATCCATCAAAACAAAATCAAAGTCCAGACCCGCAAGAATTTGCAGCTGTAGAGAGAGTTAGAGGGAGTAATAGAGAGAGTTAGAGAGAGTAATAGAGAGAGTTTTCTTTCTCTTGAGATGTGCCTAAGACTCTCACCCTTGCGCTGTCCCTTGTGTAGGGGTTGTCCCAATACCGCTGATCGTAGAGCGGTTCATAGAAATTCGTGCTTATATAGGCGACACAGTGTTCGGGGGATTTCCCCACTTGATAAATGCTCAGTGTACCATCCTTGACGGTTGAGTGCAGCCAACTTTGAAGACCTTTCAGTCTATTGTACTCTGGGGAGGGCAGAGTTTCGGAACCATTGAGATATGGCTCCATATAACTGATTAGATCCGATTTGTAACTGGGCGAATGGTTTGCAGTTTGGCTTTGAGTTTTATGGGGTAAGATGGGCACACAAAAGACGCTGTGGGGGAGGGGAAAATACAAATGAAAACTGGAGGGAAGAAAGAGCTCTCTTCGCTCAAACTATTTGCTCTTTAATTGTCTAAGCTACTCTCTTCGCTCTCACTCTGCCACCCTTGAAGCAGCTACCTTTAGGTGAACTTATGGCGTAGCTTATCGCAGCTCTTATCGCATCGCACTCTTGATAAGAAACTCACCTTCGCAGGGGGTTTGGCAGCTTCACCTTCTGCACAAATTGAAGAAAAGTTTTGGCCAAATTTCGTGACGGCAGCAAATTGAGTTCCAGGGGAAATACAAAATGTGTCCGGGCATTCTGACGGGCCACATTCTTCAGCAAATTCATGGGATAATTCCACTTCTCGCTACCATCAGGGGAGTTCGAATATTTGGCTTCCATTTCCCCGGGTGAAACGCATCTAAAGTGCCGTTCACGTTGCGGCTGCATGCGGCGCAGTTCATCCGTTAGATGCTTATCGTGGATGATCAATTGCACGGACACCCAAGTCGTGAAGCTGTCGCCATAGATCGAGCAGTACTTCAGGTGATAGAAGGTGTACAAAGTGGGTTCGAAGTCACGCGGACCCACATAGACCGCCACACTAATGGGTGCCCGCCAGCGGGCCATCAGCCATTCCAGATCCCCGAGATCGTCGTATCTGCCATGGGTGGTCAGGGTCACACTTTGGTTTCCCTGGAACTCCGAGTTCCAAGCCACTATGTAGTCGTGATAGATCCAATAGTCTCCATTCTGCTGCAAGCGAAAGCAGGGCTTCGCGAAGAGTCTCGGATCGCGAAAGGTGCGTCTCATGAACGGAAGTTGGATGAGTCTCACCAAAAAGAAGCCCAGCACCAAGAGGGTCGCCAAAACTATGAATTTTCCCAGGAAAATTCGTCGCCAGTAAAAGGAAATCATTTCGGAATGGAAGAATATTTTTTGAGGAAGTATTTTGACGTGTGAAAAAGGTGCTACCCATCCAAATATAGCCCCAACGAATCCAGCGATTAATCTTACCTCAAAGAGGGGCAGAAGCAGAGAGGCAGGGGCAGAGGCAGGGGCAGAGGCAGAGAGCCAGAAGCAATAACCACCTGCGATAGTGGTAACACAGCGGAATAGGCCCATAAATTCTCTACAATTTATAATTTCACACCTACAGCGGAATGAGGGCCATAACGAGAGGGCTAAAAGGTGTGGGGTGGGGTGGGGTCTCTGGGCCAACTATTTGCCAATGTTCAGGGAGGGTTTGGGCGGTCTAGGGGTCGGCTTGTCAGTGGCAGAAAATGACAAATGTTCGTTAGACAGGCAGACCGGGAAGAGAGCCTGTAAGAGAGCTCCTCCTGACAGGATATCCTGGAGGAGAAAAAGGACTGGGGACTGAGGATAGAGGACTCCCTGCCTAATGACAGCAGAAATGTTACAACGAGCTTTGCATGTTTGCCCAGTGTTAATCATAAAATGGCCAAAAGAGTTTGCTCTCTCCCTCCGGGAGGGTGGGGGTGGGGTATGCAGAGGCCTAAGAAATTGCCTAATAGGTTATGCAACGAAAAAATTCCTTTTTCCTCAAGGATTTATGTTGACATTCGCGCATTGATCGTCTGGAGAGAGAGTAAACCCCAAAGAATAGATGAAAATCACCGTGATATTGCAATTACCGAGCACAAAACGCATTTAAAATAAATTGTGGCACGCATTCAGGCGTTGCAAAGCCACTAAAGAGGCATGATTTATGAGGGGCATGGCATGCAACTCTGTGGTGCAACCTCCAGAGCGTGGATGAAAATTTCATTAAATTTGTTCAGTGAAAAGTAAAGCGACATTTAGACATTTAGTCGAGGTGTGCCAGGTAATTACCCCTGGAAATGGGTTCTATATTTGAGTTTTGAAAGGAATTTAGTGGGAGGCATGAAAGTACTTAACTTTAAGGTATTTGTTTAGACCCTAAAAGGAAAGTCTAGACTCATGTGAGCAGAGGTTGAGTTCATACTGAGTTTTATTCAGAAATTATTCTATTCTTATCGCTACACCCACGCAACGGGTGCATCGGTACTGCGTGTTTTCCGTATTTTCAATGCTTTAGCGTTTGAAACTTCGTTGTATCTTTAATAATGTTCAAGTTTCCATCAATTACCGCCCAGAGATACATTTTCTTTTGCCCAACGACACCTCGCACCTCTCGCACGTAACCCCCCGCCTCCCCCCGCTGGAGTGATTTATTTGCTCACAAATTGCTTTAAATTAACATTTTTTTTGTTTCAAATGTAAATTCCTAGGCAGCGAGCGCTTGTCGCCAGCTAATTGTGGAAATTATGAGTCCATGGGAGCAACAAGGAAAAGGTAATCGGAGCCGGAAGGAAGGGTGGGGTGGGCGGAGGGGAGGGGAAGGAAAGGTGCGGCACGGCGATGCCGACGCCTTGGCATTCGCTTTGATGTGCGCCATGGGAGGCCGCTGGCGGGGGAGCAGAACAGAAGCTGTGAAAAATGCGGCAAAGAATGTGAGAGAAAATTAATACAAAATGTAAGGGTGGGTGTGGAGGGGGGTGGGTGGAAAATTGAAGGAAAATGTTGCATACATTTAAAAGCGACTATTTTTGTGAGTGCATTTAATAAATGAAAATGAAAATGATGGAAACATTTGCAGAAATCCTCATTTAATTACTCCACTAACCGGGAAAATGTCCCATTTATCGGACTGGGATTTCATTTTGGCCAGAGTTTCAAATTGGCTTAGATCTGGGCCATAATTAATGGCCCGCCAAATGGGCTTTTATATGCACAGGCAAAAAGGTGCGGCACGGCCATTAGGCCTCCATAATGAACTAAACAAATTGTCATTTGGCCATAAAACAAAACGTTATATTTATTAAACACACAAAACGATGGAATAACCAAATGCGAAATTATATTTTATTTCTTCTTTATTTTGAATGGAAATTTAAACTGCAGAAAAGTTGGGGAGTTTCGGTTCGGTTCGATAGGGTTTTTGGATGCCCTGCCAGAAGAATGGTGTAAATGTAGATGTAGATGTGAAGTATATTCATTTAAGGTGTGGCACATTCATTAAACCATTGGTATATGCTGTGAAAATGTTCCCCTAAGTAAAAGGATATATATTCATTCGAAACACAGGAAATTTCCTAGTATTTTCGATAAAGTATCCATGGATTGTGCGTATCTCGAGATTTAATTGATATTTCCAAAAATCTATAAAGTCTGTTTATTTATGGATTTTAGATCTGTGTTGATAGTAAAAAATATTATAAAATTATTAAATAATGTTATGAATATTTGAAATTAATTTAACAAATATTTATTTTTTTCAATCCAACTATCATCTGAAAATCGAAATTCCCTTTGAAATATCCCCTACAAAACAACTCCCAAATATAATACAAATTAAGTAGCAGTTTTCAACCATTTGTTTACCAATTTATACAAAATTTTCATTCAGATTTTCATTTAATTTAAGTTTATTTTCAGGCAATTAAATGTTGCTTTTCAAATGCGAGTATCTATGGCCAAATCCCGAAACAATTACTTGGAAAAACCCTTTCTGACGTGACACTAAGACGTCAGAAGAGTGAGAGACAGAGAGAGAGAGAGAGAGAGAGAGAGCTACGCTTGAGAGTATCTTCCTAATTGACCTGTTGGCCGGTCAGTTCGAGAAGCTATGGGTGGGGAGTGGGTGGTAGGGGGAGTAACTGTTACCTGCTGCGTACCCACTCGAGACGCTCCTTAATTAATTAATGTTCATTAGCTGCCGTAACTTTCGCTCGGTCTTTCAGATACAAATCAAAATGCGTGCGGCTTTTGTCTGATTGCCACAAAAACAACAGCAGCAGCAACAGACTCCAGCAACAGACTCTCTGCCACTGCCTCACTGCCTCTCCCTCTGTCTCTGCTGGGAAAACTTTTGCCCCAAGTATTCTTTTGCGAAACTCATTAGGTCCGGCGGCGGCGGCGGCTTGGCCCGGCCTGGCCAGAACTCGAATCAGACGTTGATAATAATGGTTAATTACGTGTTTAATTATGCATGGGATCTCTCACGCTGCCACCTCGCCCCACCCCACCCCACCCCCTCTCCTCTCCACTCCATGGAGCCCTCCCTCAGCGGAAGTTGACGCTCAAACTCTCGTTAATAAATTATGTAAATTGTAGGCGCACAAAAATCTCTGTGTGGAAAGTAGAAATTTATTCAAGGACCTTCATTACAGCGGCGGCCTGCGGGGTGGATGGGTGGGTGGGTGTGTCTTGAGCCCAAGCGGAAGTCAACATTTATTTATGATGGCTGTGAGAGAGAGAGAGAGAGAGAGAGAGAGTGAGAGATAGAGAGAGAGAGTGGGCATGTATTTTTATTAAATTAAATGCAAATTAGCATTAATAATGAATGAAATGAGGCTATAAATAGATGCGGACTCTGTTTTTAGGTTTGTTTACAAGGCTACTGTACAACACTTGAGGGTCAAGGTTTTCTGTGACGTTTGGCAATACTGGAAATTGTGTATAAATGCATTATAGGTTCTTAGATTATTCAAATATGAAAGATCACTTGAAATGATTGGGTTTGTCGATTTCATCGAAGATTACGCTGCATTCCAACACTGCCATTTGGGTTTAAATTGATTTCTAGTCTGTTTTCTAACACTGAGACAAAGAAATGCTTCCAACTTTCATTTGTGAGGAGAATAAAAAGTTTCTGATGAAACAATTTCAGGAATCCCCTGTGAAGAAATTATGCACTAAAAGAGCGATGCTTTCCAACACTGTTTTCTGCCTTTTGCTTATTTAGAACACTGCCACTGAGCATGAGGATGGCTGTCCTCCGTTCGTTGACTAAATGTCATTTTATTTACTTGCTAATCTCTGAGTATACTTTCTTCAGACGCTCATCAACACTGACACTTGCTTTGACCCAGAGACACACACACACACACGCACACACGCACACAGAAGTATGCGAAAGCATTCCTACTAATGAGAGTTCCACTTTGACTCTCGGGCCACTTTCCCCCTTAAGCGGTGCGAATTTCTTTGGCAACTTTCTACCAAGAAATGCAGTTTTCCCTACACAACTTTTCAACGTTTCAGCTTAGCCCCAAAGAACCTTCTGACCTTCACCTCAAACCTCAACGTCAACACAACTTTCCTTTCTCCTGGTCAACTTTCTCCCTCACCCCTAAACGATGCACGATCTCAACGACAGTATTAAGTGGGGGGTTGGGGGGTGGCTAAAAGAATGCAGCGGAATAAGTGTATTGTATAAATGAATGAGAAAAATAACAAAAAAGAAAACAGAATCCAAATAATAATCAGAAAAACTTCACTGGGCGACCGAAGCGAAGTTTCTATTTAATTTTAATTAGAAAAGTTTTCAACTTAAATTCCAACTTGTGTAAGACATTTACTTGTGATTTTTTGGTTGCAGGCGAAAAAACAAAAAAAAATTAAAATAAAACAAAAGTTTTTGGCGTAACGAAAAGCTGAATGAATGAATGGACGATTGTGAAAGTGGGGAAAGCGCCAACAGAAAGCGCTAACAGAAAGCGAAAGCAAATCTAAGCCCTGGACAATGTTTCAGCGTGGAAGGACAGCATTCTGCATAGATTGCAACAGTCGGAAAATTGAAAGAGAAAGCCAAAAGCCAACAGCAAAGGAAGCAAAGAGAGAGAGAGAGGGAGAGAGATAAATGGGGAGGGAAATTGAAATATTAAATTTTAAACTTTTGCAAACAAAAAGAGATGGGAGATAGACAAAGCAAAAGAAAAGAGGAAAAGAAAGGGAATGGCATAGGTAATACTTGAAATTTAATAATACATTTTTATTTAATGGGATATTATTAAAAAAGGTAGGCAAGTACTTTTGTAGGTTTCATATTTAATTGGCTGAACAAAAGCTGATCTTGTGACCTTTCTTTGACAAATGAAAACTTTTTGGAATTGAAGGAAATCAAATATTTCTTGGGCTTAGAGAAAAGATAGAAAACATTCTGAAATTGTAATCTTTACACTAAGATTTCAAAATATATTATTATAAATAATAATAAATAAGGAAAAATAAATAAATATGCCAAAAATGAGAATATAAGACGCTGCTCTGCATAGAAGTAAGTAAACGGTTTTTAAATAATTAACTATTTAAGTAAAAATTATCTGCTAAAATATAAACAATAAATCTGTAAGTGGGAGAGAAAAATAAAGAAAACAGTTTATAAAAATTGGACAAAAAAATTGAATATATATGTAAGATATTGGTAAATATAAAAAGCAATCATTTGTGGGGACATTTATGATGATAAAGAATAGTAGAGGGTATGGGAAAGGGGATAGAGGTAGAAGAGGTAATAGAGGGTAATTTCACATAGGATTATGTTGATATTTTTGCATCCCTTTCTTATTCCTAAGATTCCCAGCAAAGTCCTGCTAAATTTTCTAAAAGTATTCCATTTTAAAGTCCTTGCTTGCTCCTGCAAACCCAAAAAAGAACCCTCTTTCCCTACCCCCCTCTTCCCCTCCCCCCTTTGCCAAAACCAGTTTCATGGTCAGGCAGTAGCTGCCTGGAATTTGTTGTCTTGCGCGAATGCCTGGGGCCCAGCCACAGTGTTTGCCGGTGGCGGCGTCTCCCCTCCCCCCACCAAGAGTACACTCCAGATAAATGCAGCCACCGTTTGGTGGGAATTCCAAAGGAGAGGAGAGGAGAGGGAGAAGGGAAGTCAACTGAGTGATTACAATACACAACGGGAACATTTGTAACTTGGCCCAGACGCCGTCGGCATTTTATTGCATTTTTATCTGTCGGTTTTTATATATACACACACATAGATAGATACATACATATGTACGAATGTATGTATGTGTGTATGTGTTTTTTTGTGGCTTAGAGCTCTTTTGTTTGGTTGGTGAATTTTATGAGCCACAACCAGAGAGGAGAGCCAGAGAGGGAGAGGGAAATGCTCTATATTTTTGAGTAGAAATTTCCATTCGCAGGATTTCGTTAAAGCTTAAAAGTTTGAACAATTAGAAAAGAAAATCCATGCTTATCTCTCGGGCACACACACACACACTCACACACCTGAAAACTCAATCATATTTAAGCTTAGCTTTTGATTGAATTGGTTCTTGACAATAGGAAGAATACAAAAACAGAAATGGAATGGAATGGAAAATACAGGCAGTGAAAATATAGAATATTCATTTCGGCTGTGGGGATAAATCCATGCAGTCCGGGCAGCTGTCAAGCCACAGGCTTAATCACAATCACAGGAATCCGCGTCCCAGTCACAGGAGTCCTCCGCCCCTGCCCCAGTCACAGGACTCTGCCTCGACGCTTTTTCCAGTAGTCACAGGAGCGCCGCTTCGATGCCTCGGCCCCGGTCACAGGAGTCGCCTCTAGAGGAGTCGCCTCTTCAGTTTGGCAGGGACAATCATTTGTTATTTGATTTGCACATCGGCCGGAAGTGGACGCAGACGCTGATACCCGTACCCAGCCAGTCCAGCCAGCGAGGCAGTCCCTCTGTCAGGATGTCAGGCGGGGCACCAGGACAACCGGCAGGCAATTCAGGCAATTCGCAAAGCGCTTTGGGTCAAACATTGCCTGGCCACACGGACGGGACGGACATCATTGGACAGTGCCGTTCTGCCGGCCGGGTTCTTGGTGTTGGCCAGCAATTTTTGGCGGCCTGCAATTTTACGACACTCTGGCACATTGACACAGAGAGAGATGGCATTGGAATGGGATTGGAGGGCGGGGAGGGGGATCGGGATCATTGATGTCTCTCTGTGATGAGGTGTTGAGTGCAAAGGCAAGTGTGGCAGTCAACTAAAGTCAAATTTGTCCAGCACTCGGGCGTTGCAAGCTGACTTTTGTGTCTGTGTGTGTGTGTGTTTTTGTTTCTTTTTGGGCTGGAAATTGGGGCAAACCATTAACTGGGGGAAAATGGAAGGCCACAGGAACAGGCCATACTTAGGAGGAGTTTACCTAAGAATCTTCGAGAGTGGAAGCTTGCTAGAGTAGTTACACTGAGAAAAAAGGGTAGGGAAATCATTAGAGAAGAAAAAATGAAGGAAGGAAGAAGAAAGAAGGAAAAATTCCACCCTAGTTACTCTATCTAGAAACTGGGGTGGAAAAGGTTAACTCAAGAATCTTTGAGGGTAGAACCTTTCTTAACAGGTTATACTTTGATAAAAATAGGTCCAAAAAGCAGGGAAATCATTCGAGATGGAAAAAATACCAAAGGAATATAGAATTATTGGAAAAACAGCAAGATTTGGGATAGAAAATGGGGAAAACTTGGGAGATATACGATTTTTGGTACTATTTTTTAGAGAATATTCTCTATAGATGAGGTGGTTTCCCTTCCTAGAAGCATAAACATTCAAATACCATCTATTATAGGTTTTCCCTTTATGTTCTGTTCATTAAATAGTTTAAAAGAACAGAAATATAATCGAAAAAACTACAAAAATCCTGAGTAAAGGAGTCATCTATGATTCCATGAATGTTTCCCGATTCTGGGGTACTGTTTCATGGGAAATTCTAGATCCCAAGTGGCTTCCCTCTACCAGGGGAGACCCCTCCATTAGTTGGAGCGAAACACCTGCGTTGCCTCCCCTCTCCCCTCCCCTCGAGAGAACCCTTCAATTTGCTGCCATTCACATCGCCTCCTGCATATCACTGTCATGTGTTGCGTTGCCTGTCGGTGGCGCTGGCGCTGATGCTGCCGCTGCGCTCGTTTCTAATTTAATTAAAATCAACTTAAAGCACTATCCAGTGCTACTGCCACTTACTGCTTCCACTTGCAGCATCATAGAACATGCAACATGGTGCAGCGCAACCCTCGCCCCGCCTCGCTTCTAAACTGCCTCCCCATTTTATGCCTTTAGCCAATTTGTTACGCTTTTAATTTGTTAATTCATTTGCTGGCTGCTGCATGGAGAGCAGCAGCTCCCGGATAGAGGCAACAATCTGCCTCCCACTCACACACTCTATCACACACACTCTCTCGCTCTCTCTCTCTCTCTCTCTCTCTCTCTCCCTCTCCCCCTCTGTTGCTTTCTAACTGTGAATTTTATTTGCTGGAAACATTTTTACGCCCAGCGTTTTGTGGGGAACGAAGGCGATTTGCAACAAGTGCAACAAGCCGACGTCCGACCCAACACACATGGATGCACACTACTGGCTCACACATACATGCACACACACACACACGGATGCACTTGCCAGAGCAAACACACACACGTATTTGCTGTCGCTTATCCCATGTTTGATTTTTGTTTGTTTTAACTGCTTTCACTTTTCACCATTTACCTTTGCGAGTGTGTGTGTGTGTGCATGCCTGTGTGTGTGTGTGTGTGGGGTGTGTGCTGTGGCGCTTGAAATGAAAAATGGCAAAACGATGTTTATTTGCTCAACTAAAGGCAAAAGAGGGAGGCTTTACTGTACGCCCAAGCCCACAGCATCTGCCACCCCAGCATCTACCATTCCTTTTCCCACTCCCACTGTTCCACTAATACTCCCACTCGCTCCCCCACTCCCTTTCCCACTCCCACTCCCTTTGCTTTCCCGTTACTCTTCTCTTTTCCCTTTAACAAATTTCCATTGCCTACATTTCGGCGCATAACTTAATAAACTTCTATTCTCACACACACGCGCTTTTTTATGCCTTATGCTTAATAAATTTTATATTTCCTTGATGTATTAAATTTTTCCTGGTAGACATCTAATCGCGCGGCACAATGCAGGAGGGGATGTGGGGCATGTGTGGCATGGGGCAGATCAGGTGAGAAGCGTGTGTTCAGCAGACAGAAACAGGTCGTAAATTTTAGGCTTTGTTTTGTTTTAGCCAAGAAGCGAAGGGTATTATGAGCTATGTGAAGGAGGGGCGTGGCAGGGGTACAGCAGAAAAAGAGCAGAAGATTTTATATCTCAAGAGATTTGGAGGGGATTGTGGTGGAATATTATACGATTTCTATAAGAAATTATTCGTTTAAAATGATTAAATAAATGCCATAAGATTATGTGATATTTTCCAGATATTTTCGAATATTTTTAGACATTTTTTAGAGCTCTTCCCTGAAAGATCATCCCAACTTCGTTGTTTTTTTTCTCCCCGCTTGGTTTATGATTTTTTCCAAATTAAATTTACGCGTAAGTATCTCTCTGCCAACACATTAGACGCGCCATGTGGCATGCAACATAATTTTTTATTTGCCACACACAAACAGCAGGCTATGCCACCACTCAGCGGGTGGCCAGAAAAAAGAACTCTGCTGCAAAAAAAAGGTTGTGCTGCCAACAAACATTTCTGAGGCGTTACACAATGCTGGGGGTGGGGTGGGGGTAAAATCTCTGAGCTGCGAAATGCACTTGTCAATGCAGTTTTCATGCCACAAAAACCGAATGAAAGACGGAGATTGGCATGTGGCAGTGGCAGTGGCAACGGCAGCACCAGTGGCAGCGGCATCTGCAGCTCAAAATCCATGAACAATTGAGTTTGACGCCTGCGAAATGGCCAAAACGGATGACTAAGCCATCATTTTATGCTCCATGCAATCATTTCTGACTTTACTTCTGGAGGGCCTTCGCTTTCCCTCGCTTTTCTTTGGCTTTCCTTTGGCTTTCCTTTGCCTTCCTTCGAGTTTTCTATTGTTCTTTCAATGAACAGGCGACGAAATCAGAGACGGAGACAGAGACATTCCAAAGAACTGCAAGAAGCATCAGAATATAAAGAAATAATAGACAGAAAATGTAGAAAAAAGAATAAACTTTTCTTTAAGATTTATAACCATTTAATGTTAATTACTTAAGCCCTTTTTCTGCTTTTTCTGTTGGATATAATTTGCTGAAACCAAAATCTGTTCGCTTCCAATATTCCCGCCCTGGAATTGACTTGTTTTAACCCTCAGAAAAACAAAAAAACAAAAAAAAGGGGGCCAACCGAATGCGAATGATTAATGTTTTGCTGTGTCAGGCCCCGGAGCTGCTTCTCCCTTCCTCCCCTCCTGCTGCCGCAAATAAATGTATATGTTGCCTGTCTGCAACTCTCGGAGATAGATGGCTCTGCCCCCAGCAAACACCCCCTCTATGTGTGGTGGCTTCTGTTGGAAAACGAACGAACGAGAGTTGTCTAACTTATGCTGATTATAGACAAACATCCGCCTCGGGCCGCAAGTTATTATCAAATGTCTCCCCAGAGCAAAATACATATATCTAATCTCTCTTCTGTTCTTTTTCGGGGCGGAGGTCAGTGGGGGTCAATGGGCGGCTGCTTCAACGCTCAACACAATAATCGAATTCTCCATTCACATGTCGGCTGCCTGCCTTTGTGGTTAAGCCTTTGGGCCATGGCCTAATGTTCTATGGCTGGGAACACGCCTACTTTCGGGAGGGGGTGGGCATGGGGTGGCTGGGAAAAACAAGTGCCGTTAAATGACCTTGTTAATCATGTTCCGTTGCTGTGTTTTGTTGGTCGGCCCTCTGTTCGTGCGTGATTTATGCTTATTTATATTTTATTAACTTGGCCAAGAGATGGAAACGCTGATGGGAGGCAAGTGGGTTTTTTTGTTTGAATTATGACCAGAACAAGGGACTAGCAAATGGGCCTAGTAAGTGTGTGTGTCTGTATGTGTGTGTGTGTGTGTGGGATGCTAGTTTTGGGTAGGTAGAGAATATCTATAGGATATATAGAGACCTATCGTAGAATCTTTAGATACTTATATGACCAAAACGGGATCTCTAATGATTTTTTATATATTTTTCTCCTACTCTTTCATATCCTCTTTACCCACCAACTCCCCTCCCTGCCCTCTCCCTGCCTTACATTTTATTCCTAATTTTTTGCTTATTTTTTAAATTAATTGCCTTTTTCATTTCCTTTACTCCCCCCGCCCCCCACACACAGCAAACCGTTAGCTTAGTGGAATTATCATCAGGTTTATCGTCACTTTAGAATGGTCATCCACCAAAGCCACTCCCCTTGCCTCCCTGTCCGCCTCCTCTGTCATTAGTTAATTTCAATTTCATAATCGATTACCGCTTGACCGATTGATGCAATGGAACTCAATCAGCTTTTCACTTTCCCCGCCGCTGCCGCCCCTCCCCCCAAGAGAGAGGGAGAGTGTGAGGGAGAGAATGGACTGGCAAAGGAGCTGCCGTTCAGCACTTAATAAACGCAATTAATCCAATTAAAATGTCATGTCCCATTAATGCGAATTAAACACAGCAGCAGCAGCGGCAGCAGCGGCACCAGCAAATGTTGTGCAATTAAATAAATGCACTTAAACCAATGAAAAGCGCACACAGTGGGCGAGAGGGGGGGCGGGGCAATGAGGCATGGAAAATGAAGAGGAAAATTCACATATCAATGGCATAAATCCGCTTGACAGCTGAAAGATGAAAGAGCAGACAAAGCGCTAGAGAGAGAGAGAGAGAGAGCGAGGGGGGGTAGGGGAGTGGGCCAAAGAAAAGCGGAAAAGCAGTAGCCCAATGAGCTTGGAAAAGCTTACACGCCACAGTAAACATTCAATGAACAATTATAATGTGAAAGCAATGCAACTGGGTGGCATTTTCCCACCCCCTCCCCCCTGCGTACCCCCTGCGTACCCCTTCCCTGTTGTTGCATGACTTTTATCAACATAATCGACTGTGTCAACGCTTTTCTGGTCACCCTTTGGCTGCTGTCCAACTAATTAAATGCGACAAATATATTTACAATAAACTCCAACAAACAGTCTCTGTGTGTGTCTGTGTGTATCTGTGTGTCTGTGGATCCATTTCCCATTTCCCTGCTTGTTTGCTTGGGTTTAATTTTCCATTTTTCATATTTATTCATCACCATTGGCATTACAAACAGCGCAGCCACAACACAGAGCCGTGCAGAGGCATGCAGCATGAGGCATGCAATTAATATGCTTAATTTACATGTTGTATGGATACATTTTATTGTTTGCCCTCTGACAACAACACAGTTCGGGGATGGCATGCTGCCAGAGCAGAGTGTGTGGCATGCTGCAACAAGCGAACTTTTTGTAGATGGGGTTTTTCCAATGGAAAGTCCTTGTTTTTAAAGGAGTTTTTTCATTCAAATTTCCTAATATTTCTGAATGATTATTACTAGAATCAAAAGAGATTCATTTGGGTTTCGGTCACTCTTTGGATTCTATTCAGACTCTTCGGACTTCAAGCTGTAGGAACTGTAGAGCGTTGCTGTATGACAGACGATACCTATGGACAAATCTTAGTTTTTCTAGTGGAATTAAAGTTTCCCATATAATTCTTTCAAATTTTAACTAACATTCTTTTAGGCTATCAAAAGCTGTGAATCTCTTAAGTGGAGACTTCTTAGGGTTCTATTTGTGGTAATAATATGATTGTTTAGACCTTAAAAGAGAAGTCTAGACACTTGCGAGTAGAGGTTTGAATTCATACTAATTTTTATTCAGAAAATCCAATGCAGGATGGGTGCATCGGTACTGCGAGTGGACTACATTAGAGTCTTAATTGCTTACTGATATGATGTGATATATATAGACAGATGTAGAGCTACAAAAGATATCTATATAGTTATGTATACCCTTCAAAACATTCCATTCCCATGGAAACACAAAATTTATGGCAGCGGAAAGTCGGCAAAAGTTTGAGGGCTTTTTGTGGCATAGTTTGTGGCATTTCCCATGGCCTGCTTTTCCCACGGCCTGTGGCCTTGCCTTGCCGCTCGCTTTTGCTGTCAAATTATTGCATTACACAACAATTTCCCAGCCCAGCCCCTGCCCGTCCCCAGGACAGTGGAAAACTGTTTTCCATTGTCACCTTGAAGAATCGCCTTCGCCGGACGGACAGGCGGCGGCCAGGAGCGGACTCAATAAAATAATTTACTTTCCTTCAAGTTTTTCTTGTTTTTTAATTAGCTGCTGTGCATTTTCATGGCGTTTTCATTGTCGTAAGGGTGTGGCTGTGGCTGTGGCTTTTCTTAGGCTTTTCCTCCTCCTTTTCCAACTCCTCCTTCTCCTTCTCCTTCTCCCCTCCTTCCGTTTCTTGTCTTTTTTGGAGTGCTAATTGCATTTTGTCCTCGAGTGTTTTTTTGGTTGCTGATTTTCCCTGCTTTGAGGTTTGTGCTGTGTTGCTGCCATAAATGCAATTAGTAACAAGTTTTCCCCCCGCCCCCCACCAGGGAAAATGGGCGTACCCAACCAGCCGTGTACCCTGTAGATAGCTGTTGAGGCGGGGGTTTCTTTTTGCTTTAATTGAATTTAATTTGAATCAAGTCGAAACCTTTTTTGGTGTATCTCTGACCCACAGACCAGAATAAACAATGTATCTCCAGGCCACACACACACACACACACACACAGCTACACAGATACACAGATACTCGCATCTACCACACAAATATTTGTAAAACGTGTTCATCATCCTGTTGACAAGGTCGTTTACTGAATAAATTCACTAAGCAAAATGTTTTTATTGGATTTAACTTTTGTTTATGCCCAAACGCATGGACCGGCCGTCTGTCTGTCCATCTGCAGGTGTGTTTATTTGTTGCTTGATATATTGTTTATTTTTGTGTCTGTGTCTGTGTGTATCTAAAGGATAGGCTATAGATACAGATACAAGATACAGTTGCTGCCTTTGCTAGTTTGTTTGGCTTAATGGCTTTATTATGGTTTATTTGTATGGAAATTTGATACACAGCAAGAGCTCTACCTTTATATATGTACAATAATAATTACGGCTGGCAGAAGTCACCAGATTTATACACCAATTAGTTTTTGTTTGCTAAGAATATCTGTTGGTTCTGTAGGGGTAGACCTAACGGGGTTTTATAGCGGGGAAATTAGCAGGGGTGGAGAGTTCAATTTTTATAGTAGAGGCGTATTTCTTGAATGATATGAAAGTCATTCACTTTGAAGGACATAAGGACATAAGAGGAGACCTTTCTTAGTGTTTTATAAAACGGATTTGATTTAGTAAATGATTAAAATTTTAGACATTTTTTAGGCTTATTTATAGATAAGTTGCTATTTTCATTGAGAATTAATGCCACTGGAGAACTAAAGTGTAAAAATAGGACCAAACCACATAAAAAATATTTAAAAACGAGAGGGAACGTTGTGAGCCGCGGCAAAGGCCGCGGCTCTACCTTATACCCGGTACTCAGTCAGTATATACATATGTACATACATATATGGGCTTGCGCTTTATGCAATTTATTATATGTTCGCAAAAGGGACAAATTAAAAAAATGGGCAAAGTAAATTATTTCAAAAAATGAAGTCGAATCATTTTTGGAATATTATACATATTTTCAATTTTGTTTGCATATGATTTTTACATCTGCTTCTAAATTTCTACATGACATGTATAACTACATATTTGAGACGTACAAGTGTTTAGGAGAGAGAGAGAGGGGCATGAGTCAGCGCTTGGCAGGCGTTGCGTAGCCACTGAAATTTAATTTGTTTCTTCTGGCCATAATATTGATCCGATCTGATCCAGATTCGGTAATCTGGTAGATATGGTAATTTTTCATGATTCTGCGTTTTTGGTTTTCATTTATCTTAAAAATTGTGGATTCCACAGATTTTCGTCCTTTGTGGGGGCGGAAAGGGGCGTGGCAAATTTTTGAAATACACTTGTGCAGGTTTGGTATCACAGGAGTTTGGATGGAAAGTTTGGTTGCTCTAGCTCTTATAGTCTCTGAGATCTAGGCGCTCATTTAAACGAATAAGCAAAGCAGACAGGGTGGCGTGTGAGAGAGAGCGAGAGGGAACGATGACTTTCAAAATGGTTTTCTTCATTGTAGCTATGATAATGATCCGATCTGATCTAGGTTCAACACTCTGATAGAAATAGTCATTCTCTATGATTCTGCGTTTTTAGTTTTCTCGTATCTTCAAAATTGTGTACGCCACAGACTTTCGTCTTTTGTGCGGGCGGAAAGGGGCGGGGCGAAATTTTGCAACACATTTGGAGTAGTGTGATCACACAGGAGACTGGATACAAAACTTGGTTGCTCTAGCTTAAATAGTCTCTGAGATATAGGCGCAAATGAAGACGGACGGACGGACAGACGGACGGACGGACAGACGGACAGACGGACAGACAGACATGGCTATATCGACTCGGCTATTGATGCTGATCAAGAATATATATACTTTATGGGGTCGGAAACGCTTCCTTCTGGGCGTTACACACAACCGTTACCCCCACAAATCTAATATACCCCTATACTCTTCGAGTACCGGGTATAAAAATATAAAATAATCTAAACTATTTTTGAAATTTAAATAAAGTAAAATAGTTGAAAACTTCAACTTGGAGTAGCTATATCTCCAGGTATATATGTACATACACTCTATCGACACGAGTCAACCATGCGGTGAAAGGTGCTACCATTTTCTTATAAATAAATTAATTTCATTGCCGAATAAATAATTGAAAGTGTGCCAAAGGTCACCAAGTCGCGGTTTTGTAATTTATAAAAAATATTTTGGGTTTATAATATTGCAAAATTAATGCATGAAGAAGTCTTAACCAGTCTACTCAACCAGTTCCACAATCCAATTTTTGTCTCATGTTAAGTACAATTAAAAGATTTAATTTTGTTATCTATCGACAATTAAAAGATTTAATTTTGTTATCTATCGACATGTCCTCCGAGAGATAAATCCCAGAATATTTAGTATTTACACTTAGATGAAAAAATGTATACCCCCAATGAAATATCGCTCAATTCTTGAGACCCGAAGAAGCAAAATGTAAAAATGTTCTCAAAAAACCTCCTGAATTGTAAGACTTCCAACTATTTGAAACTGGTGGCTCCTTTAGCTATTGTTATTTGCTGTTTTGTGGTTGTTTGTGTTGGTGTGTGAGTGGGGTGACTGTCAAGGCGACACCTCGACAAGTTATCGCTGCATAATTTTCCCCGGGAGTGGTGGATAGTAAATGGGGCTCCGTGCCAGGCAACGATGGGGGGGCCAAAAATAAATAAAATTTATGTTATTTATTTGGTAATTTATGCATGTAACGGGGCGCCCATTCTGTCCCATTTTGGGTCTTCTGTCAATCACTTTGACAGTTGTTTTAATCATTTCTTTGCCTTCCCCTGGCTATGCTCTACGATTGATGGCAGTTCGAGGGTTAATATCGCCTCCGTTTGATGTCGTTTCTAAAATTATCTAAATGCACTGCCACTTGGCGCCCCATTTTCCTGCCCTGCCCTGCCGCTGAAAGGCATGCGAGTTATATGTGAAAATCCAATTGGGAAATCAAAGGCTCTCCATAAAATTGCATTACCATGGGGGGCTGGGGGGGAGGCTTTAGACAATGGCTGGGGGATGGCCATGGAGATGGTTGCGTGATAGAAGGGAGAACTGGGATCAGGGAAGCCCCAAGCCGACACGCTGCCATCTCTAGGATGTGAAATAAACTGAGTTGGGGGCCAAAAGTTATGCATATGCATTTCTTTTGTTCAATCTCTCTCTCTCTCGACCGGATTTGGCAAATTGTTTGCTGAAAAAACAAAAGAGAGAGGACACCACCAGAGGAGCAGAGCAGCAGTTGAGGGGGAGGAGGGGGAGGCTGCTTAGCCTTAGCCTTAGATTCAGCCCTCAACAATCCTTCCAACTTCCTTTCGTGTCGGAGCAATTTATGCTGCCTGTCTGCCCCGTGCCCCCTGCCCCCCTGCCCCGTGCCCTGCCTCCACCTGGGGCAATTGTCTGATGCGAACATTCCCTCCCCACTGAGGGGGAGGAGGGGCAGGGAAGGAAGGCAATCTGCTGGCTGGCTCCTCGCTCCTCCTTTGTGCAGTTTAAAGGTTGAGCGTAGTTCAAATTGTTTGCCAGGTATTTTCATTGCACCACTTTTTCCCAGCTATTTGATCTGTGATTGAGCTGAATGAGCAAATAAACTTGTGGCCCCCACCCCCGGCCCCCCATGGAGCAGTGGAGCACTGGAGCAGTGGCTGTGTGGCATGTGGCTGCTCTGTGGCACAGTTGAAAGGTGAATGAGCTCAATGGATTTGCGGCGGCAGAACGTTTACCTATTTATCTAGGGGATGTTGTTCTTCTTCTTCTTCGAGTGTTTGATTGAATTTTCGCTTTTCAGATTGTTTAATCCAGAGATGATGATAGTTCTCGAGTGGTACATAATTATTGCTTGATGGCTTGATGGATCGAAGAGCGGTTAGTGGATTACTTAGAGATGAAACCAGTCGAAAACGAAAGCCAAATGACAGATGTTGTATCTATTCTGGTTATAATACTACTATAATATAATAGATATTATCATTCTCTAAATAAAGTTATGATAAATGCTTGATTTTGTCCGTTATTCCTGCACTTTTTTATTCTCCAACTCTCTCTTTTCTTTCTTTCAGATATGGAACACTTTTTTACCATTTTTCTGGTAAGTTTTATGCCATCTCCTCCATTCTCTTGCACTGCTTTAAGTATTTACAACAATTTATCAAAAATTATGCGACAAAATACGAGTAGCAGTTGTATCTGTTCCATGTCAACGTTTCAATAGGCCAACCCATGGACCGACCCCCATGGAAATTTATGGCCAATGCAGGCAGGCAGTCCAGCAGTCAGGCCCCAATCGCAGCTCCTTTTTGCTGCCATCCACAATGCAGTGGCAGTGGCAGTGGCAGGATACATTCCTCATGTGTGTGTCCTGTGTGTGTCCTGCGTGTGTGGCCAGACTTATTAAACGGCTTTTAAGCGCCAGTTCTGCGGATACATCCCCATTATCCTTGGAGAGTAGAAATATTTTCTATAGATGCCGGAGATTTATGTGCGGTCCAAAATAAGTTGCATTCTGCGGCTGTTTTGTTGCCAAATGATGCGGCATCCCCATTATCCTGATCTGATCAATATACTCGTAAATAAGGCACAAAAGTAGGGGAAAGGAAGAGGGGAAAGGAAGGAAAGAGATGTACTGAAATTAGAGTAGTTTTAATGGGGATTTTAAAGGAGATTATTAAAGGGTTTTATGATATTTTAGTTGTGTATATAAATATTACATTTCATAGAATTATTCTAGTTATTTATTTAGCCTTAGATTACGACTAGGAATAGGAAAGAAGTATATAGTGGTGTCTCTTTTATCTAAGAACATTGAAGGGAAATATCTTCTGAATCTATCATATTTTAATGGGAATATTTAGTGAAAGAATTGTTTAAATAATACATATTTTGTAAATAGACATTTCAAGGGATATTTAGATATATTTCCAGAGAAATAATCACACATTTTCTAGTGGGAAATTAGTAAGAATAATCGAATATTATTCCTACTTTAATTGAACAATTACTTATATAAAAAAAACCTATTTTTTAGACATTATTTCTTTTATTTATAAATGTCTTATACTTATAAAATCAATTATTCATAATTTCTATATTTTCCCTATTTTTGTTTATATATATTACACTTTTTAAATATTTATTTTAATATTCAATATTCTTAATAATTTTATAATAATAATAATAAAAGTAATAATACATTTTTTATATATTTTATTTTTATATTCAATATTTTTAATAATTTCCTAAAACTAAAACAGTTTTCTGTAATTTAATACATATTTTTATATATTTGAATTTAATCTTCAATATTTTTTAAATATTTGTTTAACCATTTTTTGTAATTTAAAAAAAAATATATATATTTTTTTAATATTACTCCCAATATTTGATTGTCAAAAATGTCCTGAAAGCAATCGAATTCTTTTTCATATCCTATCGCATCTGAAACCTTTCAAATTCAAACTCATTTCGAGTTCATTAAGCGATCGACCCAGCAATCGGACATGCCACATCTTTTATGGCTCTGCATGGAGGGAGCCTCTCACCTCAGATACATTCCTCAGATACAAATTCGAAACACATTGAAAGCCTCTTTTTGTTGTGTGCTGTTTGTGTCCCTTCAGGCCAAAGTAAATTTGAAATTTATGTGGCTCCTCACTCCCTCCCTCCCTCTCCCTCCCTCTCCCTCCCGCTCTCTTTCTAAAGGAGCAAAACAGGACATCTGGAGAGAGAGAGAGAGAGAAAAAAACAAATAGGACCCAAAGCTGTTTATGTGTTTCGAACGTGTTTCGGCTGTCAGGACAGTTACATTTACACGCAGCTTGGCCATTTGTAATCCCCCAGCCCCCAACCCCCTCCACCCCGACTCCCACTCCAGCCAGCCAGAAACTTACATGAGCGGCGAGCAAGCAGGGGGAGGGGGGCGCACTGGAATGTAACCCAAATGAAGTTGTTGTGCCCCCAAATGTGGCAAAAGAAGTGGAAAATTATGTATAGCATCCATCGTAAGCCGCTTTAAAGGCACGAGAGAACGAGTGTACAGTGTTCTCTGGCAGATAACAAACAACTGTAATTAGAAGAGACAATGAATGTTCGTTCTCTGCATAATTAAACAGCAAATTAAGCATTATCAGGTCTGAGACACACACACAAGGACAAACAGAGGCCTCCTCCTCCTCCTCGCTGCCCCATTTCTACACTGTGGATAATAACTTGTCCCAAAAGTGTACGCCACTCCAGTCCACTCCACTCCACTCGACCGCAATCAAATAAAAGGACATTGTGAAATATTAATAACAATTAAGGAGGCAACAAGTGAGGTGGCCAGGGGCCGAGGGGATTGGGATTGGGTTCGGGCGTTGCCTAGTGACCTTCAGGGACATTTCATCATCTTAATGGGGCGGGGCAGGGGGGGACAACGAATCTGTGACAATGCACGCGCGACACTCAAATTAGAAAGCCCTTGAGATGTGGCTGCGGGGGGAGGGGTATATGTCCTTTGGCTTAAGCGGCTTGCCCACCTCCTTCTTAGCCACCTGTCATTTGCGGTGTGGCCTGTCAATGGCACTTAAGCAGAAGGACACACACACATATCACAGGCTCAGGCAGGAAGGACACAAGCGGACTGCGAGAGAGCGGGGGTGGGGGGTGGTTGGTGGCCAGGGTCTTGGAAGGAACATCAAGTGATGAGCCAGAGCACTGCCCGCCCGCAGGCGGTTTGGCTTTTGATGGAGCTCTATCTATAGACTCTCTCTGTGGAGTCTTCTGTGTGTGTTTGCATGTGTGTGTGTGTGTGTTTGAGTGTATGTGTGTATGCATTTGTGGGATAGTGTGATTCGAGAGTGCGGCCAAGCAACAGTTTATTGCAGAGTGTACTCCAGAGGGAGAGAGGGTTGATTCAAGACTTTTAAAGAGCGTTGTTCATTTTTCGATTTCTAAGATATGAATTTCTCTGGGAAAAGTGCTCTAAAGAGATTTTTCCCCTTGGATTGCCAATAAATAATATTTCCAAATTTATCCTAAAATAGATTTTCATTCAAATTATATTTTAAAGATTTTTTCAGATTTTTTCTAGGACAATATGTCTGAAAACTTATGGAAAATATTTATTATTCAAATAATAATAAATAATATAATAAATACATAGAATAAAATAACAATAATATAATTGAAATAATTATAGAAATTATGGAAAGCACCACAAATGTGTCTATATATTTTTCTATAAATGTTACCGAATTTCCTTCAACAAAATGTCCCAATCAAATTCCCTACCAAAAGAAAAACTCCCCTTGCCAATATTTTTTCAATTTCCGCACATAAAACTTATTCTGGCCTACCGAAAAATCTATGAAGCAACCCAAACGATTTTCAGCTCTGCCCTTCGACCCCCATAATCACAGCAATTAGCAATTACTTGGCTCCACCCTCCTGCGTCCTCCCTCCTCCCGCCTACTCTTAACGCCCCCCCTCAACAGATTCACACCTGCCCAGGCACTTATCCCTTTTAATTAGACGCCACAGCAAAAGGCAAATTTCACCAAGGTGGTCCGTTTCCTGCTGTCTCTGTCTCTGCCACTCTCTCTCCGTCTCTCTCTCTCTCTCTCTCTCTCCTATCTCTCTGTTGCTTTCCCTTTTTGGCAGATGCTTCGACTGTGCCCATTTCTAATTTTCATTTTAATTATTACGAGTATTATTCTGGAAAATCAAGCGAGCGGCAAAACTTTGGCAATTCCCATACTCCCCTTTTCGGTATCTCTTCATTTCCATCGCAAAAAGCCCTGGAGACGACTCTCTGGTGTGGCAGTGGCAGTGGCAGCGGCAGCTGTTGCCATTTTTTGCCTTGCCACCTTCTGCCTTTGGGATATCTGGTATATTTTTGTGCCAAGGAAGAGCATGATGTTTGCAGCAGGAAGAATGTTAGGGCTTCAAAAGATAGACGTTAGATTGTTTAATTATAAAAGATTTAAAATACAAAATAAAAAGCCAACCATTTCGAAGATTCTAAATTGTTTCATAAATTATGAATGAATTATATTATATGAATAATTCACAGATTTTATGGCCATTGGATAAATATTAAAAACGGAATAAAGAAAATTTGAAAGTTCATCTATTTCTCTCTTTTTTACAATTTTATTTTTATGATATTATTTTTAATATATTTTATTTATATTAGCTTAGAAATATTATTACTGCGCCAGTCACTTTGAATTTAGAATTGGTGGAGAAAATTATTTATTTATATTTTACACTCAAATTTACAATTAATATATTTAAATTTTAATTTGTATTCATAACTATTATTTTAATCATAATTTAAAATTATTTTATAATTACATTTTAATACTATTTTATGAAACATTTTTTATCGTTTTAAATTTTTAATTAATTATTAATATTCTTTTTTAAATTTTATTATATTTATTTATTATTTTTACTGCAATAAATTTTATTATAATTTTTTCTAAAAAAAACCCTTTTAAGAGTAGGGTATTTTGTAGGGTATACTTGTAGTCGAATTTGTAATCATAACTTGCTACTTCCTTGTTTTTGCCACCTGTCATGGTCTTTACCTTCCTGCTTCCCCCTTACCCGCTCTCTCTCTCTCCCTCTCTCTGTCTCGCTTTGGGGCTACCTTGGGCTCTCGTTTCTGTGATAGAAGTGGTGTCTGTGCCTGTGTGTCTGTGTCTGTGTGTGTGTTATCATATTTCACGCCTATTAGCGTTTTAATTTAATTAACATTTATGGCGACAGTTTGAGAGTCAGCTACCGTGCAAATACTGGCAGAAGGGGAAACCCCTTCTGGGTTGCAAATGCATTCGAGGAATCCCTTTGAGACATGTGGAGGAGAAAACTTGAACAGTTTTGGCAGGGCTGTGCCTCAAAGTCTTTGCAACTTACTTTAAGGTCTTTCCTTTTGGCCACAAAAGCACCAAAAAAAGAAAACTGCAGTGTGTGTGTGTGTAAAACTTGAGACTAACTTCAGGGCAACTTCATTGCGAGCAGAAACTCAAACAAAGTGATATTTGTTACCGATTCCGGAAATAATTTCACGTAACTATTTGCACGTAATGCCCCTGCCCAGACGGAGGCAGGCAGACAGGCAGACAGACGGACGGACAAGCAGACACGCAGAGCGAGAGCGAGACAGACAGATGGGGCATTCCTGATAGTAAGTTGTGCCACGCCCACTTTGGGTTTAGATTTATTGGCGGGGGCCATGAGTCGGAGCCAATTTGAGTGGGAAATTACATCCGCCAGCAAGTGACCAGGCCAGAAAATTACCCACGAAGGATATACACCCCCCACCCCCCACCCCCAACCCACCGGGAAGCTTTAAGGCTCCTCCTTTAATGGTGGGCAAAAACGATGCACAAATTTCGAGGAGTTTGGGGAAAGACCTTTCCCGACCTGCGTTGGATATGATATTTTAATAACTTCATTAAATTAATCCAACCGAACGCACAATCAACGAGAGAGTGTGTGTGTGTGTGTGTGGCAACAATGAGGCAACGTTGAAAACGATGGGTTGTCATAGCAGCAGCAGCAGCAGCAGCCAACAGCTCCGCTCCCATCTGCAGCTAACGCTTTCCGCTTTCTGCTTTCTGCTCTCTGCCATCAAAACTATCAGTCAATTTTCCAGAATTTTCTCCCCCACCCCCCGCTGCTGCCCCGGGTAACCTGTGGTTGTTTTTGTTTTCTCTCCCACTCTCTCTCTCTCTCTCTGGGTGAATGGGCTTCCATTCGAGTTCAGTTTGGTGTAAATATAAATTAAATTATGTGTGGTTACCGATTCGATATTGATATGGCTGTTGATGTTGATGTTTTGATGGCATGCCTAAGCCGAGAGTTGATTTTGGGTTTGGCAGTTATTTAGATAAGCTGCACACACACATGCATAGTGCATATGGGTATGTGTGTGTGTGTGTGTCTATGGCTGAAGGAGAGAGACAGCGGATGTGCTATGACTCTTGCATTTGTTTCTGTGGGGGGAAAAGATCTAAGATCTAACTATGTAGACCTTGAACTCCCCCCTTGAAGCCCTTAATTTTCACTGTCCCTTTGTTTTCATTAAATTTGCACCTTAAAAAGAATTCTTCTTTTTATTGTTTATTATTTAAATCTAAGTGCTTTTCCACTTTAATAGTTTTCATGGGTCATGGGTCAAATCCTGAAAGATAGAAAATGGCTTTGCCCTCAAAGTCCCCCATTTTGTGTTTTCTCTTTTCTTGCCACGTTTTTCCCGGTTAACAAACAAACACAACAAAAGCGGCGGCAGGCAGTCAGCAAATGAAGAGGCTGGGCGGAAAATAAAAGAAAAGCGTGGAAATGGGAAACGGGAAACGATGGAGAGGGGAGAGGGGAGAGTGGAGAGGGCATTGTGCGATGCGAGACGATGTGCAATTGCAATGCCGATGCTCGTATTTTACCTTGGACTGCAGGCAAGCATGAAAATTTAATGAGCAGCAACAGCATTTGCAGAAAAACCTTTGAAGTTTCAATTCGGATACGGATACGGGGGGATACGGGGGATACTGGGGATTCGGATTGGAGTTGGAGCTGGGAAAACTTTGAGCTTTACATGATTTGCACAGGATATCAGCAATTAAATGGCCTCGGCACTGGCAAACAATTTAATTTAATAATTTTCCCCATTTCAAACGCTATTTGCGGTTACGGCTTTCGGTGGAAATTGTTAGACATTTTACACAAATTGCATTCAAAGTGCTTACAATGCGAGTAATCATATTCCGTGTGGAGTTTTGGTTGCATTTTGGTTTTCGGTTTCTGGTTTTGGGTTTACTTTGTTGCACAAACAATTGTGGAAGGTCCTTTGTTCGAGAATGATTTGCGGTGTCACAAAATCACATTTTAAAAGGTGATTTTTGCTAATTTTGGCAGGATATTGGTGCTTGGTCCTGGCGTTTCTTTTTGCCACAAGCAAGAGCTTTGCCAATTAGCAAACCAATTAGCAACTGGATCTAATTGACTCCCGAAACTCCTCTCGCCTCTCAGCGACCTCATTTGAAAAGCCACTTGCCACTCCTTGCCACTTGCCACTGCTCTCCCCTCCCCCCTCCTGCAATCGAAATCAAATGCTAATCACAAGGCAAACTTTCAACTTCATTTATCTTCCGACTGCCCGGACCTCCAGCAGGGGAGTAGCTCCACTCTTTCAATTAATTCAAGACCCCACCCTCCCCAACCCCTCCCCCCGTCCGACCGTAATTGGGATTATCTATTATTTGCATAATCAAAATGTTAAACTAGCTTTTCCACTGGGAGTTTTCCATTCCCCAGACTCTTAAATTCGATTTTCATGGCAAAAAAAAATACCAAAATTTTTGTGTGGCTTTTTGGAAATGCAAATTTTATTGCTCATACGACATGTGTTCCCCAAACCAAGCCCAACCGAACGGTACAGTGCGGTACGTGTTCGATTGCATATGTGTGTGTGTGTGTGTGTGTGTGGGTACAGAATTTTCAGAGTTTCGGTTTCGATTTAAATTGGTTTTGCGTTATTTCTGGTTCGGTTGCAGCAGAAATACATCTTCCGCATAGGATAAAGGATAAAGGAGGGAGGATGGAGGATGCAGGATGCAAGAAAACAGATAAAAATGCGAGCACCACCACCGAGCGAGCCAGCCACATGTCAAATAGTTGTCCAGACGTGACGGTCAGGCATTCCTAACGGATATTCTATGCTGGCCGAGAAGCTAATGCCAATAAATGAATATTTTCCAAAGGAATTTGATTGATATAATAAATTGTGAAATTACTGGGAAAAAAAGGGAAAGGAATAAAGGGAGCTCCCTCTCCCCCTCTCTCTCTCCCCTCTCTCTCTCTCTTCTCTCTCTCGTTGTTCTCATTCATGGAAATGTGATCCTTGGTTTTATGGCAAACTTTTGCTTATGCATAAATTTTCACTCTTTCGGCGACGACAGGGGTGGGGGGAAAATGTTTAAAAGCGCATGAAAATGTTGTTACAACTTTCAAGTTTCAAGCGAGAATGCAAAAAACTTTCTAATGTGTGTGTGTGTGTATGTGTTTGTGTGTGTGTAGGTGAGCCGCCTATTTGTTAACAGCATTTCTATAAAATTTTCAAGGCTTTTGTTTGGGAAAGTTTCACTGCATTTCCCAAGGATTATAATCAAAAAGGCGGAATAAAATTAACATACTTTAATTTAAACATTGTACAAGTGTTTAATGTATTTACACGTTTGGGTTTATATTCATTTGGGTTTAGGCCAGGCCAAAACCCAACAAGAAGCCTCCGAACATGGCCACGCACAGCCGGCTACTGCCAGCCACCACATCATAGGCCTTTATCAGCCGCTCCCTCACCGCCTCCCTGGACTGGGGATTAGCCTCGGTGGGCACCTGCCTGGATCCTTGGTGCCCCTGCAACACGATCGTTTCCAGGGGGTTCGTTCTTATCAGTCCCGCCTGGATGGCCAGCTGTGCGATCAGTATCGACGCCCCGGCCAGAATGGCCACCGTCTTGCTGGCCTTGAGCAGCACGTAGCCCGTGACGAGGCCCGTGCCGGCGCCGAGGGTTATCTGGGTGTACGGCGAGAGGTTGCTGATGCCGTCCACAGCTGAGGTCAGGCGGTTATTGATGGACATTCTATATTGAATTTTGATTTGCAGTTTGTGTGTACGAACCATCTTTTGTCATAAAATTCACAGACATTTTGCTCGGAATTTGTTTTTCAATTTGGAATTTAGAATTTAGAATTGGATTTCCAATGAAAGGAAATTCCAGGCCTTAGCTTTTCATATTTCTCGCTGAAATGGTGCACTTTCCGCACTCCTCTTTTCCCTATGCACTCCTCACACTCTTGGACTCCGCTCAGCTGTGAAAATGACCGCCAGACCGTGCCGACAGGACATCAAAGGACCAGGCCTAAGCCTTGGCCCATGCAAGAGTTAGCACTGTGTGTGTGTGTGTGTGTGTGTGTGTGTGCCAGACTTAAATATTTGACGAGGCTTAAATTAATTGAAAACCATTAAACGGTCTTAAATTGTTTGAAAAAGTCAGAACTTTGGGCCAAATGAATGTGCGCGCATATCAATTAGCCAGGCCAACAACATATTTTGGCCGCATTTTCAAAGCGATTGCCGTTTGCTGTTTGCTTTTGTTTTAATTAATTTTCGAATGCCTCAGGCAGGGAAATTTTTAATTATTAACGTAGGAATTTTGCAATAAAATTGATTTGTAATTTGTAATGCGTTTCAAAAATATCTATCAAAATAATTGGCGTAGCATAATTGAAATATTTATTTTCTTCGCATTTGTTGCATCAATATTTAATTTTAATTATTGCTTATTAATTCAATCATCATTTTTAGGCCGACTACCAAATGCATTTTCATGGTTTAAGGAGAGGAATTATTCAAAAAGGTTCTTAAGGGTGTTTCAAACCCCTAACAAGTCGGACTCTTGAATGAGTCTCTTACTTCCCAGAGTTTTCGATTTAACAGTTCAATTGGAATGCAAAAACCACGCTTGAATGCATTTACAATTTTTGGGGCTTTTATTTAATTTATCGTTCAATTATGCGCCCAGGCCACGCCCACTGCCTCTGCAAATAGCAAAGGACTTCGGAACGGAACTCTCTCTCTCTCTCTCTCTCTCTCTCTCTCTCTCTCTCGCTTTCGAGGTGTTTTCCCTGACGCTTATCGCAAACTGAAAATCAAATTAACAATGAGCACGCAAATTGCCACAAATGACTGCGGGAAATGCAGAGCTAACGGGTGGGGCATGGGCATGTGGCATGGGGCATTCAACTATTTTTCCCTACCGATAATCTAGCCGGGCGAATAATGCAGTGCTTTAAGTGCTTTTGTCCAAAACAATATCTCAAACTCAGACCCAAGTCCCAAGCCCTATTGGGGCTTCTTTCACATAAAAAACCAGAGAGGAAACGTTGTGAGCCGCGGCAAGGGACGCGGCTCTACCTCGTACCTGGTACTCAGTCAGTATATATGTGAACCAGCTGCTATCCATTTTTTTGTATCTTTTGGAGTCCCCTTGAACTCTTCAAGTTCCGGGTATAATTAGCAAACACCTGATCGAAGTTACGAAACCTGAAACTAATATAATCGCGTGCAAAATGAGAAATTTTCCAGCATTCACGGTTCAGTTTTGGTTCTTAAAAGCATTGTATGGTCTGAGAAATATCCATACTGTTGAAATATCCCAACTGCTGAGCATCGTCATGAGAGTCCTCCTGGTTCTGTCCCTAATTGGTGAGTTGTAGGGCTTGCACTTAGGAATTTTTGACATTGTTCTCTTTTAGCTTTGGCCACGTCAGGCGTTATTGGAAGTCGTTGTCAACCAGGTTGTATTTTTCTAAATAGTCCTGTCTGTGGGGTGGATGAAAACGGCCAGGGACATAATTTTGGCAACGCAAACTGTCTGGATAATGAGAACTGCAGGCGATTGGAAGCGGGCTTGCCACGTAAGACTAAAACGAGAAGAGTTTGTTTGTGATAACTATTCAAATCAATCTCATTTTGCAGGATTGAGGAAAATTGAAGGGGAGTGCAAGGAATAACTTCAGCCGAAAAGGCAGTAAATATCTGTGCAGCTATGAGAGTTGTGAAATGAAATAAATATTAACACGACTCGGATCTTTGGATTCTGTTTCATTTGCACCGTCCCAAAGGGTTCTCATGCTGATGAATGATATATACTTTTTATGGGGTCGGAAACGCTTCCTTCTGGGTGTTACACGTGGATGTGATATCACCTCAAATCTGGTACACCCGTAGACCCTTCGAGTGCGGGGTACACAAATAAAGCAGAACGGAAAACTAAAGTGTTTCAACATTTAAATTGACATTAATAGGAAAAGTAAAATGTGAAAACTGTCTGGTACTCGTGCCAGTGGAAAACAAAGACCACCCACACCCACACACACACACACACACACACACACACATATGAAATATAAATGAAACAGTAACTTGCAGCTTGACCATAAAATGTAGAGCTCAAGAACACCACACACCCCACACAGACACACACACAGCCACACACACACAGAGACGTTGTAACGGAACGTTTCAATGCGGAACGTGTTTGCCATGCGGTAAAATCTTTTGCCCGAGGAAATTTCCTTGGCTTTACTTTCCCCACAATTCCGTTACTCTCTCGTTTTATTTATTTTTTCTTTTTCTTTTTTGTACTTTGATTTTTTACGGCTATAGTTTAATGTTGGTGTTTTTCTGGATTCGTACAATACGTGAGTTCTTTGGAAAATTCCATTTCCATTTTGTATGCAAAAGCTGAAGAGTTTTCCAGATGAGAGCAAATGATGGGTTATTCATGAATGTATTACGAGTAGGTGGTCTGAGACTTCACTGCCATCAACAGGTTATCGAACACAACTGTACTTTCTTGGTGGCAACAGATATTTATAGGGTTCCTGAATAAGAGAAGAACTTAGGCTACCTCTTTGGGTTGAATTGTGGACCCAACTGTAGTTTTTCTTGGAGATTCAATATCTTTTTCTCTTTCCCAGAGCAGTTTCAATCCATCCCCAAAGCACAATCCATCTTCAACCACAACACTATTCATGAATAGCTTACATTGCAACGTCACTGCTAGAGCAGGCACAACTGTACTTTCCCCCTGCCATTCGAGGAGTCAATTGTGCGTTAAGTTTTACATGATTGCATGCTGGCAAATTGAGTTTTAGGTTAGCCAAAGAAAGCCACGTCCAACGTCATCGCCTGCGTATGCGTAATATTTATTCACACAATTCTAAAAGCCAGCAACATGGCCGACAGCCCCCAACCCTTCCGAACATATGGTTAATGCAATGGACAACCCAATGGACAGAGCAGATGGAGAGAGATTCCCTGCAAGCCCGTTGCCTCCTGCCTGATGGCTGTTGCCTGATGCCTGTTGACATGTTGTAAATTTGAAAACAGTCAGTAACCAGTGCCCCAGTGTCCGTCAGTGGATAAAGAGTTTAGCTCTGAGTTGGCTCAAAGCAAACGAGCTGCCCTGCACTCCCATTTGCTTATTTGTGTGTGTGTGCGGGCTAGTACAACAAATTAACTGCGGTGAGCTCCAGGAGAGAGAGAGAGAGAGCAAGAGAGACAGCGGGGCAGGGTAGACAGTTGTTAGTTGCAGCAAGTGATGAACGCAGCTTTGTGGCTGTCACAGGGCGCAGGGTGGTGGGGCTCCGTGTCGAGTTAAATGGTTTGTCTGTTTCGGAGCATTCATTTAGTTGTTAGATATTGAAAACCAACTTTTTTTAGTTCAAATTTGGACAGAAATTATTATGCACTTATTTTTCGAAATATTTTCTCATCGGTCTACTCTAATTTCGTCCACTTTAATTTAAACACTCAGAAATAGAAATATAGTGCACATTTACGCCCCTGTTTAGGCCAGTCCAAAACCCACCAAGAAACCGCCGAGCGTGGCCAGGCACAAGCGTCCGCTTCTGGCCACTATTTCGCGGGCCATTGCCAACTGATCCAAGACCAACTCCCAAGAACGTACCACAGGGATGTTGCCCGAGAGTTGGTGCCCCTGCAACACGATCGCATCCGCTTCGACTTTCATCAGTCCCGATTCCATTGCCAGCTGGATAACCAGTATCGTGGCGCCGACTGCGATGGCCACGGACCTGCTGGCCTTGAAGAAAATGTAGCCCAGGGCCAGGCCAGTGCCCACACCAATGCCGATCTGGCAATACGGCGACTGTTTGCCCAGGCTATCAAAAGCTGTAAACAGACGTTTATTGATAAGAGATTTTGATATCAAACTACGTTTACCAACCTTCTTTGGTTCCAAAACTGTTCGGCATTTTCTTCGCTTCTGCTGCTGCTGCTTTTTGGATTTTCCTGTTCCAGTTTCGAATGGGATGTGGAATGGGTTTTGGTTGGGTTTGAAATGAAAGATAAAGCCAGGCCAGAGGTGCTCTCGATCGATGTGCTCTGTGCCTCTCAGTCTACTCTTCTCTCAGGACTCTTCTCAGGACTCTTCTCATACTCCTCTAGCCATGGCCCTTCTACTCTTCTACTTCAATGCCCCAAAACCTCCTTTAGTTGCTGCATTTCTTGACTTTAGTTGACATTTAAACAGCAAAATTATGTTAACAAGCGGAGGAATGAGACATAACCGCTGGAATCGTTGCTAACCGAGTTTCCTGTTAACCAAATAGTTGTGGAATCTCTGGAAAATGAATGATTTAACAGTGCCAACCACAGCTGCAGAAATTTGTAAATGCCATAGAAATTTTCTTTTAATTAGTCATTGGACATGCCTTAGCACACCCCCTCCCCTGCCACCCGCCAGCTGCACCACCTGTTTGCGGTGTCCTGGAAAATGGTTGAAAATGAAAATGCTGATAGCTGGGTCTTCTGATAGCAGGGCACATGCCCTGTAAATTATGCAAAGCAGCAAACTTGGGCAACTATTTTGGACATGCAATTCCATCTCACTTTCTCTCTCTCTCTCTCGTCTAAGGGGAAAAACTTTTATATGAGGTGCGTGCTGGGAGAAAAAAGGGAAAACCTTTTCTTTTTGCTTCTAAATTAGTGGCACACGCACAGCGGCAGCTGAAGAAGGTACGAGCCATGCGAGTATGGGCGGGAGTTTTGCATAAATGCATGGGGTAAGACTGAAGTCTTTCTTTTACGGAATTTTTATGCATTTCCTACGTGACTTTTGCTGCCAAGAAACAAATGGTTTTTCCTGTTTCTCCTGTTTTTCCTGTTTAATAAATTACGATGAAATGCTGCTGCTGGCTCTTGGGTGAGCCATAACCCGGGCTCAATATTCGCCAGGAATCACCCAGCATGAGATTCATCTCTGTGGCATCCACTGTTGCTGCTTCTGCTGCTTCTGCGGCTTCCAACATCGAAGTTAATTTCTCATTTGATGATTTTCCCTCCTGCTGTGGCCTGCAGTTGGCATGACGACGCCGCCGCCACTTAATTAGCAAGAAATTCAACAGCAAAATCCCCGACAGACGAAAGCACAAATTGATTTCATTAGCATTCAGTTTTTGGGTTTTTGGGTTTTTTGGTTTTCAAATTTGGTTGATTAATGTCCTGTCCTGCCCTGTGTCCTGGGGGGCTGGTGACTGGTGACTGGTCCACTGAATGCATTAGAATGCAGCCCAGTACTGAGATGGATTCTATTAACACCCCACTAACAAACCCAGAGGGAGACAACCCCCCATTCCCACCCCCCCTTTGCTTCCGTTTCTGCCTACATGAGGCTTTCTTTTTGGCGCTGCTGCTGCTGTTGCACGAATGTTGCTGCTGCTGCTGCTGCTTCCATGGGTGTCGCCTGTCTTCAGTGTAACACATGTCGCCACTTAATGCGTTGAGTGCATACAGAATGAGGCAAAATGCCAGAGTTCAGAGATGGGAGGCAAGAGGCATAACTGGGGGTGGGGGCAGGGTGGGGGTATCGTGATATGTGTGGCGCCAGCTGACGCCCCCGCTGGCTGAATGCAACATGAAGCACGCCTAAGTTGTCATGTCGTCTTTTTGCTGCCAGCAGCTGGCAGGCTCTCTCAGGCTCTGCTCTGCCTGATACCAAGATGAAAAACACTTTTCCAACCTAGTATCCATTTCCAAATTGATGGGATTTTAATCTGCTGTGGCTGCCGCTCCTTAAAGTCGGGAAATTTAAGAACATTTTCGTCACTTTTCAGCACTCCATTTTCCTGCTGTAATTAACCTTTGACTGCTGCTGCGACTTCTTTGCTTCTTTGCTCTTTTGGTTGTTTGTTTTTTACAGCTTTCGACATCATAATTAAGCTGCAAATTGATTAATTGTCTGTTGGCTGTCGCCGAAAGCCCACAGAAGTCACAGGAGGCCGCCGCCACCGGCCGGGCGTCAATTAATTCGCAAAAAAACGGAGCAATCTCTGCGGTAATTGCTGTCCCATGCAATCAATGCAGTTGATTGTGCGCCACGCCCCCACCGATTTATACGGATTTTCCTGCCGCTTGGAGCCATCACAGGCGGTTGGGGCCCCAGGATTAATCCTGGCAAAAGGCAAGATTTGAGGCTGCCCTTCCAACGATACTGCAACCAATATTACGTATACGCATCATATTATTCGCGGAAATTGTTTAAACTCTTGAAGCAGTAGTTTTTCTTTAATAATCCTTGTGTGCAGCTGCAGCTGCTCCTCTCTAGTGCCTCATGCATCATCATCAGCAGTCATAGTCCTCTCAAACGAGTATCCGTCTCTCTGTCTGTCCGTCTGTCCGTCTGTCTGTCAGTTGGCTCGCAATTCCAACGCAAATTCAATTAATCGTAATCGTAATGCAAGGACAAAGGCAGTCCCTTGAGGGGCACACACACACACACACAGAGACAGAAACACGCATTAAAAACCGGGTAAGCCCCAAAAATCTCGTTTTATAATTTTGACTGAGTTGCAATTTCGAATTGCCAGGACACAAACGGTGGCCCAGGGATGGATGATGGGCGGGGTGGGGTTGGGATGCCAGTCAGGAAATTAGAAACGCATGCCACTTGGTGACCAGGACACAAAAAACACCCCCCAACCACCCCCTGCAGGGGTATACGTGTACAATGCAATCCAAAACTGAAATGTGAGTTCGGGCAACAGTTGCATTTCCTGGGTTTCATCTCCCAGTGTGTGTGTGTGGTGTGTGCGAGTGTGTGCGATTGTGTGTTTGTGTGTGTGGGAGATTGCCATTTCCGTTTATAAATTACACGGCCACAAGGGCCACTTTTGTCTACCGATCTTGGCCTTTGGTTTAGCTGCTTTTTGAATGAATGGATTCCCTTTAAACATCAAAGAGTTGAAGGCGCAGAAACATGAAATTCAATTACGATTCACAGTTCCAACACCCTTTTACACCCCCTCCCCTCCCCTCAGCCTCATGTAAATGCATAAATGGAATTTGTTTATGGCGGGGGGAGCCCCAGCGAAAGGCGACAACATTTTCGACAGGACGCCCCCCAGACAGGACGCCCCTAAGGGCTGCCGCTGCTGCTGTTTCTGCTGCTGCAACTGACACGAAAAGTCGAAGTCACAGTTGTTCTCGCCACATGTTGTCCTCTCCGCTTTCCAGACTGGGGGACTGCCAAGAAAACCCAAAAAAAAATCCCCAAAAATATATACCCCAAAAATATGTTTATGGCTAGAGTTCAAAGACTTTTGTTTGTCTTTTGATGGGGTGCAAATTGAAATTGAATTTGGCCAGGCTTAAACAAAATATTGTAGTCGCGGTGTCCCCGCCCCTCTACGCCCCCAGACGCTACAGCACTCACATGGTCTCGCGTTTGTAAAAGGGCAAACATTTGCAGGAAATGCGCCTGAAATATTTCTGCCACATAAATCATAACAATGGCCATATTGTAGATGTATTTTGCATACGAGTACCAGGCAACGCAGCGGCATGTTGCATGCCACCACGTACCTCTGTGTGTGTGCTACTGCTGGCAAACAAAAATCAAAATCAAAATCAAATGCAATATAAATCTAAGCGCATACACACAAAACGTAAGCCAGATGCTGCAGGAGGGGGGACCACTTTTTGGGATGAACTATGTCCTTGGGGGAATGGCAGTGACCAGAGATTTTTATGGGGTCCTTTGTTAAGTTCTCGAGGGCTTTTAAGATATGTCGTGCAGTTTTTAATAGAGCTACAACAGGGATCAGAAGAGTACAGGGCGGATGTACAGGAAATAGAAGAGTTTTTAATAGCTTTAGAGGGAATGGTAGAGTTTTTACTAGATGATTGACGGCATTAGACTGAGAGGTAAAGCTGCAATCATTTTTTAGAATTAAATACAAGCATTACAGGAAAAAAAATATTTCCTAAAAATTATTTATTATATCTTGCAATCAATTTTAATACAAAAAAAATTGTTTAAAAAAATGTTCGGTAATTTTTGAAAGATAATTCAACATAAATTAAAATTATCGATATTTTTCAATTGTATTTGGTACAAGTTATCGATAAAATGTACATGAAATTATAGTTTGGGGTTTGCTTCTATGAAGTTTAACATTTTTTTATGATATTTCTATAATTTTTAAAAGGTTTAAATTATGTTTTGATGATTATCGATAAGTATCGATAGTTATAAACAACAAAAACGATATATGTACTAATATGTATTAGTAGCGCTTTGTTACACCACTTACGATATTTGTATCCAATTTGCATATAAACAATGAGCATTATTATTTACCCCCAGATCTTTTTAGATCCCTTAACTCTCTCCCATTTTATCCCCAGTAGAGCCCCCAGAGTATCCAAAATTCGTATTGAAAACCAAAGAAAACTTTACTTACTTTAATTTCCCTTTCCGTGGCGTGAAAATATTTTTTATTTTCTCGGCGTTTCCCCCCCCCTCTCCTTCCCTGCCCTCCTTCCGACCCGCGAGCCGCGTTGCAATAAATTGTCAATTTTTTGAAATGTTTGCCATGTGTAGGCCATGGAGGGCGAGGGCCAATTTTATGGCCATTTCGGAGCTGATTTAATGCGCTAAGCGAGCGAGGATTAGCCAGTGTCGTAAATCTGCCGTTAGATGGGGCGTTATGGTGGCAGGACACAGGACACAGCACACAGAACACACAGGACTCTGGACGGACGACTCTGGCCGACACTCGACGCGGCCTTTTTCATAATTAAGTGGCGCATTGTTCAGGCCAATGCGAGTGGACCCTTGGGCTCTCGCTCGTCATCTTGTGGGATGCAACATCTCTTGTAGCATCATTAAGACACGTGGGTGTATGGGTGGGTGTGTGTGTGTGTTGGTGTGTGGGGATCATCATCTTCTGCTGCTTAACAGGCACTTGAACATCACACGGAAAGCTGAAAGTGCAATTTGCGTTGACAACATAAACAGCCAGAGGTGCAGACGAGCCAAGAATAAGGAGGCTGCGCCACAAGCGAGCAAGCAGCAGGATGTTGCAACTCGAGTGGAAGGCAGCGTCAAGGATGAGCCGCGGGTGTAATGCTCGACAAGCTCCTTGCATAGCGAGGGGAGGCAGTGGGGTTGCCTGAAGGAATGAGATTGCCAAGCACGCTCTGTTACCCACTTTGCATGAGGGGCCGCGGGGCACCAGAGAAGATTTCGCTTCGCCTCCGTCGCTGTTTTTTGGGTGGATGATGATGAGGTGTAGCATGCAGCATGCAGCATACAGCCGGCAGCCGGCAGCCCCATGCCTCAAGCCTCAAGTGTTTTTCCTTTTTTGCATACGCTTAGGCGCAAGGCCATCATCCCAAATGGATCTCTCTCTTTGCTGATGCGAGAATCCCATTATAAATGTCAAAATGTTAAGCAGAAAATGCACGAAAGTCAAGTGGCGGCGGTTGCTCTTCAGGACAATTAGAAGCGCCCGAAAGTCCGTCCATTGGGCTCCATTGTCCCTGACACTGTAATATTTCATAGAGAAATGCAAAACAACAAACGGAAGAAAGGAAGGAACCCCGAGGAAACGGAGAGACAGCACCAGGACCAGGACCAGGACAATGCAAAAACTACAACAAGTGGTTAACATAACACAGCAAAGGACAAGGGACAAGGGACAAGGGACAAAGGACAAGGGACATGTGTAAAAGTACACTTTCCTGGCCAAAGCAGACTGTCAGGGAGAGAGAGAGAGAGAGTCGGGTAGTGTATCCTGCTCCAGGACACAGAAGAGAAGAAGAGAAGGAAACATTAACAAATAAGTCGAGTCGGTCATCCGGTCATTGTTTCCTCTGCAGCATCCTTTGGGGATTAGCTTCAATGGGGTGGCAATGCGGATGGTGATGGGGGTTTTAAGGAAATATTACCCAATTATTAACTATTAAAAACTGATTCTTTAAGGCTATAATTTAATATGATTTAAATGCCAAACTTTCTGGGAAAAATGTCGTTTAGAAATGTGTGGTCTGTCTTTGGCAAAACCTTCTGATTCATTATAGATTGAGATTGTGGCTTTTCAGCAAAAATTAAGAAGAATGTGGATCCCTTTTACCGTTTTGTATTGTCTTACTCTGAGTGCACCTTTCCTAGAGGTTTTCTTTGAATCATTTTATGCTTAGATCTTAAAAGAAAGAAAATTCTAGACACTTGCGAGTAGAGGTTTAAATTCTTACTAATCTTTATTCAGAAAGTTCGGGCCTTATATGTAATTTTACAATGAAGTATTCTATTATTATCGCTAGACCCACGGAACGGGTGCATCGGTACTGCGGGTGGCCAATATGATATTAAAAACCTATTTTGTTTTTGTTGCATTTTGAGGACATTTAATAGGATTGGTCTTAACATAACATAGATCTTGTTTACTGTGTATTGTATATAATGTGTATTGTATAGTGTGTTTTGTATATTGTGTACATGAGGAATAAAGAGATGAAAAGCTGGTGAAGAGTGTAGTGTATAATGTATAGTGTATAATGTGTAGGGTATAGGGTGGCATTTTTAGTGTTGAGCTAAAGTTGCATTGCATTGTACTTGTGTGTGTGTGTCTTTCCTCCATCTTGGAAACTACCATTTTGTTATGGAGTGCGATTGCGTGATAGCGCATGTTTCAAATCGGAAAAATCTGTTACTGGGCCAATCCAATGCTCCAAGTACCATTTTGTCGGTGCCGGGGAAGGGATACGAATGAAGATTTAGTCAGTCTGCCTAACTAACGTCTGTATGTAGTACTGTGCTGTATTGTCCATATATAATATCACGAAAGAACGACGAATATTCCAGTATGGATTTGTGTAGGACAGTGTCGACAGTGTTTGACGAATAAACCAATTTTTTTGGGTGGAAGTAGAAGTGTTGTCTACCCCGTTCTAGAATCGTGTAGTCTAGTGTTGCCCGTAGAGTGAAGTATTCAGCCGCTGCGTACTATAGGCGGAGTGCATGTGTCCGTGGTGAGAGTGTGTCCGTGGTGAGAGTGTGTCCGTGGTGAGAGTGTGTCTGTGGTGAGAGTGTGTCTGTGGTGAGAGTGTGTCCGTGGTGAGAGTGTGTCCGTGGTGAGAGTGTGTCTGTGGTGTCTTTTACATCATGCCACCGAGGCCTCCCATGCCTCCCATGCCGCCCATGCCTCCTCCCATGGCAGCAGCTCCAGCTTCTTCGATGGGCAGTTCGGTGACGACGGCCTCTGCGGTGGTCAGCAGCGAGGCCACACCAGCGGCGTCCGTGATGGCGGTGCGCACCACCTTGGTGGGATCGATGATGCCGCGCTCGATCATGTTGGCATACTCGCCCTTCAGCGCGTCGTAGCCGTAGTCGCCGTCGAGGACCTCCACCTTGGCCACCACCATGGCCCCGTCGACGCCGGCGTTCTTGGCAATGGTGAGGCAGGGCATGCGCAGGGCGCGACGGATGATTTCGATGCCCATGTTCTGATCCTCGTTGGCGCCCTTGAGCTCGTTCAGCTGGCTGATGCAGCGGAGGAGAGCGGTGCCGCCGCCGGGCACGATGCCCTCCTCGACAGCGGCGCGAGTGGCGTTCAGGGCATCGTTGACGCGATCCTTCTTCTCGTTGACCTCCACGTCACTGGAGCCTCCGACGCGCAGCAGGGCCACGCCCGACGACAGGCGGGCCAGACGCTCCTGGAACTTCTCCTTCTCGTAGGCGGACTTGGTGTCTGCGATGGCATCCCGCAGGTTCTCGATGCGGCGGTCGATCATGGGGCGCTGGCCCTTGCCCTTCAGCAGCATGGTGTCGTCCTTGGTGACGACAATCTCGCCGACGCGTCCAAAGTCGGTCACCTTGACGTCCTCGATGCGCACGAGGTTCGCATCGTCACCGAAGACAATGCCGCCGGTGGCAATGGCCATGTCCTCGATGGTCTCCTTGCGATTGTCCCCGAAGCCGGGGGCCTTGACGGCGCAGACCTGAAGGCCGGACTTGAGGCGATTCAGGACCATGGTGCTGAGGGCCTCGCCCTCCACGTCCTCGGCAATGATGACCAGCGGCTTGCGCTGAGCGTTGGCCAGCTCCAGGGCGGGGAGGACGCTCTGCGTGGTCTTGATCTTCTTCTCGCAGAACAGCAGAAGGGCGTCCTGGAACTCCACCTTGGCTCCTTTGGTGGAGTTGATGAAGTACGGCGATATGTAGCCCCGGTCGAACTTCATGCCCTCGATGACTTCCAGTTCGTCGTTGAGCGTCTTGCCATCCTTCACGGTGATGACTCCGTCACGGCCCACCTTCTTGATGGCCTCGCTGATGAGCAAGCCCACCGACTGGTCGCCATTCGCCGAGATCGTGGCCACCTGGCAGATCTCCTCGGGCGTGCTGACCGGCCGTGACATCTGCTTGAGGTTCTCCACGACGGTCTCGACGGCCAGTATGACACCACGACGTATCTCCACGGGATTGGCGCCACGCGAGATCTTCTCGAAGCCCTCCTTCGCGATGGCACGGGCCAGCACCGTGGCCGTTGTGGTGCCGTCGCCGGCCTCCTCGTTCGTGTTGTTGGCCACGTCCTGGACCAGCTTGGCCCCGATGTTCATGAACTTGTCCTTCAAGGAGATGGACTTGGCCACCGTAACGCCATCCTTGGTGATCTTCGGCGAACCCCAGCTCTGTTCGATGATCACGTTGCGCCCCTTGGGGCCCATGGTCACGGCCACGGCGTCCGCGAGGACATCGACGCCCTGCAGCATCATGGCACGGACCTCGGGGCCGAACTTGACGTCCTTCGCGTAGCGACGATAGCCATAGCTGCCCAGCAGTTGGTTGACCTTTGGGCCACGCAGCAACACACGAAGCATGGCCATCTACCGAAAGGATAATTGCGGTTTTAAATTTCTTTTTCTTTATACCGAAAAGTCACTTTCACTTTCACTTACATGTGTTGTTTTTTTTTCAAATTAAATTTTTGTTAAATTTTTATTTTTTTTTTAAATTTAATTTATTTGGTTTCGAATTTGGAAAAAAACGATTTTTTCCGGCGATGTTTTTGCTCCGAACAACACAAACGAACTGAGGAATGCTAGCCAGGAAATTTGTTAGCTGGAAATCGAAGGCAAGGCGCAGCCTACTTTTCCAGGGAAATCTATAAAAAGGAGGTGGAAAATATTATAGGATCGAGTAGGTTTTGGTTTGACAATCAGAAGAGAACTTTCCACATCGCTTTCGTTGCCTTTCTTGTGGGGTTTGTCATAATTAAAAGTAGACAATGTCTTGCAAATCATTGACTGGCGACAGGCAGGCAACTGTTGTCCCAGAATGGCGGACAAATTTGCACACAACTCCAAAGGACACCCAGGACTGCCTAAGACTGTCCTTAGAGCCTAAGCACTCACTGCTTTTAGAGCCTCTGCCCCAGAGCCTGGCCTGACACTTTTCCAGGTAATTAAAACACAAATATTAGCAAAAGTGGGAGGCACTTTTCCTGCTAGGAGGCGGAGGCTGTGGCAGAGCCATTTTGCAATTTAAATTTTCATGAACAAGCGCCCGCGCCATTTGTCGCTGTCGTTCTCAATGTCTGGGTTCCCATTCCAACCCCCTTTTCCCCTCAACAGTTTTCAATTTCCCCGCTTGCTTGTAAGCGCAGCTGACAGAGATACTTCCACTCCATCCTGGCAGAGAAGAGCTTATGTTTCTTCCGAGGATGTGGATGTGGATTCCCATTCCCTTTCCCACTCCCAGCTCTTTGCCTTTTATTGTATTTCGGTTGTCGCTTGTCGTCGCACATTTTTACGACTATTTAAATGGTTTTCACTTTTCGGGTTACAAATTGTCGCACAGGTAAATGGGGAGGGGAGAGAAAGTGGGGTTTCCCAGGCTAAAGGATTTGGGAAGGGGTGATATATCTTTCAGAGTGGGTTAGCGGTGGGCTTTTGGAGTTTAGTTACGAGATATTTCTCTCTGGAGATAGCATCTCTAACTCTGGCAGATCTTGCACCTCCTGGTTCTCTTTTTCTACCACAAATGTACAGTCTTTGTGCATCTGATTCAATTACAAAAGCACGGCCCGAAAATTAGCAGACATTAATAAAACAACAGAACGCGCGCTGACCTATTAACCCCAGGCTGAACCCCAACCCCTACCCACTCATGACGCATCATTAGGGGAAAATGGCAACGAAATTAAAGGAAATTACCGCAAGAAGGGGAGAGGGAGGGCCCAAGGAGAAGATGTGGCAAATGGGGCACACATTTATTTGAATGTAATCCATTATGGAATCGCATAATGAAGAGATTAGCACACGCATCCCCCCTACAGCAGACCGCAATTAATAAATGACCCGACAAAAGGACAAGCCAAGGGGAGCAGAAGGACCTTCGCTGTCTGCGATTGCGTGCCAAGGAAATCCAATAAATTAGGCAAACGGTAATCATCAGTATTACTTTAGGCACCCACATATGACACTCGAGGATAAATCAGAGCAAAAGTTCCACCAAGGACTTTAAGAATAAGCACAGGGAAGGTTTGTTTTTGGGTAGAAGTAAATTTGCTGAGAGCTCAGTAAAGGAATTCTGGACTTATAGGTTATGTACCTCTATCTCTTGAGAATCCAAATCTTACTGGAAGAGAGCGCTAAAGAGGGAGAGGGAGAGGAAGAAAGAGTCCCGCACATTATAAAGATAATGAATGGAGGAAGGACCCTCGTAAATTTCACCTAGAACAATAACTCAAAAGCATTATTTCGATAAAGCAGCTGCTGGCCGCTTATTAACCCATTGATGACCCTCAGCAGCCCCCTCCCTCTCTGCCCCCTCTTTCCTTCTAGCCTTTTGTATAGACTCTTTTTTGGAACAATGTGCCGACGGACGGTTTGCACTTCATTTAACTTTTCGACTTGGGGTGGCCCCAAGGACGTTGGCCAGATGCGAGCGATTCTCTCGCCCGCTCATTCGCTCGCTCGCCGGCTCTCTCATCGATAATTAACCGCAAAAACTTGGCACGCAACGGCTCAGAGAGAGAGAGAGAGAGAGAGCAAGAGAGAGGGTGGAAAGGGGTTAAAAGGGGGTCGCTCTGTCTGAGCCTAAAGTATAAAGGGGATAATGGTATGGCACAAAGTTTAATTAAAAATACGTGCTGCGGCCTTTCGGCACTCGTAGAATGCTGCCCCTGCCCCCTGCTGCTGCCCCTTCCCGCTGCCTCTGCCTTTTGTTTGCTTAAAGTGAATCTCGAATCTCGAATCTCGAGGCGAAATCCCGGGGCAAAAGTTGAAAGGAAAATTATAAGCGGATTTTCTGAGAAGGTTTTGATTTTATTAGTTGATTGGGCCATAAAAAACAAAAAAAAATAAGTAAAAGGAAAGAAAAGAAGACAAGAGAAAAGAAAAGAAAAGAAAAGAAAAGAAGGGGTAAATTATTATTTACAGAAAGGTAGGGATTACACAAAATAAAAGGTAAATAATGAGAAGCAGCAAAAGTGCAACAGTTTTGGGAGGTACAAAGAAGAAGGATATTAACTAGATAGGAATACCTTCGGTGATTGAGAGTTATTTGGCGATACTTGTGGTACTATGTAGTACCGGGAAAAAAATGTAAAAGAATGTATTGAAAAACGAGAGGAAACGTTGTGAGCCGCGGCAAGCGACGCGGCTCTACTTCATACCCGGTACTCAGTCATATACATATGTATATGTGAACCAGCTGCTATCCATTTTTTTTTTATCTTTTGGAGTCCCCCTGTAATCTTCGAGTCCCGGGTATAACTGGTGAATACCTGATCGATGTTACGAAACCTGAAACTAATATAATCGCGTGCAAAATGAGACATTTTCCAGCATTCACTGTTCAGTTTTGGTCTTTAAAAGCATTGTATGGTACCAAGAAATATCCATACTGTTGTAACATCCCAACTGCTGAGCATCGTCATGAGAGTCCTCCTGGTTCTGTCCCTAATTGGTGAGTTGTAGGGCTTGCATTTAGGAATTTTTTACATTGTTCTCCTTTAGCTTTGGCCTCGTCAGCCGATGCTGGATGTAATTGTCCTTCTGGTTGCCCTTATATCTTAAAGTGCCCGGAAAATGGCAAAAAATAGTGTCTGGATTATGCGAACTGCGAGCGAGTGGAAGCGGGCTTGCCACGTAAGACTAACACGAGAAGAGTTTGTTTGTGATAACTATTCAAATCAATGTTATTTTACAGCAATGAGGAAAATTGAAGGGGAGTGCAAGAGTTTACTTGAGCCGAACAGCCACTAAATATCTGTGTAAATATGAGAGTTGTGAAATGAAATAAATATAAACACGACTCAGATCTTTGGATTTTCTTTCATTTGCCCCGTCCAGAAAGGGTTCTCATGCTGATGAATGATATGTATGTACTTTTTATGGGGTGCAAAAGCTTCCTTCTGGGTGTTACCCACATCCACTATGGGACGTTGTGAGCCGCGGCAAGGGACGCGGCTCTACTTCATACGCGGTACTCAGTCAGTATATATGTGAACCAGCTGATATCCATTTTTTTTTGTATCTTTTGGAGTCGCCTTGAACTCTTCGAGTTCCGGGTGTAATTAGCAAACACCTGATCGAAGTTACGAAACCTGAAACTGAATCGCGTGCAAAATTCGAAATTTTCCAGCATTCACTGTTCAGTTTTGGTCTTTAAAAGCATTGTATGGTACCAAGAAATATCCATACTGTTGTAACATCCCAACTGCTGAGCATCGTCATGAGAGTCCTCCTGGTTCTGTCCCTAATTGGTGAGTTGTAGGGCTTTCATTTTGGAATTTTTGACATTGTTCTCTTTTAGCTTTGGCCTCGTCAGGCATTATTCTAAGAAAATGTCCTGCAGGTTGTCCTCTTATCTACAGCCCTGTCTGTGCGGTGGATGAAAAGGGCCAGGAACATCATTTTGGCAACAGCTGCCTTCTCGATGCTAAGAACTGCGACCGAAGGGAAGCGGGCTTGCCACGTAAGACTAAAAGGAGAAGAGTTTGGTTGTGATAACTATTCAAATCAATCTCATTTTACAGAATTGAGGAGTGTTATCAGACGGTGCAAAAATCCGGTGAATGTATTAATTGAGCCGAAGAGCCACTAAATATCTGTGTAGCTATGAGAGTTGTGGCATGAAATAAATATAATATAATACATTAAAATTTAGTCTAAATTCCTCTGTAAAAGCTAAACGATTTCACAGTTATAATTTAAAAACAGATCTAACTTTTTTTAATAATTTACTAACTTTAAAAACTAAAAAAAAACCCGTATTATTTGGCAAACTTGAATGGAGCTCAAAAGCGTGTGCTGCAGCTAAAGTTGCAAGTATGTGAGCGTGTGTGTTTGTGTGTGTGTGTGCTTGCTGCGGTCAAACAACTCCCTCCCTCCCGTATACGCCTCCTAATATGCGCACACACCCCCCACCCTCCACCCAGCCAGCCCGCATTGCCCTTTGCAGTTGGCTGCACATTTTGATTAGCCAAAACGGCTTGCTGCGTGGTCCTGTGGAGCCGTGGCCGCGGCCGCGGCTGTGCCTGCGGTTTTTTGGTTTTTAACATTGGCCGACGCCCACCCGCCCGCTGTCTGGGCAAGGCCCACGACCGACCCCTCGCTCACATGAGCCGGAAGCGCATTATAAAGGGCATTTCCGGTATTTAGGTTAGGCCTCCACCCAGGCTACTGATTCACTCCAAGTCCTCCACCCCCCGCGCCCTCTCACTTCACTTCACCCCATTTCTTATTTATAGTTGAAGCAAATTTAACGCATTTTCCGCGCCGGAAGTCAGGTAGAAAAGGTCACACTGCGCCTCCCCCCACCACACGGCATGTGTGGGATTTTTCCGCATAAGAAATGAACCCGAAAAAGGATACCAACTCTCGACAAAAAGTTACCCAATCAAAAATTATGCTGCTGTCTGCTGCTCTCTGGGTCGAATGGAAAAACAACTACCGGGCGGGGGGATGGGGTGGAGAAATGCGTTCCGAAGGCAATCATAAGCCCAGGCACATACTCGTACTCCCCCCACTGCCCCCCTCCCCCGAAAAAGAGAAGAGAAACTTTTGTCCAAGCCAAAAGTTTCGCCTTAACCCAGTCAACGCTTTCCCGCTTTCCCGCCAAACGGCTAAAACGAAGTGGGAAGTGTCCAAAAAGTGTTTTAGGTTAAGCACGCCAAACTTTTATTTCTGTTTTTTTTTTTTGCACCAAGAAAAACGATTTTTGACGGTCATTTTAATAAATTGAAAACTGGCCAAAAGGGGGACATAAGCGGGGGATCCCCTGGTAAGAAAATCGATCGAAGCGATTGCAACTTTCTTCCTGTAACTTCCTGCCTCTTCCTTTTCGGACTTTTGTTCTGTTTTTTGGGCTGGGAGGTGCTCCCGGCCTTTGGCTCATAAAATCTGTTTACAGGCTTATAAATAAGCGATGCGATTTGTTTTTCTTATAAAACTTTGTGTGCTCTTCCTCATCCTCATCCTGTGTATCCCTTTTTCGCTCTTGCCATAACTTATGCATGTCAAGGACCTCTGCAGGCAGCAGGCAACAACAATAACAACAGCAACAGCAACAACAACAGCAACAAAAACTAAACAAAATCTCCTTCTGCCTCTTTTGTTGGCCGAAAAAGTTTTTAACATTTTTATTGAGTTTGCTTTGTAATTTAAATTGTTTGTCCTCAAAACTTGTTGACACACAACAAAAGGAGTGTGGGCACGCAGGGGGGTCGGGGACGGGGGACGTGAGACGTGAGATCCTTTTCATCGTGATAATAGCATAAACCAATGGCATTTTATCTCCTTCTTCCTGGGCTGACTTTTCAATCAATCGCATCGAATGCTCATTGTAGCGTCTAACAATTTGTTGTCCGCCTCAATGCCACCGCCCCCCCAGCCCGCTTCCCCCTCGACAGACAGACAGACACATGAGCAAACACACAGAGGAGCCCCTACCCTCCGTCACTGGCCCTGTAGTCCTGGTCCTGATCCTGGTCCTGGTCCTTCTCCTCCTGATGATGGCATAATCGAAGCTTTAATATATCCGTCAGCGACAGCCATGACTGGTGGGTGGATGGGGGGAAAACCTGGGAAAAGCAATATGGGTTATATATATTGCAATGCTTCACAGAAAGACAGAGACAGAGAGAGAGTGCGAGAGAGAGAGAGAGCACAAGAGAGAAGGTCCTGCCAATATGTACATTAAATCACAACAACTTGTCATTGCACAAACCGAAACTCCCCTTCTCTTCTCTCCTCTTCTCTCCGCTGGCAGTCCGCATTTTTCTCTGTATTTTTTTCAATATTTTCCTGCTTTTACAATTGTAGACGTCATCGATGTGGCAAGGCTTTGGAGTGGTTTTGTTGCCACAACGAGAGGTTGTGTCTTCTTTGGAGGGTTACTATAGCAATTAACCTTTAGTTAAGGGAATTACTTTTAGCTTGGATTGGATATAAATTATACAAATTGATTAATTTTCTCCTGTGAAATTTGTGAACTCTTTTGAGGGTTTTTAATTACTTAAAAATTCACAAAAAATCTGTTTCTCCACAGCCACATTGTCTTTGCTCTAAGAAGAATTCCTGCTTGTAATACCTGTCCAAATTCTGGTGATATCCCTGCTCTATCCTAATTCAAATTCCTCTCTAATGCAGACACAAAAATCTACCCACTTCCACTGGCACATACCACAAATCCCACAGCGCTTACTGCATTCTTCATGCCGCACTTGAAAAAGAATCTTGCCACCCAAGCACATAGGTGCTGTCTCACTCTCTCTTGAGTGTGTGTGTGTGTGTGTGTGTGTGTGTGTGTGTGTGTGTTGTGTCTGGAATAACAACATAATTCATTTTGTCACTTGTATCTGTTGGTTATTAAATTGTTTTCTGAGCCGCCGCCACCTCTGGCCGCCCTGTCATCGTCGCCCCGTAGACCTTTTGGAGTGGCAAATTTATGCAAATTATAATACGCAAATATACAAGTTATACGAGTATTCGGAGACGGAGACAGAGACAGAGACACAATAAACCAGCAGAGAAGAGGGAGAGGGCAGAAGGGAGAGCAGCAATGGAGATGTGTGAAAACAAAAGGAAAACAAAGAAACGAGCGACGGCATTAAGAGTAATTCGGCTTTTGGTCTGAATGGAGTCTGGGATGTGTGTGGCTCTGGGCTGCTGTCCTGCCACTGGGATATAGCTCTCAGTCCTGCCACTGGGATGTAGCTACGAGTCCTGCTTCAGGCTCCTGGCTCTGAGTCCTGCCTCTGGCTCCTGGCTCTGAGTCCTGCCCCTGGCTCCTGGCTCTTCTGACTAAAGATGTGGGCTCTTCAGAGCAGAGAGAGAAATGTGTGTGCAAAAGGAGTGATGTGGTCTGGTGTCCTTGCCGTAGCCTGACATAATTGCGAAACTGCTGGCTGTGGCAATATGCACTCTACCAGCTGCAATGCACTGCTGTATATATCTGTATATATATATATATGGGGGTATATAAAGTCGAGAAGTTGTCTGACATAATTGAAACAATTGCAATTGTTGTTGCCGTTGCCGTTGCCGTTGCCACTTCTCTGCTTTACACCACACTCTTTTGCATTGTTTCTTTCGTTTCTTTTGTGTGTGTGTGTGGCATGAAATGGGGGCCTGGATAATTATGAAGTACACTGCAGATTTGGTTACACCTCAAAGTACTAACAGTAAGAAAGTACTTAAGCTGGAAATAATACATCAAATAAGTGCTACAAAGACACATATCAGACTGTGTATTTTGTTATTGCATTCAGGGGACCGAAAAAAAGCGACTCAGCTGCCAAAGGCATTGACGATCAGAGGAAGTCGAGTAGCCGAAAGGTAGACCAAAAGACATTTGAAATGGTATTCGATCCGGATGATATCTTCAGGATTTTAACTTGGTATTTTATAGTCTCCGACATGATCGATATCCCCATTTGCAGGTCTCTCTGGATTTCCCAGTGTCTATTTTTTGCAGTGTAATCATCAGCAGATATTAGACTTGAAATGGCAACAAGTTCAGCCTCTGTCCCCTCCCCTCCCCTCCCTGGGGGCTTCTTTGCTCTCCGCTTAAGCCGTTTGGCTGTTCCTTCCTATTCAATAATCCATTGGCCAACTGCCAAACAGTTGGAACTGTTGGGAGCTCGGAAGCCATTCCAACGATTATGAATAATTTTTCTCTCTCCCCCCACCCCAGCAATGGGTTTTTCTTGCCTCTCTTTTTTATACACTACATACATACATATATATTTCCTTTTTTTGCAAAATGAAAATGCATAAATTGAAAATGAAACTTGAACTTTATGCAGCTAATTGAAGGCCTGGCAATTTGAAAAACTGTTTGGGTCAGCATTGAATTGATAGATCGAGTCGGGGGGATGGAGTTGGAGTTGGGTTGGGTTTTTATGGGTTGAATTGTGAGCTCTATGGATGGGTCTGCTTATGACTCTGTTCTGACTGTGGGTCTGTTTATGGCTGAGGGGGAGTGGGGGGGCTCTATCGATGGGTCGTCGGGTAATAGTTATGGGTTCTGGGGAATAAAATTCAATTTGACTCTTGGCTGCCATTAAATGAAAAAGGATCAGAGGGAGCAACACGAGTGGGTCTCTCTGTTGTGGGGGGTGTTGATTCAATTGCAGTAAAAATTTGTCTGCATTCAATGATTTTCGGGGGCACAATCGATTTCGAGGGCAATTTAAAATCGAAAACACAGGCACACGCACACCAAAGGGAGGGGGAGTGAAACGCCAAGGCAATTAACATTGATGGAAAGCACTGAAATGGGTGGGTGGCTGGATACTCCTCGAGGATTGGGGATTGCAGCAGTAGCTCGAAATGAAAGTCAATAAAATGCACCAGCAATTGCAAATGTCGAGACTTCAATCAATGTGTCTGATATTAAATTGGGTATGCAATCGTACTTAAGGGATGAAAACCCAGAGAGGGGTGAAGCTACCCCCTAGCAAAAGTTTTTGCTAATTTATTTTTACTCCGACTTACTTTTGTTTTGTTGGCTTCGTTTTTTTCCTTTGTGGATTATATAAAATTCACTCCGAACACAATGACAGTTTTTCACATACTAAATCAAGCGAGAAATGTACGAAATTTTAAATGAAAAATATGTCTGGCATTTTAACAACAACAAATCATACACATACATAAATACATACGTTTGATAACACAGCTCTAAATTTGGGTCATTTATGGATTAGAAAAAGTCAAAAATTCGAACAATCAGCAGGGTATATAAGCCCTTAGATTGATTCGAACAAGTATTATTCTTTTTTTTTTGGTACTAAATACTGTGTCGCCAGTTTATTATATTCCTGGCTAGATCTGGCACTTAATAAAAAATGATTACAAAAATATATAAATATATATAAACATTAAAATAAAAAATATATATGAATATAATAAAATAAATAAATATATAAAATCTAAGCAGTCTTCCTTTGGGGTTGGGAGGGAATTTCATCAGGTCTAAAGATCTACCCCCAAGCATTAGGGCTTCGATAGTCTGAGAAGACATCAATCGATATCTGGGGTTATCGTTAGTTAGTTATTAATCTCTAAATGGCGTTAAATCTAAACTAAAATATAAAAATCGTCTATTTATTTTTCAAAATTGCCAAACATGCACAAATAATACAAACTATTTACATTGCTGCTGTTTTTCAATACCAAAGTTCATAGTTTATCCCGGAAGTAGTTGCAAGTATCACAGTTTAATCCATGGCCAATGAGGCGCGAAGGATGAAATTGTGTTATGCCATCTGCCAGGGTATATAAGCCCCTAGATTGATTGATCATTCATCAAGCGCCCAAACATGAAGCTGGTACTACTGATGGTCTTCCTCGCCTCCCTGTCGCTAGGCGAAGCTCTACTTGTATGCGGGGGGCGTTAGTCATATAAATACGATTGTAATTCTTGAAACTTTCCTAACCTAAAAGAATAAAAATAGTCGGTTGAATTACTGTTGCTTAAAATTAAACAAAACAAAACAAAAATGGGGAAACATTGAACTACTTGCAGCTTGAATGTTAACCAACTCTTAGCCACGTTAACCAGAACCAAAAATTTCAAATTAAGAGAACCAATTTGTTGCCTTTGTAAAAAGACATGTAAATATATGTATAAATAAATCTTGTCTGTTTTTACCAAACATAAAATATAATACATTTATATCTGTTTCAAGTTGAGAAATTGCTTAACGTATTTTTATTATATTTAATCATTTAAGGCAATTTTTTATTATATTTGGGACATGCATGGATATTTGTTAGCAAGGGGGCGGAAGAGACTACTGAGTGCATGTTTCTTAATACCAAAGTTCATTGTTTTTCCCGGAAGTAGTTGCAAATATCACAGTTTAATCCGTGGCCAATGAGGCGTGAAGGATGAAATTTTGTTATGCCATCTGCCAGGGTATATAAGCCCCTAGATTGATTGATCATTCATCAATCGCCCAAACATGAAGCTGGTACTACTGATGGTCTTCCTCGCATCCCTGTCGCTGAGCCATGGCATAGCGGTGGATTTTTGCACGTCCGGCTCCAGCGATAAGTGCCGAAATGGGAGGGGTGGACCCTGGTAAATGGTACTGGTGAGATCTTTTAAAAGATCTGCCGTCACAGTCGGAACAGATGCTGGTAGGGTTTGACGGCACAAAGGAGCGGCAGGAAACCGAAAGAGTAACGGCATTCACTAGGAAACTATCAAACTATATTCAATCAGAAATCTTAAGGCCAACGATTTGATGCAATATTCATATAAGGTATAATTTTTGTTATTGCTTTCATCCGTTTCGTGTACAAAACTTTATTCAAATTCAGAAAAAAACTCTTTTCTTTGCTTTTCTTTTCTGGTTGGTTATCGGAAAAGCTTGGTGTATATTTCCCAATTTAAGCATGAATTTCATTTTGCAACAACAGAAAGAATCCTTCATTTTGCATGGCATGCAAATATCCGATCCTATCCCATCCTATCCACTGGACCCTATATGGGAGCAATAAACGAGAGGCGCTGCTGCTGCTGGCACGGAAAAAATACATGTGCTGCACACCTAAGCCAAAAAAGGATGTGCGTGTGTGGGTGTGTGTGTGTGTGTGCACCTTTGGCACACATTATATGTATGTACTTGGTTACAGTATGGGGTATGGGGGGTGAAAGGTGAGTGAGTGCATGGAAAAGCAAGATTTATGTTCGATAAGTAACTCAAATCACGTTCGGTAAATGCTTGCAAAATGTTGCAACAAAAATAAATTCCTACTACATCTCTAGTTCGCTCTCTCTCTCCCGCTCTCCCGCTCTCTCTCTGTCTTTCTGGATGGTACCCAAACCCTTCTGGCATCTGTCGATGCAAATCTTTTATTGACAGCACGTTTCTCTCGTAGACAGACATTTTGTACACGTTTCTCAGCGAGGCGAAGCCTTCCCTTCCCCGCCGTTCCCCGCCGTTCCCCCTCCTCCCCCTTCTCATGTAGCAAAATGCTATTATAAAAGTATTTCCCTTAAAATAGTGTACATATGCACTGCAAATTTAATTGGTTTCATTTCGCTGGGAAAACGACTAGCTTGCCCCGCAATTTGTGGCACTTTTCGTAATGCAATTTATTTGCAGTTTTTTCTCGTTTTGGTGTGAAAAAGTTGCATTTTTTTCCCCAGCGGATTTATTGTTTTTGATTGATTTTTACCCAGTGCCGTTTTTATGGTTATAGAATCGTATAAAACCTGCATTGATTGATTGATTGATTCAGGTCCTCGCACACACACACATACACATTCTGGCATTCTTTCCTTCCGTTTCAAGTGCTTCCCAGCGGCTTTTATGTTTGTGGCTTTTATGGCTGCAGTTTCGCCTCGTAATAAACGAAGTCTTGGCCCACACACCATGTCATTGCAATTAATTTTCATTTAATGTTACGGCTGTAAAGGGCAGCAGGCAGGCAGCAGGCGGGCAGCCTCCTCCTTGATGGCGTCAACAAATCTGTTTCACTTGCTCTTAATCGTAAAATAAATATAAACAGCAATGGAAAAACAAAAACATATTTACTTAACGACAACAGTTGTCAGGGTTTCAAAAGCAAGAGTGAGAGAGAGAGTGGGAGGGGCAGCAGGAGGGGCAGGAGAGAGCAGGCGAAGGATATCTCACTTTAGATGTTGAATATTTCTTGCTTTCGTTTGTTAGATTTTAGGCGAGAATTCATAATTGAAAATTGATTAACAATTGGATGACAATTACATAATGCTTAAATAAATATTAAGGAAAATCTAATAAATTCTACAAATAATTCCACTTCCTTGCAGGAAAAGAAAAGAGAAAGGAGAGTGCGTGAAAGTCAGCCTGTACAGAGAAAATATTTGTAAATATTTCGGTAAGTAATTACACTAGTAAATTGTACTATACCTTCCATTCTCTGACTAAAATTAGATTAAAATCCTTAATTTTGTGTGGAGAAAAGATAGATTATACACAACTAAAGATTTCAATGCAGATAGAATGTCAAAACAACCAACAAATTTGTGTGTTTTGTTTACGCTTTCTTTCCAATGGAAAATCCAAAGGATCCAACAAAGTTTTGGCCTAAAGTTGGGATGAAATAAGAGAGCTGAGACTGTATAATTCTAACCATATCTAGATATCTAGAAATAAGCAAGATCTTATTTTTCTATACCGATTAAGGCACTAAAATTACACTCGGCGTGTGAAAAAACACATAAACAATAGGCGGCATTTGTGGAGTGGGGGATAAAGCGTTAGCCAGCCAGCGAGCCATACATTTTGATATATGGATAAATATCGCAGTATAAAATGCCATTAAGCAAATATTTTTGGGCGTATTGTAGCGCATTTTTTGCAGCTTTGCCGCAGCTGAAAACTAGAACAAACACACACACACAGCTGACAGCGTCCCGCGAGAGGGGGGGGGCCATAAAAATATGCATATGAATGAATTAAAGCAAGAGACGCACACAATTTGCAGGCAGTGTGGCGTGAAATTTAATTTTTCAACTCACATGAAATTGTGATAACATTTCCAGCAGTCCAATATGTATTTATTCGTCATGTTTCAAGTGGAATGGCCATCAGTGGCAACTCAATCGTGCCACATGCAAATCAAGCCCCAGAAGAGGATACTGGACACAGAGGATGGGATTGGTATATGTATTATCTTTTAGCTGTTCATTAAGCTATCAACTTGATGGTTTATTAACTTGTAATGCTTTCAATTCAACAATAAATAATTAAATTGCGTTTAAACTTTATTAATAAGAACTATAACAATTTGGAACTCAACTTTAAAGTTAGTGTTTTCCTTGGGTTAAGGATCCCCCAATGGTAGCGCTTGTTGGGCCTGAGGCCTCTGCCTCGTCAAGATCATCTTTGCCCTCGTCTTCGTCCTCCACCTCTGGTATGGTTTGGAGATGCGGACGCACTAGAGCACAATACTTGAATCGATTGCCAATCAGCTGATTGAAGAGGATGCGAAAAGGCACCTGGCAGCGGTAGTTGTTCTTCACCGACATATCAAAGCACTGCAACTCCCAGAAGCCCACTGTAGAGCTTGCAAAGACCTGGCGGTCCTTGTGCTCCGACTTGTTGCCGCACACGACAATGGGTATGCGGCCGCAGGTGGCCAACAGTTCGCGATGCCAGTGGGCCACCCGGCCATAACTCGAGGCTGAGGTCATATCAAACATGATGATGGCACACTGGCTGCCAGCGTAGTAGATGTCGCGCAGGCCCGCGTACTTCTCCTGGCCGGCAGTGTCCCAGACACTGAAGCAGACAGGTCCTCGTCGGGTCTGCATCTCTAGCTCCTGTATCTCGTGTCCTACGGTGGGCATGTAGGACTCCTCGAAAGTGTCCTTGAGAAGGCGTCTTATCAGTGAGGTTTTGCCCGTCTGAGCATCGCCCACGAGCAACAACTTGAACGTGTCCTTGATCATTGATGAAAGATCGAAAATTGTAGCAGAATTATTGTAGAGAATTGTAGATATTTTTGGGGTTTAGTATTTGAAGCAGTGCCAGCTAGGACTAACCTTTAAATGGTCTCTAGATGTGTGTATGTTTCTGTTGGTTTTTGGGGTTCCAGGGCCTGCTACACCCTAACCCATCTCTGACTTTCCTCGCATAATTGGTTTGACGCAAAACAACAGCTTCATCAGCAGCAGCAGCAGCCGCAGCAGCAGCAGAGCATCAACAACGTTGTTGGCGGCTGAGTTTCTTCTATGGCGGCCACTATGGACGCGGCATCGCTTTGGTCATCATTTTGATGGCTAATTAAGGCTCCCTCATAACGAGAATGATGCACCGGTCAGCGTGTGTGTGTGTGTGCAACATTACGTATACGCAGCAAAACCATGAAATTCCTCTAACGGATTGAAGATGGCGGAACTTTATCAATTGAGAGTGAAATGTTGCATCAAAAAAGGGAATAATTTCCCACACTTTCCCTTTGTTGCCACTTTGCATGCCCCTTCAGCGCGGCGGCACGGTGCTTTTGGTGGCCTTATTAAGTTGGCGCCTCGCTGCTTCGCTGCCATCCAGCACTAGGCAGAAACTTTTTCTGCATGCCAACGATATTGCCTTGCCTCCTATTTTTTTGGCATCGTCATCATTGCAACTTCATTGTCAAAGTTTTCGGGGCGCTGGAAAGTAGGATGGAAAAACTGCAAAAGAAATGCTCGAGAAAAGAATGAGGAAAAGCGTTGGACAAATAGAGAGAACGGCGCTGAAGCTGCCCCTGCCGCTGCTGCCGCTGCTGCTACTGTGGCCTGCCATTTGGGTTTTGGGTGGGCGCTAATTATATGTAAATATCTGCCACATCTGAAGTGGGATTGAAGGTGCCACCAGATAATTGGCCCTCATGCCACCAGAGGGCCGCCAGAGGGCCGCCAGATGAGAGACAGTTGAGAGACAGTAAGTGATCAGGGGGATAAGCTGTTCTGTGCGGAAAGGAAAAGCGGAAAAGTTGTCAAAGCATGACAGGATTTCACTTGGCAATCCTCCTTGCACAGAGTTTTATTCGCCACTAAAAGAATGAACTTCCGACAACTTGAGTCCTTTAAAGACTCCTCCAGAATAAACTAGAGAAAATATTTGTGTAGATTCCAATGGAATTTCTAGCCTTTCTCTGGCCCGTCTTAACTTTTTCATCTAATTCTTTTCTAACTTCATCAAATGCAATGGCAATTAGAAGCTCTCTTAGAATGCTCTCTCGAATGCTGAATAAATTCCTATGCATTTAAGTCATTAGTGAGGAGAAATTTCATTACGCTTTTCCCCCAGGAGAGCTCAGTATTCAAAAATGGTACCAAAAAAAGAAAGACCATACAAAATGACAAAATAAACGACATGACTTGGGGGGGAGGTTGGGGGGTGGGAGTGTAGTGGAGTGGAGGAGGGACATGAGCGACAGACAGAGCAACCAACACGTACAAAACGCATAAACATTCTTGCCTAAGTGAGTTTGTACATAAATTTTGGACCGAACTTGCGTTGCAGGATGCGTTACAAGGCGATGGAGATGGAGATGTGTGTTTGGGTTTTTCTTTTTGGGGAGGGAGGGGGCTGAGGAGGTGGAAAAGAGCTGCCAACTTACGCAGTGAAATCCATTGGCAGCAAAGTGCGGGCGTGGGGGCGTTTGAGTGTGTCTCGGTTTCGTCTTTTATTTATGTAGCCACAGACCCAGACACACACACACACACACACGCACACACACTTACACAGGCAAATGCAACAGCAACCGGACTTTGTGGATGGATAACCCCACACACACATCCACATCCACACACAACTCTCTATGTATTTCTCACTTGTAGTAGTCAAGTTTTTGTTCATTTCCAGATGGTTGCCTGGTTGATTGGTGATAGGAATCATACTTGAATACTTGAAAGTTCCACCAGGACCAGGACCAGCACTTGGAGTCGCTTAAATCTTGATTAAGCGGAGACTCTTTCGAAGCAATTTACAAAAGTATTCGGTTATCGGAGGGCTAAAATCTCTGGGATATTTGTTTGCTAATCGAATAAAATGGAAGGGAATGCAACATATTTGATTTACATACAACACAAATCGTTCATTTAGTTTTCGTTTTGTAAAGTTTATTCTTCTATGATCCCTGCCCTGCTCTCTGGCGAGATTATTCCCTAATTTTTGTCCCCGAAAGTGCGGAGGATTATGGGGAGCAGGCGGCTTATGTCGGATGTGATATTTCACCTTTTTGGAGGCTGATTGCTGTGTGGCATGCCCGAGATGAGTGCCACGAAACAGTGGTGATGGAAAATACATCTTTTTGACCAGTTTTAGGAAAAACCAAACACAAACAACAAGTTTTTAAGGGGTTAATCTTTTTATAACGCGATTTTGATGCGGAACCAAATGACTTCCTTTGTGTTCAATGGAATTTTTAGTGTAAATTATAATTTCATGCTTGAGACTTCTAAACATACATTAAATATTCGTAACCCATGGCTTAAATAATTTCTATAATATAAATTAGGGATCTAAAAGGTTAGCTCTTAGGTTTAAACCTTAAAGAAAGCCCCCATCGAATGTTCTAAATTGCTTTGGTCAGTGGATTCTGATCGAATTACCGTTTTTCATGGTCATTTGTGTTGGCGCATGAATAATGAGATTTCCGTGGAATTCATGGAGATATCATTGGCTGTTTCCATTATGCAAGTAGAGTCCCAAGAGCACACACATACCAACACGCACACACCAGCAACTTTTGTAGCATATTTTATTTAAGAGAGCGGACCGCTGAAGAGCTAAAGAGCGAAAGAAGTACCAAAGAGACAGCCACAGAAAGAGAGACAGAGAGAGAGAGACAGAGAGAGAGTGTGTAACATTACTGACCTACATTAAGTAAAAATTTATTTATGCCGGCTGCCAAATTGGTTCCCCAAAGTATTGGCACTCCGTCTCCGTCAACGCCCCCCGCATCGTCCGCATCATCCACCTCCCCCCCTGCCCTCTTTGTATTCACGGTTCTACTATGACGGATATGATTGCTGGGTTGTGGACTCTTCTAGTCCTTGTTGCCATTACTGCTGCCGCTTTTGTTGTTGCTGTTGCTGCTGCTGCTGGCTTTAATAATAATGGTTTGTAATTTGCATAAATAATGTTTGATTCCGGCACTGATGAGAGGCCACGAGAGGGAGGGAGGGAGTTCTGTGTTCGAATGATTGAATGCTCTTTGGTCAGGGTTTTTTGGTCGAAATTTGTGATGAAATTTTTGCATATAAATCGATAAATTAGTACATCTATAAATCACTATTGATTAAAGTTTAATTCTGTAAAGGCCACCCATGAAAAGTACAAATATCCCTTGCATTGTTATTGTTTGCTCGGTAATCAAGCTGCTTTTTAATCTAAAATTCAGCTGAGTAATAAATTAGATACTCCCCAAACCCTTCCATAGTTATAGCTAAACGCCTTCTTGGTAATAGTTTAAGTAAGTGCCTGCCTCAATGCAGAAACATGCGGTTCGCCCGCAACTGTTAACTAACAGACAACTGTTAACAGATAGCCTACTGTTACGCTCTCTTAAAATGAGTGGCGTATTGGCGCTCTCTTTTTGCTGTTGAACTTCGTGCTTGCCTGCTTCGTCCCCATTCGCTTCGTGTGCGACTCCAATGTTTGGAGCCAACTTCGTGGCTCTCTTCGGTTTCTAGCCAACTCGGTCTGGTCGGTCTTCGGTCCTGCCTGCCTGCAGCCGAGCCACGATTATGGCCGCCCCAACGATGACTTTGTGTAATCAGTGCGTGCTGCTAAGTAAATTAGTTAGTATGATTTTAGTACGCAACGCTGACGGACGTCCTGCTGCTCGCCAAAGTCAAAGTCGCCGAAGAAGAAAGCGTACGTGTACGCGTCGTGTTAATTCCTCGGAGTCTGTTTTGCGCTCAAGTGTCGCTTGGATTCAATTTCAATACAAAAGTGCCGCTGTTCCGCGCGCTGGTGGTGGTGGTGTCGGAAAACATTTAACAGTCAGTGTTGTTCATAAAAGCATGCAACAATATATTGCAGCGTGTACGTAAGAAGATATCGTAAAATACTCATAAAAGAACAACTAAATACAGTGATAATTTAGAGGAAAAGCCGATGGTATTTGTGATATCCCTAAACATATTTTAGATGGACTTTATCTTTGATTTCTGTAGAGTGAAAACTGCCTTGCCTTGGATGGAAATGATCTTCTAATAGGACACACTTTTAGGTCCCTATAGCGGCGGACAAATCCCAAGAGCTTCAATCATTTCTTTTTTGGCCACCACCTCCCTTATGTCAACATTTCGCCTATGATCAACTTTATAAAGCAAGTTTCCCCCCTCGCTACCACATCGCAATCCATCCCCTCGTATGGGGCTTCCCTGGTCCTGGTCCTAGTCCTAGTCCGTCTTAGTGAACTTTGACTGTGAATACCAACTCAAATAAAACTTAAATCCCAGTTTGAAGGCAGTCGTCCAGTGCCAGCCAGCCTCAATTTCGTACCTCATTTTTCACAGAACGCTTAACGCAAATTGTGCCGAGTCCCCGCTGCTCCTTTGTGCTCCATTCAGTGCTCTGCTCTCTCCTTTCTCCAAGCCAACTCCCAAGCCTTTCTCCCTTGTATTTTTCCTTTCGGTTGGAAAACTTAGCGCTCCATGGCTGTTTACCCTTGCAGCTGCAACGGCAACGGCAGCTGGAACTCCAGCTGAAGCTCCAGTGGGTTTCCCCCATGCTGATTGCATTTTGGGGCGGTGCTGGTGGTGCTGGTGGCTCCAGTCGAGCGTGGCTCATTATAGGGCTGACAGTACTTTCCCCCAAAACAAAACCAACAAACACAACCAAAAATAAAAAAAAGAAGACAAACCAAACAATCACAGCATACCTTGTGGCACTTGGAGCATTGCAACGGCATTCATTTGCGCCCTGGATTCGTTATGCAATTGCTTGTTGTTGTTGTTGTTGTTGTTTTGATTTTTGTATTTGAAATTTCACTTTGACAGTCACGCCAATTGAATTAATTAAACCGCAGAATTTAGGATTTAATTTGACATTTAATTATTGCAATTAAAAGCAGCATGCGGCATGTGGCATGCGGAGAGAGCAGCCGCAGAACAATAACGGCAACAGGATATAAAACATGTGGGGATTAGGTCTCAAAGAGTTACGCAGAATTAATGGTATTTGTGGTTTCCAAAGGTTAAAGGTGGGTTTTGAGTTACCAAAAGGGTTGGATGTGGCAAGAGCGACTATATGAAGAGGATCAGCGTTGGTTTACATTAGCTACTAGAAAATACAAATAAGAAATACTAGAAAAACTAAAACAATACTGGGAAATACTACTTCTAATGCTTCCACTTTACAAACTATCCAATACAAAAATACAAAAAAAAGCACTAGAAAATACAAAACAAAAATCAATTTTAATCTGAATAAATTAAAAGGAAATACTATAAATATACTATGCTATCAAATACTAAATAATTCTAGAAAATACCTTCCGAAATACTAGACCTAAAATACAACCAAAAATTGCTAGAAATTACTTTCTGAAATACTTTAAAATATACGTGGATATTCTAAAAAAATACCAAACATGCACACTGTTAAAATTAGCTGTTTCAAAGCAGGAAAGAGCATAATTTTGGTAACATTTGTTACCATAACTAAAAAGGTCTTTCAAAAAAGCCTCTAAATGCAAAGTATCTAAAACTTATACTAAATCTTTGGATGTTTGTTGATCCTTATAGAATATACAAGTCAAACTCTTGCTTGAGTACAAATACTCTTCGAGAGCACTGTCGAACTTGGGTGCTTCCCCTGCAAAATACATTTCCCCCTCCCCCAGCAAATGCCAAAAGTTATGCAAATTTGTTGGGGTTTGACAAGGGCTTGTATTTCTTAATCCGAATCTAATGGATGTTGTCTGGAAACAAAGATTAAGTAGTGTCTGGGTGTGACACACCGCTGTTAGTATCTTCTACTTGCAATATATCCGTATTATCATCTTTTTTATCAAGTTCCGGACAGAAGCACCTGTTTTCTGTCACACAGTTTACACGAAAAATGGTGTGTTCGGGATTGCAGGTAATATTCGGATCGATGGGAATGTGTCGCAGCTTCGCGCTGCAACAGAGGGCTAGAACGTAGGCCTTAAGCCAGGCCACCATCTTGAAGGGGTTGATGTTTGGAACTGGCCAAGGGAAAAGTTTACGTCCCACATGCTGATGGAAAACTAACGCAGCATGGAATCAATTAAACTCGCATTATCCCTGCCCCAAAGACACGCACACAAACACACACAAGCATACTGACCTTTGTCCGTGTGGTCTCTTCAATTATTTAGCTTCCTCCAGCAGCTTTCTGTTGTATAACCAAATACTCCAAACAAAACTTTCTCATTATACTCGTATTTTGCTGGTTTGTGTTTAGTTTTTGCGTAGTTTTCTCTGTGGCTTCTAGTTTTTGTTGGATCTACAGGATATACAGAGAGTTTTACATGTGAAGGACAACAGTGGGGGATCAATGTCTAGCTTTAGTTCTTTCTGATTATTTAGTTGAGATATTGCTTGCATCTCCATGGGAAACCTCTGCACTCTTCACTGGACAACAAATGTTTGCCTTGGATATTATTTTTACAAGTACATAATCAAGAGGGAAATAATAAGGGAAACATGATATAGCAGTACACATAATCATGTGTGCACTTTGCTGATTTTATTTATATAAATAGCATTTATTATATTTGTTAGTACATAAAAAACAACTTTTAACAACTATCACACTCTTCGCCGAAAACAGGTGTTGTTTTCTGTAGCACAGTGTTATCCGAAAGTGGCCATAAACTGCTATTTGGCTGCTGTTGTGTCCGTGAACATATGTGCATCACTGTGTTTAGCCAGTGCTAATGAATAGGTGGTGCGAGCATTTTTGGGGTTAAAAAAACTATCAAATAAAACTGGTAGTCAACCACACAATTACACCATCCACACACACACACAGACAAGCACACAATACATGTATATGTATGTGTATGTGAGCGAACATAAAACCAGAGGAAAAACTTGATATTTTTGCTGCAACTATTGAATGCAGGCAGCAGGCAGCTCTCGCTGGTGGCATGCCTCCAATAAGCGACATAAAAATGCGAAAATACATACACACCTACATATACATATCCAAGCAAACTCACACACACACACAGGAAAACATAAAACGCCCGCAGCGTATGCGGGGAAATATTTTATGCAGTTTATATGCGGCTTGGACGGAATACCGCCTGCCGCCCGTCGCCCGCCGCCCGGTGCTGGTGAGTGGTGCCGGTGCCCGGTGCCCAGTGCCTGGTGCCTGGTGCCTGTCGCTGGGGATTCGCTAATTAGGCAATATGCACTTGATTGTGTTATAATCATTAAAACCGGAAATGCATGACCAACCGCCCCACAAAAACACTCGCACTCACACGCACTGGCCCACACACACATACATATACATTGCTGTGTGAGGTAGAAGCAAACATTTTCATTGCATACTTTCGGGCAGCGGCGAAAATGTTTTGCGTGAGTTTTGCATTTCTATCATAAAAACAAATAGAACGAACGAACGAACGAACGGTAAATGGGAACGGGAACGGGAACGGAACGCCACACGGTGGCTGCCACCTGGGGTGATTGGGTTAGTTTTTCACTTTGCCACAACTGATGGGGGAAATTATAATTATTCGCGAATATTAATTGAATTTTTCGCATACTCTTTAATGCCCCCGCAGAAGGCTCGCCAAATGACCAAAAGTCACATCAATGGGCAGAAAAGTAGTGGTTGAGGGGGCGGATAGGGGTTGCAGGATAGGCACTTGCCTTGAACAGGAAACGGAAGCACATGGGGAATGCAAACACGTGTCGGAAAAATTTCTGCTCGCAACATTGTTGACATACACACCCCCCGCACACCCCCCGCACACCACAGCAAGCCGTCGCCTGGCACTGCCACACCACCAACGTCCGACCCGACCCGCATTGCATATGTAAAGCTGCTTGTAAGCTGGCCAATTTTTTATGCATTTATGCATTTTCATTCTGCTGTCGCACCCCCTCCCCTCTCTCTCTGCAGCACCCGACCCCCCTCCCGCGGACAGTGCCCGCATTTATATTAAAGTTACCCGTTAAGAAAAATGCAGCAACTGCAACAGCACCACCACCCATCACACCACACCATAGCCAGTGCACTGGGAGAAATCTGGACGAAATCTGGATGAAATCTGGGAGTCTTTAAATCAAATTTAAATATTTTAAATAGGCCACTCAACATACAGGAGAAATGTGGGTGGCAAGGGATATTCTAAGTACGGTAAAGGGATACATTTTGTTTTTAAATAAACAAGAGTTTATTTATTTTTTCGAATATCGAATTTTAAGACATTAAAACACAAGTTTTTCCAGAATGGAAGTTACATTTTTGCTTGTGTTAGATGGTGGTTTGAATCAACGAAGTTTAAATCCTCAAAAGACTCTCATTGGTATTTTTATTCATATTTATAACTCCTGATTTGGTTCCCTTCATATCTCATTCTCTTCCTCATATTCTTCTCATTTTATTCCCTGTTTTCTCGCAGTGTTCTCCCAGTGATGCCCATGCTCTTGCCCAAATGCTTTTTTGTAGGTTAATCAAATGCAAGACGAAAAGAATGAGTAAGCAGCACCAATGGGTGGTGGCGGTGGGAGGTGGCACCCTCAGAGAGAGAGCGAGAGAGAGGGAGAGAGAAGTGCAACGGCTGCTGCTGCTGCTGGCTAGTTAGTGTATCCCGGGCGTTGGAGCAAACATTTTCCCATCGCTTTTTATATACATGCACATTTCGCTTGGGTTTCCATATTAAAAGAAATTTTCCAGCTGAGAAAAAACAAGGCGAAGAAGCAGGCAGGCAGGCGAGGCGAGGCGGCAACTGGAAACTGGCAACTGACAGCCGAGATGGACGTTGGCTGTGATTTGATTTTTATTCTAAGCAACGTTGCACAACACAACAAAGGACAGAGGACACAGGACACAGGGCGGACAGAGAGTGCAAAGCGAGTGGAAGAGAGAGGATGACTTATGGCAAATGATGTAAACGCCATTCCGTGGCTGTCTGTGGGTGCAAAGGAAATTAATTAGTTAAATGCAGATCTGCGGATGATGGGAAGCCAAATGGAATTATGTTTTAGCCAAGAGTTTAAACAAAGTTAAGAAGTAAAAGAACGCCAAGAAGTGGACAAACAGAACCCCTACGAAGGGCAATCCTTTTAACTCCTTAAACTATTTATTTATATCATGAAACTGCCTTCAATCGTTGATAAATTGTAAATGATGTCCAACATCCCTCAGAACTCTGCAGTCCTATATAAATTCCCCTACATTCCGCGAATATTTGACATCGCCAGACAACGTTGATGGCAATCCGCTTGTATTTCTCGTTTAATTTAATGCGATTTTCTGCATATTACCAGCGACAGCTATCCAAAGCTCCAAGGACTAAGGACTAAGGAGGATTCCTACAGTCCCCTGCCATTTCCAGGTGACATAAACAAGCCCTTTATTTGGCATTTTGCTGCAGTTTTTGACACGCGAAAGTAGCAAAACGTTTACACAAACGGAATGCTGAATGCCAGCGGAGAAAGCGGGAATGCGGATAAGGCAATCGCGTGAGAAATATGAAAAGAGAAGGAGAGTAGAGAGTAGAGAGAGAGAGAGAGAGAGAGAGAGGGTGGTGGTTGGCAGGAGCTCTAAAAGGTAGAAAGGTATATCCTATCGTATCGTATCATTTGTTATTTTCATTTTCCCAAACGGAATGCAGGAATGTTGTCGGGGATTAGCCGACTGTCATTGACAGCTGGAAATCATAGACGCCCGCCGCTGCCGCTGCTGCTGTCGCTGTCGCTGCCGCTGTCGCTGCTGCTGTCGCTGCTGCCTTGGAGGATATCGCCTGGGCATCGCATCGCCGCATTTCATTGTTTGTCATTTAACGATTGACAGCTGGCGATAAACCAAACGAGAAACGAGAAAGGAAGTTGAGAAACCTGAGCAAAAGTCACCGCCAGAGAGAGAGAGAGAAAAGCACCATAAGCGAAATGCCCTGCCCCTCCTCTGGCAATCAAATAGAAATGTTAATGACGCAAACACAGGAAGGAAAAAGGTGTCCAAAAATTGCTTAGTTAGTTGTGTCCTTAACTTGGGCTTTTCGTGTCCTTAGCCTAGGCTTAACGTGTTCTTACTGGTCCTTAAGCAAAGTCTGTGCCTGTGTCCTGTGGCTCTCTCTCTCTCTCCGTCTGGCTATTTATCATTATGGCATTGCTTGAGTTTCCTTTTTGGAATGATTTGCCCAGGGAACAGCAGATGGGACAACGACGACTCCTGGGAGGAGGAGGATTCTCTTTCTCTCTGGTCGCTAATCAAAGATAACGGAAGGATAGTCCTAGATTGGCGGTGGATAAATCCCTACTTGAGTCACTGGGGGATTCTCAGGAGATATCACTCATAATTTGGCCTGCAAAATGAGTGTGCAATGAATAATGAATGAATGAATGAATGAATGGCCATAAATGTCTCGTTTTCCATTGTTAATTTCATGCATTTCTGATGGATTTTTATTCATTATTTGTACGTTTATTAATTCCTGTTTTCATTCCGAGGGGAAAACCCCCACTCCCTGCTCTGTCGTAATGCTGCCACGCCTTAAACTCATTTCATTTTTCACTCAATTACGCCCCTGAATGTCAGGCTTAACCCCGGACAGGTCCTGTGACCCTCCCCGCCCTCCCTCCTTCGCCTGTCAGTGTGGGGGAGGGGGTGGGGGATGGTCATGGGTTCATGGTTCCATGACATTCATGCCATTCCGTTATGTCCGACGGTTACACGCCAACCGGTTAAGCCAATTTATTAAATAAAAAACCATTTGTCACATTTCGTTCAAGTTTTCAGCGCCTCTCCCTCTCTTTCCCTTTCTCTGCCTCTCTCTCTCTCTGTCTTTTGTTGTCTTGCTTATCTTTATGATATTTTCCAACCCAAAAGAAAAACAAAGCTAATAAAAGGTGAAAGGCCACACAAAAGGTGACAAAAACCAGGCAGTGAAAAAAAAACAGCAGAAACAAAAACAAAGCAGGAGAAATAATAATAGAGGACAGGCTGGCATTATTCTTCATTAATATCCCACCTGGTCAGCAGATAAACCGGACAGCGAAAACGACATCAGCAGACAGCAGACAACAGACGGAGGAGGAAAGGGAGGAAAAACCAAAACAACGGATAGCGAATAACGGACAAGGAAAAGCGATACCAATGGTAACCCCAAGCCAAAGCCAAAGCCAAAAGGATAATAGGGAAACAAACAGCGCGGACAGCGGCCAGCGGACAGCGGACATTGATGATCAACGACGCGGGGCCATAATAAGCAGATAATAATAATATTAATAATGAAAATGGCAGATGGCAGACCCTTGCTCCTTTTTAGGGACCCTTCGATAAGGCAGTGAGTGAGTGAGTGAGTGTGAGTGAGTGGTGGAACTGGTTGGGGCATGGAATGGAATGCTACCGCAATTAGTTGATTGCCAGGCCACTCAATTCCATCAAGGAATGGCAAGAGTCCTTTTGGCTTTCAATTTCATAAGCGATACCGAGTGCCAGTCCCAGTCCCAGGCCAAGTCCCATTCCAAGTCCCATTCCAAGTCCAACTCCAAGTTCCAGTCCCTTTTTCCCTACGATATCTTTGGAGTATCTGTCGGGAGCCATCGCCTTGGCACTTACTCCGTACTCCGTACTCGCCATCGCACTCGACGGGAAATTAAACTTGTCCAAAAGTTTAAATGCCTTTCTGCCAGCTTTTCTCTGCGCCAGCGTTTTGCGCCTCTGACTTTTGTTTTCAAGTTTCCCTCCTCTCGGGATATCCCCAATGGACTGTGGCTGTAGCTGTGGCTCTGTGGCTCTGTGGCTCTCTCTCTCTCTCCCCCTATCCCTCTCCCTTTTCGCCCCCCCCTCTACGTTCACTGGTTGCGGAGTTTTCTAGCAATTAAACGAGGCATCCGCCTTGGCTTGTCCGCATACAAAATGTACAAAATGATACACATAGTACGATACGATGGAGAGGGGGCACTCTCTCTCTGCCTCTGGCTACGAATTTGCTGCGGTTAGGAAATGTTGCATGCTGCTTATGTGGCAAATGAAGCATGTCAAGCAGTTACCCATACGCCTCGTTGGCCCTCAGACTCGATTGGGATGCTGCCTGCTGGTGCTGCTTCTGCCTCCTCGATTACCGTGACCCTGACTCGGGGTAAGCGTTTGAGTGTGTGTGTGTGTGTGTGGGGCGGGAAGGGGGTGGAAAACATGCACAATTCTATGGCAAATTCTTAAGAAAATTGACTATGAGAAAATATGCAAGAGGGAGAAGCCAGAAATGTTGTTGGGAAATGCATACAATATTTCCATTTGGTGAAGATGAAATTGTTGCAAGCCGCAAGTTTAAATTAGGCAAATGATTAGATGATTATTTGTGTAAATATTCGCACAAGTGTTTACATTTCCAGAAGTTTAATATTTCGAGCAAATATTAGTGTACACAATTTATAGATTTAAGTGAATTATTATTGAAATATTACTTGATATTCGACTGCTGCCCTTCCTGTTGTTGTTTTAATGGCAAATAATTACTGTACGCGTTGATGGCAATCAAATGATTATACTTATCGGATTATGTGAATGCCAGCAGACTGCCAATTTATTCTGCTAATAGTTGCTCCAACTAAAGCGTAATTAATGACGCTCTGAAAATGTATTTGAGACACAAAACATCACATTTAATAAGCCTCTTATTTCTAATCTAATATCTTTTAGTATCTTTCTTACATCTAAAACTAAATGCAGACACAGACACAGCCACAGCTCAAAGGAGCTTCCACGTGGAAGTTGTCTAAGGTCCTTGGCATTTTCTTTTGTGAATTATTCATGTGCAGGTGAAAATCCTTTTGCAGACCAAAAATCAATTATGAAAATGCGCTTAATCCTTTTGGAATTATGATACGACGATGTGCCGGGCAGTTACCTGTGCCATTTGCCTATTTGCCTCACTCTTTGCCCCTCGTTTTTGCCGCACTTATTCCTCCCCTTTTGCCTGCAATTTGTAAACTGTTAACAGCTCCATGCCCCCCGCCCCGCTTGCCTCATGCCGCCGCTCTCTTAATATACAATGCTGCATAATTTATGGCCACATAGATTGAGGCAAAACGGCAAGCGGAGGCAGGAGTGGGTAGGGGAGGCACGACCATGTGTATATGTGGATGCATATATAATGAAATGATATTTAATAATGCAATGATGAGAACCTATGGCAATGCAAACGGCAAAAAACGGAATGAAACCGGAGAAACGGGACAGGACTGCAGGGAAAAGGCAGACAGCAGCAGCGGGAGGAGGGCAAAGGGCACGTAACGTAATAAATGCGTTGAAAAATTAAAATTAAGAGCATTGCCATTCATTTGTGTGTTGAAATATTTAACGTATGAGTCTGTTTTTTTTACTATTTTCCAGCATCCGCTGTGCTCCCCCTGCAGTTGTGCCATGGAAACGCCACGTATTGCCAATTGGCCAAGGGCTGAGCATCAACTGGATGTGCATAAATATTTGAGCAACACAGCGAATCGAAAGTGAAGTCCAAGCCATAAAAGAAAGCAAAAGAAAGTCGCAGTGTAAAGAGACAAGAAAAACAACAGCAAAAAGCGAATAGACAAACGACACAGACACAAACACATAGACACACAGACATAGACAGGCATAACAAAATGAAAATTAAAATATTTCCGCTGACAGCGGAAGCAGCAAAGCTGCAGCAACAGCAGCGGCAGAGGCAGAGGCAGCAATGTCGGAAAATGAAATTGCAGCGGAAGCATAAAATGCCGGAAATATCCGCAAGGCTAATTGTTGCCGCCATCGCCTCGGCCATTTGCCTCCTCTCGCCCCTCCTCCTCGCGGCTCAGGCCCAGGAGCACGACATGATGCACGATCACGACCACGATGATCAGGACGATGGGGACATGATGCACCATCACCTGGACATGATGCATCATCAGCAGCACCAGGACTTCATCATCGGCGAGTCCGAGGAGCGGGATCACATAGCACATCACTTGGGTGAGTCGATTTGCATTGTAGGAGTCCCATCAGCTTTGTTCTCAAGTTCCTTTTCCCAGCAAATTCAACGAAAATGGAGCTCGAAACAAGGCTGATAGGATAACCGTTTCAGATCACTTCTAACACTTTTCATTTGCGTGGTGTGCGGGGTCACAAGGTCACAAAACTCTCTCGCCTTCTGCCTCCATTTGGAAAAGCTATCTGGATGTCATTTCAAGTGAATTATGTGACTGGCAGCAGGCCCCAAATAGCACACACAGAGTGGGGCTCATTGAACACAGTGCCACAGAGAGATAGAAAGAGAGAGAGAGACAGCGGCAGAGTGAGATATGGCGAAAGGGGAAGAGGTGGCAGGCGGCACGTGCTTGGTTAGCTTTAGTGGCTGTTTAAGTTGTCATTGTCCGCAAATAGAGAGGCAGAGAGAGAGCCCACAGCATAATTAAGGGGGGTCCAGTGTCCCCACATGGCGTATGCGTATTGTGGCTTAGTTCTGGACCTGCCACTGTGCGGATCTCCCACACATGCTCCCTGGACAGTGACCACTTAAGTTTTCTTTGTCTATGACTTGCCTTCTGTCTCCTGTTTCTGCCACGGTGCCTCCCACTCGCTCCACCTCCTCCTCCTCCTCCTCCTCCTTCTGCTCCTTCTGCTTGGGCTGCTCAACAAGTGGGCAAACGTTGACATTGCCACACACAATGTTGAACCCTCCTCCTTCTGGCTCCACTGTGCGCCGTGCTGTGTGGTGTGTGCGTCGTCCTGTGGCCTTGTTTGAGTATCTACTTATGACAAAAAGTGATTGACATTGTGATTGATGGCACTTTGGGTCGTCAGTTTCTGGGTTTATGACTTGACATGACTTGACCATGGGATCCCATGAATTTTTTGTGGCCCCGCCCCCCCAGAAAAAAGAGTTTTTAAAGAGGGATTTGCATAGAGGATTCCCGCACTGGAGAGAGACAGAGACAGAGAACATGTGCTGCTGCTGTGCTGTCCTGGCAGTTCATCGTTGTCCTGGGAGTGCCCTGCTGGGGGTCATTTGTGGACTGTATTTAGTCCTGTTTGCCCGCTTTCCCGCTTTTCCGTTTTCCCTTTTGGTTAATTACCAATTGTGGATGGCATTCGAAAGCCTCTTTTCTGCTTTTCCGCTTTTCCGCTTGTACAATTATCAATTATTGTTGGGGTTTCAATGCTGCTTCATTGCGTTTTCACGTTTTTATGCTTTTCCAATTTCTCTTTTTGTGTTCTCTGCATTTGCCTTTGCTCTTCTCTCTTTTTTTTTAGCTTTTCCGCTAGTGCTGCCGCTGCTGCTGTTCCTTTTTTGATGTAGCGGCAATTGTTTGACAATTTTTCAACAATTTCCCTACTGACTGCAGAAAATTTTGTCGCTCTGCACACACACACACACACGCACACACAGACACATGCACTTTGCGCATTCTATGTCATTTCCCTTTTATCCGTCGCCATTTTTCCTGTTGTCTATGTGTGTGTGCGTTTGTTCTGGTGTGTGTGTGTGCATTTTTTTCACACGCTTTCGCGTTGCAACTAAAAGTATGCGAGACTTTTTTGTGTGGCGCCCCGGCCCGGCGCTTGGTGGCAACGAAGCGGATGAGCTGTTGCCTGCCGAGTCGAGCGGTAATCAAAGGGGGGTGCAGAGTGGGGGGTGGTAGTGTGGGGTTGGGGTGGGTGACTGCAGTGCAACAATCACGGTCGCTGTTGCCCTTTGAGGCCGTGTCACCGTGTGTTAAAGTGTGCGACGCGACGCGACGCTACGCGACTCTTGTTGTTTCCTCCAGCTTTTGCTCTTTATTTGCTTTAGTTCTTGTAATTTGTGTTTTATTTTGTTGCTCCTCTTTGGGTGGTCTCCCCCTTGTTGCCTGTTGGTGCCTGCCTGGTACTCTTTCCACAGTGTTCTAGAGGGGTATGCTGTTAGCGTGGGAGGGTTTGCAACAGTTGGAGTGGTCTCGAGGGGAATTTAGAAGCAGCTAGAGCTTATGCATAGATGATACTCCACAAAGATCTATAAAAACACTTGTGGCATTTACAACTTTAAAGATATACAGCTCTGAAAACACTTTCTTTTCATATTTTCCACTCTCGAAACAAAAGTAATTCTATTTTTTTTTTTTAAATATAATTTTAAGAATTTTTCTTTTCATTTTTAAAGATTTATTCCGCCAGAAATATGATTTGAAATCCCAGTATTTTCTCCAACTTTCTTTGTTGTTCTCTTCCTCTCCCTCTTCTCGGGGTATCCTTCAGTCGTAATTTGTGACGCACTTCTTCTTGTACTTTGTTTTCCTTAACATTTGCTGTTGCGCTTTGCTTTCTTTTATTTTTCTGGTTTTTTTGGTATTGCCTCCTGGCAAATGTTTTGCTTTAACATCATTTTCCGCTGCTGGACCTCTCTGTTGCTGTTGTTTGTGCCGTTTGAAGTTGCCCCACACCCCACCCCACTCCTCCGCTCCTCTCCCCTCTTAAACTCTGAGTTTAAATTTAATTTACTGACTGTTGATCTGCTGCCTGCATAGGCAGGGGGCGGCAGGGGGGAGGCAGGGGGTTGGGCGTCCGCCTTTAGCCATTTGGTGAATTTCTAATCAAACTTGTCTTGGCTGCCACATATCAAATATGCCACACAACTCAATTAGCCACAAAGTTAGGCGCTGCGCCAGTTTTCAGTTTCCAAAACTGAATGTGAAAATGGAAAATGAACGGGGGAAACGCCAATGGAGAAGAGCCACTCCGGCACCTGATACCTCGAATGCAAATGTTGCAGCCTGGTGCTAATTTGAAAGTTATCCGCAGAGCAGACAGACCTCCTCTCTCTCTCTCTCTCTCTCTCTGGCAACAAAGTAGGATCCTATCTCCATTCACGCACGGAGACGGAGACGGAGAGGACGCTCTCTCTATCACGTACGCAGCAGCAGCAAGTTTTATCATCATTTTGGCCTGACGCGTGCGCTGGCAATGTTGGCCCAGAAACTTGGTCATCGAGAGATTAATGATGGTTCGAATGGAAAAAGAAGGTGTTAGTTACTCCATGGATATCAAAACAAAGACAAGGATAATGCTCCCCCTCCCCCCGCCGCCACGAACTTGTGTAAACTTGTGGCCCCTCCCCCGCCATCTACTAATTGGAATCATTAGCCGGGCCATGAGCAAACACTTACCAACACTTACCGGAATCATAGACAAATTTGTACAAATTTACAGGCAAGGCAACTGCCAGTTGTTGACACCTCTCTACGGCGCGCCGCACACTGATAATCTCCGGCGTAGGAGTAGGCTCTGGGTTCCATTTCGGTTGCTGCCCGCCGGCGCTTCCCTTCGCTGTCTGTTGGCTAATAAATCATCTGGAGACCAGAGACAGTGAGTGAGTGAGCGGCGAAGAGGCCGCTGAGGCTCTGAGGCGAGAATTGGCTTAAATGCGTTAAGAAAAATCAACAGCAACATCAGAGAGGGGGCGGGGGGAAGACACAACAGCCAGCAGTCGTTGCCTGTCGCTGGCAGCAGGTGCTACGCTTCTCAGTCATCATTTCGCCTACCTCCCTCCCTCCATCCCTTCGGATTGCTCTCTTTTGGGGGGGCTGCACAAAAAGAAAGAAAGGAAAGGAAGAGCGTAAATTAAAATCTGCCTCAGCAACTCAGAACTCTCGGAGAACCTACAGCTGTCCATAGATGGGGGCTCCAGGCAGGTCGGGAGTTTCTCGAGTTTCTCCGGCGCTTTCTCTTTCTGTTGTTGTTTTTGTTGCATAATTTTCGGCGCACAACCAAAATATATTTTCATTTGTTTGCTCTTGCTTTAAATACTTTGGAATACGCACAGCCGCTGGGGGTATATTCGGTTTGAGAAATAATAAAATATGGTATCGGTTTATTGTGCAATATTAGTGAAGGAAAAAGATAATAAATAGAGTGGAGTTTAGAAAGAGATGCAGCTATAACTATCACTAAAAATATTACCAAAAATCATCCAAATCGGTTCCCTTTTTTGGAAAGAAATATAAGTACATAGAAGTATTAGATATACATTTGTAGGTAGAACTTATACTAAATATATAGGTAAAAACAGTTGTATTATAAGAAACCCTAACAGGAAAACGTTTCCCTTTATAAAGATTACTTATATCTAATCAATTCCACGAAACATTCAAGGCCTACAGGGTATCCCTTAGTCCAAATGTCATGCAAAAACTTTCAATTTTGTTTTCTCATTTTTTGCATGTTTTGTTTTGGCTACGCCTTCGTTGTGTTTGGTGTTCCTGTTTCTGTTTCTGTAACGGCATGAAGGGGGCCTTCCCTCTCTTCCGCTTGGAACCGAACGAACCCATGTTTCCCCCCACTCTCTCTTTTCCGCCGCTACTCCTCCCCCTGTTCGCGTTCGCTGTCGCTGTGTCTCTTTGTCTGCCAGCAGCGACAATGTTTGGGATGGAAAATTTAAAGCATATTTCTTGGCGCTGTGCCGCAAAGAGGCAAAAATGGCATAATAAATAAATCTACTTTGAATTAGCGCCATTTACTTTACATTTATTCTGTGCCGCCCGTGCAATTTATAGCATCGCTCCTGCGTTCCGTCGTTCCGTCGTTTTTCTTTATTTGAAGATTTCCTTTTCTTTGTTGTTTCTGTCGTTTCAATGTTCAATGTTGGGGCTGGGGCTGGGGCAGGGGCAGTGCGTGCTCTTTGGCTAATGAAGTTCTGAGGTTAGACAGCAGCAAATTGGACAGCAGGTGGAGGTGCAGGGGCAGGTGGAGGCGCCCCTAAAGGTGTGCAGCTAAGTGGACTCGAAAGTAGGCAAATTACAGGCTTACATTTCGTTCCCGATGCGGATACGCTTTAATGGCTCTTAAAGGTGGCCCAAGGAGAGAGCGAGAGAATTCCCATTTCGATGTCCTGGAAGTTGTTTCTTATCAAACATTTATCTGCAATTGCCACACAGGATTGCTGGCAATCTGAGAATGTACCACCAGAGGACTCTTTTCCCTTCATTATGCCTCGTTCTACTATTTTTCACGGTCACGTCGTATTGCCTGCAAATCACGTCATGGAAAGCATAGAAAGCAGCAGAAAGAAGGGAACTTTTTCGAACAACTTTCACAACTCTTTCGGTGGTTTTCTGTTTGTGTGTGCGTGCGTGTGTGTGTGTGTGTGCAGCGGGGCTGTCTAGTGCTAGGGCACGTAGCACATAGCCTGGCATTTCTCCTGGCAACATTTGTTGCCCCCCATTCAATGCGTTTTCCATGTCTGCACATGAGCCAAAAGCCACAAGAAACGAAAGGAATTCAAAAGCAGACCGACACAGAGAGAGAGAGAGACAGTTGGAGATGGGAGATGCAACATAGAGAGAAAATATTACAAAACAGGAGCAGGAGGCAGGGGACATGAGCAGTGGCACATAGAAAGAGAGTCGAATACAAAAACTTCTTGATGTTTGCCTTTGCCGGAGACCCAACTTTGATCACCACTCCCCCTCCCCCACTATTCCCACCCCCAGTTTCCTTTTCTTCTCCCTCCCTCTGTCGCTATCGCAGTAGAAATCGAATTTATTGCATACTTTCGGGTGCTGTGCTGCAACCACAAAATGTATTTGCATTGCCAGGCAGGCAGCTGCGACAAGTCGAAGGAAAGGCAGGAGCCTTCGTCCTGTCCCTCCGTCCAGTTAGCATGTGCTTGGCGTTTATTAAAATGCAAAATGCAAACTGTTTCCAAGGCTGCGCTGCTCCTACGCAACATGAAAATTAATTGAAAATTTGTTTCCTCCCAGCCAGTGCCAATGCCAGTGCCTACAAGTACTGCCAGTGTCTGTCCGTCTGTCTGTCCATCTGTCTGTCTGTCTGTCTGCGTCTTGCCATTCAGTTAGAAGGTTCCACCATCTTCACATCTCGTTGTTCAAAATGGGAATCCATTTGGTTTATTGACTTGTCTGTCTGCACGCACCAGCAGTGGCTGTGGCAGCAGAGAGACCCCACAACAGTCGAGTCCAAGGTCTTTGCGCTTCTAAATAACATTATTTTATGTCAATGCCGTGGTACCCCTGGCAAAGAAAAAGAGTCCCAGAGAGAGAGAGAGGGAGAGCGCGAGAGTGGTATGAAAATCAATAGTGGGAGTACAAGTTTTCCCTGCCAAAATATGGACTTTTCTTTAATACATTTAAGCCTCAGGTTAAATGGGGATAAATATTCCTAAATTCTCTATGGTTTTCCACTTAATTATCTATTAATTATGTTATTCAAAGGGGAAAGGGTAGGGGTGGGGGTGGCAGCTATGGCTATCCATTCCCATTACCCAGACTCTCTCTCTTGTTTCCACATAAACATAAATCTATTTACCTTTTATTACGGATTTTGGGCATTCACTAAATATTTTATGACGCCTGTGTGTGCGCCCTGTTTGGGTGGGGGGTAGTGCAACCCCTAATCGATGACCTCCTGCTGCTGCTGCTGCAGTCAAATTGCAACTTCATTTTGCGGCTGTGTGAAAATTACAAGCTGCTCGACCATAGCCAATGGCTTCAGCTTGGCTTTGGCGTTGAAAAAGTGACCCTAAATATATGGGGAAAAATGCAACGAAACGAAAAGTTTTCCACTTTCTTTTGGGGGCGGTTGGGCGTGCGGTTTTTGGGTTGGTTTTAAGCTGCCACTTTCCCAAGTTCCGAGTTCCGAGTTCCAGGGAAAACCACGTAACGAAGGAAAGAAGATATCTGTTTATATTCCTTGCACACTCCTCTTACCGCAAATTGAATTTACACTAAGGATAACCAAGCCAATATTAACTACATCTCTCTAAATGTATGCTTTCTCTTTCTCCCTCTTTCACTCGCTTTTCCCCTCC